>JAJGRW010000467.1:393972-553667 GCA_025461045.1 Carex parvula
AATACATTATAGTTATTATTAATATATTAATATTATATAATTAGTATCCTATGATTAATAATTAACTAACTTAGACTTCCAAAACTTTAGTCCTCCACCAACTATAACCAAACAAGGAATAACTTAAGCCATGGTTTAACTTTAGACCTCAACCAAACACGAATAATTTAGACCGGCCTAACATGGAATAACAACTTAGGCCACCTTAACTTTAGTCCACAACCAAACACCACCTTAGGCCGTAAAATTGAAAGTATTATTTGAGTTAGGACAATAAATGATATTATTAGGATTTCATCTCTATGGAGAACATATCTCTGCCCATTATTTCTGTTCATCGTAAATTGAAATTAAATTCTCAATAATTTACTCTCTTGGTAATTCAAAAAAAAAAAAAAAATTCATAATTGTATTTATTTGGTTGAATTTTTAATAGGAGAGTAAGGTTAATAAAGATTACTTATTTAATCAATTTTAATCTTATAATCTTATATATATTTTTTTAATCTTCAAAATGGAGTGTAAGGGAGATAAAAAAGATGAATTTTTTGCATGAGCTTTCCCTTCTTAATTGTACTATTTCTTTCAGTTTAATTTGTAGGTCTGAACCAATCGTGAGCTTAAATTGAAAATTTCATAAGATGGTACACACAAAATATTAGGCTTATACCATCATATTCAATTGACTGATTTTTTATTATAGATTTTTTTATGTGCTTGTTTTCAATTCTGGGACACAGTCTGAAATGATTTTGAGATTTTTATTGTTCGATTTTATTTCTTAGAGTGCGTTTGGATCGTCAAGAATAGCATGAGGTTAGTACTGTTTTTGGATTAGTGACTATTCTTCACCACTATTCTACGTTTGGATCACCCTAATAATAGAGTTATTCCTGAAGTTAGCGTTGTTTTTGCTAACCCATTCTAACGATGGAATAGCGCTAACCCCAAGTTAGCGCTATTCTTGCTATTTCTGGGGTTGCATCCAAACACACCTTCAGATTAAATGAAAGTAGCGATTAGACAGGATGAGATAAAACAATTTGGTCTGATATATTTGTCATGAAACCTTTTATGTTATTTTAATTAACTTGAAGAGTTTTATGGGAAATACCCAAGCTGTTGAGATTTAGATGACAAATATTCATATTCATGATTTATTGGAAATTTTTCAAATAGCAAATTTTTTATGGATATATGGACTCAATTTTATCCATCATACTTGTGTATCTTACTTTATAATAATAATACCATGCAATTTTTAACTTATAAATTTTTTTAGTATAAATGATAACTTTTATCCGCACACTTCAAACGCTGTTTTGTACTGTTTTTTTAGTTTTATTTCAAGAGTATATATACGATCAGATCATGCTGTATAACTTTTATGTTCCTTTTGCTGCAAAGATAATTCTGATTTTTACTGTGGTATAATAACAATCCCCTTATTTTGTTTTATTTTTAAGTTTCGGTACCATATATAATGTTAAGTACTACAAAAGAAAAATATTTTCAGAAACACGGATTGTTTGATTGATTCATAATTTCATATTGAGAACGGAGTAGGTCTGATGCCTATCGGATCTACTTTTAGGTTCAACTAGTATGATGACCGTCTGACCGTCTGATCTAATTTAAAATTTGTGCGCACGAAAATTGAAACAGACATGCACGAAGTTTAAAGCGTTCCGCACGAATATTAAAGTAAATCGACGGCGATTAAACCATCAAACTAAAGTAGGTCCGATGCCCATCGGACCTACTCTCAAGTGTTTCATATTTCAATCTGACACGGATTTCTACATTGCGAGCACCCAATAAAATCCTAAAAATATTCAGAAGTGACAGCACACTGCTTCCTTCTTTTAAACTTGGGATCAACTAACAGTCCCCCCATTCAGTCCCCTAACAGTCCCCCTAACTGTCAAAGTACAACTGTCAGTCCCCCATTCAACATACATTAATTCAGTCCCAAAATGGAAAGTATGAATACCTAATATATGAAGTATTCATATATAATTCATCAAATATTCATACCTAAAATATCAAGTATTAATTCACATACGGACTGGGGACCATTACTTTTCGGGAACAGTAACTGTCAGACTGCATTGGAAACCACAACCAAAAAGTCACGTGGATCACACCACCAGTCCCCCATTCATTGATTAAATTAATTCACATACAAAATGGAAAGTATGAATACCTAAGATATCAAGTATTCATATATAATTCATCAAGTATTCATACCTAAGATATCAAGTATTTACTCTAAAAACTGGACACAATACTACCCATCTTTTACACGTTTTTCAAGGTAGTTTTTTTTTTTCTCCATTCATTCAAACCAATTTTTGGGACGATCTATGAGGAATTTTGCAAATCTAAAAACACGAAAGTTTTCTATTTTTTTTTTCTCTTTCAAACAAGATCCATGATGACATACTTTTACACGTTTTTCAAGGTATCAAATGTTCAAATATGAAAAATATTCATACAAAATGGAAGTATTCATATATAATTCATCAAGTATTCATACTTATGATATCAAGTATTTTAAGAAAAAAACTGGACTCAACTTGTACACGTTTTACACGTTTTTCAAGGTGGTTCAATGATTGAAAAAGTTAGTTATAATGGGGGAGACTGTTAGGGGACTGGAATGGGGGGACTACATCTTTACTCTTTAAACTTTTTATGTAGCATACTGTGTTGCCTCAGTTTCTGCACTAAATTTATTACACCGACTCGCGCATATTTGGCTTCATAGAGAAAGAAACAGAAAAATAAAAATGAATTACTGTTTAGTGCCCCCACCAAGAAATAGGAATTATAGTATAAATGCTACCATTAAAAAAAAATATTATATTGACAGCCAATTTATTTAATAACAATTTCAATTAAAATAATAATATTTTTCTTTCAAAAAATAGGACCTTGTTGTGTCTAGAGGTGCTACTTTTATCATACCCAAGTACTGAGATCCAATTTGAAACCGAATCGATTCAAACCAGAACCGATTCAGATCCAATTAATTGAATAGGGTATGATTTAAAAAATATAACGGTTAAATTATGGGTGCAGTTACAAAATTAATAGTTTAATATCCGATTCGGAACCGAACCGAAACCGATTTTGTCATGGATAAAATACAAATTTGATTAAATTATCCGATCCATAACTGAACCCGACCCGATATCCATCTAAATACCCGATGAAATGATAATACCAGTCTTTATAATTATTTAATATAAAAATATATATTAATAACTATGAAAATATTTATTTGTTACAGTGATTAGCAAAATAGTAATTGGGATATTGTACTTGCAAATGTTGAATCAATAGGATAGTATTTTTTTAATTAGATAGATTACAAATTAATTTAAGTTTATTATTTTTATTTTACTATGTACTGTGTTATATTATATTATTATGAACAAGAATAATAGTATAATTATTATTTTAGAGCAGCTTTTAATTTATATTATAATGATATATTATGTGAGATGTTTAAAAATTTATAATTATAATTATATTTAATAAAGGGTTTCTCAAATGCTTGTGAGTTGTGACATGTATCTGTTCCGAATTCAGATTAGACCCGATAATCCACAAACAAGTTATGAGTATTTATCTACACATAACCGAAAGACTGGACCCGAAATATCTATGGGTAAATAGATATTCAGATTTGTACTCGACCTGATTTGAATCTAATAAGTATATGGATCAAAATTCGGACCCGAACATTTTTAGAGTTCGGATTCAAAAATAATAGTATCCGGACCGTACCCAACCCGACACCTCTAGTTGTGTCATGATATAAATGCAACCATTTTTCTTTCTGGCTGAAGTAGGGGTGAAAACAGAGCAAATACATAGCGGATAGTGGTAAAACCATATTCATATTCCTTTTCAATTTTTTGGATACGTATCGGATATCAGCCGGATACAAATACGGATACAGATCGGATATTTATTAAAATAATATTAAAAAATACCAAAGTTCATATTATTTATCTAATTTTAATGGTGAATAACAATATTTTTTTCATAATATATATAAAATATATGATATATATATGTACTATTCAAGTACGGATAATTGAAACGTAAAATTATATCAGTATCCATATCCACACAGATATTCGGATATCAGATATCTACATCTAATTTTTCGAATACGAATCGAATACGGATCAGATATTATCCATACCGTTTTCACCACTAGGCTGAAGGAATTTAAATCTGCTGAAATTCGAGATCAATGAACAGTAACCCTGAAATTCCGAATTCAACCGTCCAACTTTTTCTATGCACACATCTCACAACAACTGGTTTTTCTGTGCATGCATCTTAAAACAGTTGGACAGTTGAATTCGAAATTTTAAAGATTTCAGAGTTACCGTTTACAATTTCGAATTTCAACAGATTTGAATCCAGGCTGAAGACATCTCCACACCAGATATCAGATAATTCATAAAATTGGTTCTGAGATATGAATTTCAGCAGATTTGGATCAGGCTGAAGACACCTCCGCACCAGATATCAGATAATCACAAAATTGGAAATTCATCTCTTCTAGAAAAATAAATGTCACAAAGAAACTGCTCCACTGTTTCTGCCCCAGGTAGTTGGCCACAACAATCCCCGTGACCACATTCTCTCAACACGATTACACGTGTCATTACCTGATACGCCATGCCAAACAAACCTGGTCCCCATTTCTTTAATGACGCGACCTGTCTGGTTGTAGTCAACTCTACAGTAATCGTCCGACGTCCAAAACAGATCAGCATCTACCATCCAACGGTCGGCACGGCTTACCGGGTATAGCACGTAGACCCGGCACTGAAAGGTTGGTCAGCGGTTTGGATTTATTGCCTTTACTCATTTGACCAAGGCAGCTCTCTTTTTCCAGGCTTGACCGGTTTCACTGGTCGCTGTTCGGCCTTTGGTCTTTTTTGTATACCACCCTGGAAAAGTTTAATTTTCTGAACAAACAAAACGCACAATAGCTAGGAAATTCAAACTGGTCCGGTGGACAAGCAATTTCCACAGCAACCCATCATCACAAAAGAGAATTGTATTGTTTTGTTTTGCTGTGAAAAAAAAGTAATTTTATTTATAATTCTTAAAGATTTTTACTTAAAATTTTTGTAAATATGGGAAAGACACAATTGAAAATATAATAAACTTAGATAATGTTTTAATTAATTCCAAGTCAGTGTAATATTATAAATCTCTAATTAAAATAATCATAATTTGTTGAGTTAATTAATTAGTGGATGCTATTAGTCATTTATTAGAAACCATCAATGCAATTTCATTTAGTTCTTATTCTTACCCCAATTAATGTAAAAACTAGCAGTCAATGAAACTTTTGAATTAATTAAGTATTTTGGTTATTAATGATTAATTAAAATGATACTCCCAACATTTATTAATTTGATTAAAATAAAAATTGTGTTATTTATTAATCTACAGAACTATACAAGTTCATGGGCAATTAATTATTATTCTTACTATTCTTGCTGTGTAATTTAATGATGTTCTTGTATATTCCATTCAACATTTATTCGTTCATACTCTTACTACTTATTAAGTGAGATAGTATTTTATAATATGACTTATTTAGTGTCTAAACTAGTCAAAGTTGGACTGTGCTACTTATTAATTAGATCAATGCACCAATTAATATTTGTTCTATTAACTAAGTAATTCAAAAGCTGTAACGTCTATATCATTAAAAAATTAATTTTCCGTTATATAACTTAAGTATTATTAATCATTAGAAACCTCCAAAAAAACACACACTATTTCTCAAGGATAGTTTCATAAATATAGACTTTAACAAGACCCTAACAACAAAATAAACACCAGTCAATATAGTCAAGTCTGTTTCTCACTATATAAACCCTCCTTCCTTCCCCTTCCCAATTTCCATTTCTCTCCTCTCTCTCCAACCATGCTCGCTCTAGATCTAATCGGGTCATCGCACCCCTATCCCTCATCCGACGGTCCTGATCATGACACGTCAAATATCCAGGAGGCAGCAGCGGCCGGATTACAAGACATGCGCCATCTTATCTCCTCTCTCTCTTCTAAACCTCCAAATCAGAACTCAGATTACTCAGAAATCACCAATTCTACCATCACCAAATTCAAGCACCTGATTTCGGTTTTGAACCGTACCGGGCACGCCCGATTTCGCCGTGGCCCGACCTTACAAACCCCAATCAAGCCAAAAACCCAATCCTTAACCCTAGATTTAAGCATCTCTTCAGGTAATAACAACAACAACAATTCCTCTTCGTTTGATCTGTCGTCAGTCACTGGAGATGGAAGCGTGTCGAATGGGAAGAGAGGTGGTCCAGCAGTGGTACCGATCGGACTACCTCCAGTACCAGTCTCTTCACCGGTACCAATATCAGGCGTGAAGAGAAAGCCTTGGTGCCATGAGCATGCGCACTCGGAAAATGCATTGAAGGCGAATGCTGGTCGATGCCACTGCACCAAGAGAAGGTAAAAAAAAAAAAAAAAAGATTAATTATTTTATTAGAGAAAGCGAAGGCTGAGGTGAAAATTTTCTTATGGTTTTTCCTTTTTGTCGTGTAATGAAGCAGGAAGTCTAAGGTGAAAAAGACGGTTCGTGTACCGGCGGTGAGCTCAAAAAATGCTGATATACCACCAGACGAATTTTCTTGGCGCAAATATGGTCAGAAACCCATCAAGGGGTCCCCTTACCCCAGGTAAGCTTAATTTTTAACATTACCCCAGTTTTATTTTGCTAAATTTAATCTGAGGAAAAGCTCAGCAAGTAGGAAGTTATCTAAGTAGCATGATAAATTTGACTTTTTTGCGCTATTTTAAGAAGTCTTTAGAATCTGATTTTTTATTATTATAAAATTTGACTTTGGTTCTCTCATATGCTTTGTTTAGCAAACTCTATAATTGGGCATATACTTTTGCAAAAATTTGGAATCAGCTATCATTGAAAAAATTATATTTTGAAATTATCTATTATGAAATTAAACATAACATGAAAACAGCATGAACACATAGCAATTATACAAGACAATAATAATTCAATTACATAATTAAGAAATAATTTGTTGGTACAGGGGTTATTACAAATGTAGCACCCGGCGTGGCTGCCCGGCAAGGAAGCATGTGGAGCGGGACCCGCAAGACCCGTCGATGTTGATCGTGACTTATGAAGGTGATCATCTACATAACTTGGCACCGGCGCCTCAAATGTCGCTGCCGCCTCTCGTCATTAGATCAGAATCTATGGTTTAAAATCAACTCAATTAGAGCCACCCAATTTTTTTTTTTTTCTTTTTCTTACCTTTTTTTTCCTTTTTAATTTAGCTTGCTCATCTAATGTTGGAGATTTAGAATTTCTGTATAAACAAATTTGGAAATGCGAAATAAAATTAGTTTAATTCTATAGATTTGTACAATATGCGATGAGGTGATAATTGAGAGAAATTTCAGTTCAGAACTGTCTGATAATGAGAAAGTACAACAAAAAAGAAAACTGATGTGAAACTTTTACCAGTAAGTTATTATAATAATGTTTATTTCGGGGGCCTACGTGAAAAGTAGGCATTGTAGAAACTTGACTAGGGGACCAGATTCCAAAACCGGATTTTATAGAAAGGTTTGATGTCCGAAGGAAATCTTTTTATAAATTATAATTAAAAAATATATTTTTATGAAATCAACGTGATTATTTTATTTATAAAAATTATAAGATCTGAAATGGCATTTCGGTCTGTATTAGTTTCACAGCTTTTCGGACCAACTGCCATATAAAGTTCAAAAAGAAATCTGAACCGAAATGTCATTTTGGTTCTGGCTAAAAAAAAAAGTATTTGTAAGTAACTAAAAAAAAAAAGTTCGGACCGAAATGACATCTTGGTTCATGAGTGTTACACCAACGATTACATCTGTTTTTTCTGAAAATTTGTGAAACTAATACGTACAGAAATGTCATTTCGATCCGGCAAAAAAAATAGCAGATCAAAATAGCAATTCTTATGTTTTTTTTAAAAGAAATAATTACGTTGGTTTCATAAGAATATTTTTTTTAATTATAGTTTATAAAAAAAATTATCCGAAGGGAGTCAAAAAAAGTGGGGCCAGAATGCCAAATTGAGGAGGCGTGAGGAGCCCACATATTGTTGAAGCGTGAAGGAGTGGTTAGGAAGCGTTGAAGAGCAGACAGATTGCGTTGGGAGACGTGTGCTCGTTGACTCTTGTCATATTTCTTGGACTTTTGCGTGTGAACCCCTGGCAGGTTCAAAATTGCACAGTATTCTCGGAAACTGTTGGGAGACGTGTATCTGCTTCTTTCTACGTACAATTGAGCACAGGCTGATATCTCAAGCGTTTATTTTAATCATGAATTTAGAATTAAAAAATATTCGAG
This sequence comes from Carex parvula, assembly GCA_025461045.1. Classification (NCBI taxonomy): domain Eukaryota; kingdom Viridiplantae; phylum Streptophyta; class Magnoliopsida; order Poales; family Cyperaceae; genus Carex; species Carex parvula. The sequence goes on from JAJGRW010000467.1 coordinate 402,413, forward strand.
ATGTAAAATTTATGATTTTAAATATAATATGAATATAATTTAAAATAGTTTTTTCATAATATTAATAATATATTAAATTATTGGTACTTCAAGAAAGAAATTTTTTTTTTTTTGTGCAGAGTTTATTTAAAAAAATATTATTATGCTTGCCACTAATTGAAAGAATAAAAACAAAAAAATAGTTGGGTGGTTTTCTAAGCACTAAAGTCAAGCGATTTTCTTGAGATACTAAATTTAAATAGATGTACCAATCAACTGTACAATTGACATGTAAGTGGGGGCAATAGAACCAAAATTAGTAAATGAGGGTTAGGTTGGAAAATGAAGTCAAGCTACAAAGTGGAGAAGTTGGATTGGATTTGGTGAGATTTAATGAATATAATTTAATACACAGTTTCTAAACAAGGATATATAAGATGCCATATAACTTTGCTCTCCAATTGAATGCAAAGAAGAAACAATACCCCTAGCAAGTTGGTAATCTAATAATGCAATCCTCCTCTATATATGGAATAAAATAGTGGGTACAATCCAAAGGTCACTTGCAAGGCACTTATCTTAACATTCCACCATGGTTTCTTGAGATCCATAGATTCTAAAATAAAGATTTTCTATATTAACAATTGAGAAAAATATGTGTTGTCTACAACCAAACTTGATTTATGGTGAAACCTCATATGGCAAATGCAAATCAATGTCACAACATAGATTGGATGTACAGTAAAAAACCACAGAAGATCCTATGTAGTTTGCAAATGGGGTTGAATTTGACTTCATGTATGGTAGTAGACTTGAAGCTTCTTTATTTGTGTGGAGTGTGATAGAATCAACTCAATTTCTTTATCAAGCACTTGGCACCATTTGGGTGAGAAAATGAAAGATGAGATCATATAAGAAACATGAATACCCCATTTTAGGTTGAAAATTGAAGGCTAGGGATCAGACTGGCAGGTGAAATAGGCAGGAAACTAAGCACAAATTTTCTGATTTAACTTTGGGAAAATAATAATTTGAAAAAAAAAATATTGGGAAGGAAATGCCAAATATAAGGGCCTGTTCGGCTGTCACTATTCCCGTTGAAAAAAAAACAATTCACTCAGAATGAATTTTTTTTCCCACGCGCACAGTGTTTCAGCCATTCAAATTGGCACCCTATTAAATATGCGTCCCTAATATATATATTTTTTTAAACGCTGTTAACTTGATATATTAGCTTTTAGAGAATGGTAACAAAAAAAATGGTTCTTCCTATCTAACAAAATATAAAATTTAATTTTTCAACAAGATTAGATTATATTGAAACTCGAATGAGCTGTTTGCACTAAGAAATCGAAATATAGTGTCTACTTGCACATCTTTTTGTTTCGTGAAGCACTTTACAAAGCACTTCAACAAAGAAAAATATTTAATAAATGGAATGTATCTTCACATCAAAAGGTATATTATTATGCTAAGGTCAGAAAAGAAAAGGTTACAGTAAGTAAAATAATAGAAGTTGCAGTTTTGATAAAAAGGGCATTCTTTTTTATTAACATATATAAAGCTGTAATTAGGTAGGATGTTACTGCATAATTTTATCTCCATTATTTCTTTACTTTTGATAGGCAAGGCAACACTGGTTTTAGTGTTGAATTGTTTTACTCCATGAGGGCCTTTGCAACTGCGCCAGAGGAAAAAAAAAAAAAAATTTACTCAGAGTGAATTTTTTTTTTTCCACACGCATAGTGTTTCGGCTATTCAAATTAGACCCGAACCCAAGCCCATTCCCGTTCCCGCTTGACAGCCGAACAGGCTCTAAAGCTCCTTTGAATTAAAAAAGAAGATACTTTTTTAAAAGAAAAAGTTTAATATCCATATAAAAAAAATAAGGTACTACAAAAACATGTACAAGTTGATTAGGAGTTAAAAGCTTTATAAAATATTAAAAAATGTCCTTTACACAAAAAGTCAATTGAAATATAAACATAATATTTGAATCCTTCTAAAACATCAGAATAGTTATCAGTGAGTCAATCGGACCGGCCGGGTCAGTCTCAAATTGATTGGATTCTTGGATTATTATACCGAAATTTTTATTAATATCCAAAAAAAATATTAAATTTCAAATCTACACCCTATGCAGTGGAATTTCGAAATCTGTCCAAACTGCAAAATTTTCTGCGGTAATTCAGTCTAATTAGAATGACATCGGTGTTATATGACACCAACTCTCAAATTTATTGGATAGATTTTAAACGACTAATTCAAACCGTTCAAATCGATTTAGTTTATGAGTGATGTGTTTATATGCAAAATTTTTATTTTTTCGAGTTATTTTTCTATCAAATTAAACGAGTCAAAAAAATTTGAAAAATAAAGGCATTAAAATTAACTTAAAAACTCACACATTTGACTGCTTACTTGATACTAAATAAATTCAAAAAATTATAAATTTTGCATGTAAATCGACAATTTATGAAGTGATTGGTTTTGAAGTCGATTCGATAGATTTTGGAATTGGTGTTATATAGACTGAAATGACACTGATATCAAACTAACCAGACTCATTATACTATTAGTATTCTTTTTTGGTGGCAATTTCATGTATATCTCTCAAAAGTTTGAATATTATGTACTTATCTCTCCAAAATCAGTAATTACATATTTATTTTTGAAAATTGTAAAAACTCACATATTTGCACATCCATCATATTTAACATTAATTTTCAATTTATTCCCATTTTATCCTTCTTCTATTTTACCTTCTAAGGTTGATGCTCCTGTCTTTTCAAAAAGCATCTGAATAATGGTTTGGTCCCATTTCTATTTTCCCTTCTTCTCGGTGGCTTCTATTTTCCCTTCTAAACACGTTGGGCGAGAGAAATCCGAGAGTTTGAGAGGCGGGATGAAGACAGAAAAATTAAAGCAGCGAAGGGCAAGAGAAACTCGAGAGTCTCTGCGACAACTCCTAATCCAACCTGAGAGTCCTCTGTGAGAGGGGAGGCGACGAGAAAAGGCGGGGAGAATATGTGATTTGGCGCTTTTGGAGAGAGCGGCGTAAGATTTGGTGCCTTGGAGAGAAGATGACTCAAACAGACTAAAGAGAGAGAAATAAAGAATATAGTGGTCAACATATTATTAATTAATATTGTAAAATAAATTTTAGAGTTTAACAATATATATTATATAATTAATTTGGAAAATATTTGATATATTATAGAGTTAGATTAGATAAATATGTGAGTTTTTTTAATTTTTAAAAATAACTATGTAATTACTGATTTGAAGGAATAAATACATAATCTCAAAACTTTTGAGAGATATACATGAAATTGCCTCTTTTTAAATTTGTAACTGATTTATGGGCCAGGCTTCTTCATAGGCTGAGCCTCAAATAAAAAAATAAACAGAACTTTATTTTTAGCACGACAATTAACCCTCCTCCAACGGATTTATGGGTCAGGCATTTTCATGGGCTGAGCCTCAAATCGGAAAATAAACAAAACTTTATTTTTAGCACGACAATTAACTCCCCCCCTAACGGATTTATGGGCCGAGCTTCTTCATGGGCTGAGCCTCAAATTAGGAAATAAATGCAACCTTATTTTTTGCAGTACATATAATCCCCCTCTAAAACCTTGAATTCAGATCCTCCCAGTACCGTAATAGGAAATCTTTTAGAATTACTGGATCTGAGCCGTTCTTTTTAAATTGGTACGAATCTCAAAGCCCAATAATACTGCCTCTGCGCTAGCTCCAATCTCAAAGTGACTGGGAGTTAATCTCAAACCGTAAAGTGAAGGGAATCTTTTACAATATTGGAGAGGATACTTGTCCCTAAAACCTTAAACCCTCCCTCCCCGACCAATTCGGATCTCCTAAAGTAACTCAAAATTTCAATTTGGATCGTAACCCTCCGATCAGAATCTACACGAATATTAAAGGAATATGTGAATTCAATTTCGGGCTGGATTGGCCCGATATCCGATCGGACAGTTCTGATCTAAACTCATATTTTGAGTTACTTTAGGGGATCCAGACCCCTCCCCGACCCCCTTCTCTTCCTCCGCTTACCCCATTAGGCATTAACAATGATGAACAGCAATCACGAAGAGGTCGACCGGCTTTCTGAACTTCCAGAGCCGCTCCTCCTACAGATAATCTCTCTCCTTTCCACCAAATTTGCGGTGCGTACATCCCTCCTCGCTCGCCGCTTCCGCCATCTCTGGACCGCCTCCTCCTCCTCCTCCTTGGAGCTCGACCGCTCCGACTCCCCCCCGGATCGCCTCTTCAACGACGTAACCTCTCGCTGTCTCCGTCTTCGCGATCCTTCTTCTCCACTACTGAGTTTTTGTCTCAAGGCAAACGACTTGAACAGACCTTTTTCGATCAATCTCCGCTCCTGTCCTCTGGATCTCTTCACTCTCTTTTCCTCAACGCTAATGACTTGAACGGGAGCATCAGTATCTGCTCATTTCCACCTCTTGTTCCCGCCACTTTCCCCCTAACTCAACTCAAGTACCTCCACATTAAGGCAAACATGTCTAACTCTGACTTAAAAAGCTTTCATCATGGAGCAAAGAAATCTGGAATATTTATGCATTGAGCCCCTTAGTAGTCTTGCACTAAATCTTGATCTGTCTTCACAGTCGGTGAAGACACTGAAATTAAGCTTATAATTCAATAATCATGATAAGATTTGTTTATCCTTCCCTAAACTTGAGTTTCTCGACTTGAGCATCTGCTTATGTGATTATTTTTATAGAGAGTTGCCGGTATATTTAAGAGTGATGCCGGTATTTTATGGAGAGATGCCTGTATTGAGAAAGGCACTGATTGAAACCTCATCACTGATGGAAGAGTGGGTGCCAGTTTTACATGACATTTTGTAATCTATTACAAATGTGTCGGAGTTGACACTTCATATAGGGGAGCCTTACTCAAAGGATCTACCTGGAACAACTCGTGGGCGGAAGCGGGAATATAAGGGTAAAATGATATCGGTAAGGCACTCTCACTATCTCTTAGAAGTTAAAGAAGAATTAATGTTCAATAGCCAACATAGTGTCCTTGCATTTTTAGTTTTCTTTTGTTGGGTGTTAAATGGAATCTGAATCAGTTTATATACCCAAGATTAGTTTCCTTGCATTTTATCGATCATTGATTTCTCTCTTAGTTGATTTTGACTTGATAAGGTCTTTATTGAAACTTATGTTGCTAAAATTACCTAGTCAGTGCAAAATCCTTTGTAAATTTACAGCTCAATGGGTTGTATATATTTTAAAGGGTATAATGAGATATCTGACTACCCAACCTAGGGCATAGTTGAATTAATTTGCTTAAAAAGCCAAAAAAATCTAGTATACAAAAAAGCACTTGTTACTATGTTACTTACTTTCTGTTGGTTTCTTTAAAGTAGAATTTGGAGGAATGGGTATTTTTTTACTTCATGGAATAACATAATTTGACTACCAACTTCATAACCAACACTTAAGTAGGCTACACCTAAACCCTAAATTTAATATGCAGTTGGTTGAGCACCATGTTTACACCACAGATAGTTCCATAGTATATAGGTTATCTGGACCCAATGTTGCAAGAGTTGGTACTAGTTAATATAAAAGAATGATTTGTAGAATAGCAAAATGATCTGAATAATGTGCGTCCGATTTATGCCCGCATTATTCTTTTTTACTACCCTGTTATGGCTGTATTGTATTACCAGATAAATAATTCTTAGGATTTAGTATTTTTTTCAAATTTCCCTAAAGAAAGATGCTGGTTTAGTATTTTATCTGGGAATATACAAAGTACATCATAACTTATATGGATTTCAGGCAGCTAATTAAGCCTGTGCATCTTTATCTGAAACCCACAATTAAGCAAGTAGATTGTTCACCTGACATTGAGCAGCAACGTTATTTGTGCTATATCGACTCTCAAATCTGATTATTTCTGTTTTGATCTTAATTTGATCTTTATGGTTTCTGTTAGCATTAATTATTGCATTTGTAGATTTGATTTAGTTTGGGTCTAATTGGAAATGATATTTTTATAGGATAGCTTTGATCTATTTCACCCGTTGATGGAGCCAGGAAAAGATATGCTGATGCTTCCTAATTTGTGAAGTTTCAAACTCTCAATTTGCTTCTACGAAATGCCTTACAAGACCTAATTTGTTTGCTTCATCGTTCCAATGTTATTGATTCTCTACACCTAATTCATGTGGTAAAATTACGTATACTTTTTCAATTAGCTAACTTTCTCGTGTTGTGTGTTTTCTGTATTTAGAGGTAATGCCACTTTTTTGCCCACCACCAATCGTAAAGAAAAAAAAAAGTTTTAATATGAATAAAAAAATGGGTACTATTAGCATTTCTTGCAAAATAATTTGGTGGCTATTTGCCATAGAATTTACGCCTTCAAAGAAATGCCAATAGTACCCCTTCAAAGAAACTGCACAAAAAGGTGGATTATGTTGTTCAAGATGATGCATATGTTTAGGCAAAGAATAATACAACTATGTTATATCTCAAAATAGGAGCGGCCCTCTGACTATCAAAGGACATGTTGGGTGCCTGAAGTTTGGCATTCTAAACTCCCACTGAATTCTGAAGGCAACAGAAATTATGCACATTTTTCAAACCTTCAAACAGGTGATAAGAAAACTGAAGTTATCAAGTTGCTGTCCAGTGAAAAGTCATCCAAGAGGCTGAAAACATGAAACTCCTGTTCATTTCATCCGAACAATCAGTACACATTTGATGCAATTTGCTTTCTTTTTTTTTTTTTTTTAATTTTTATGGGCTTGATTATGCTGAATGAATCACTTCCGGGGTACATGTTTGTTAAGTAGAGGCTTTTGTAATGGAGCTTTATTTGAACATTGGTACCATAGTTCTTATTAAATCAAATGGTGAGGATTCCTTTCTGGAACATTTAAAATCTACTACAAGTTTCTTCATAAAGATGTGCTAAATCTGTTTTTTTTTTTTTTTTTTGACAGCGGCTGTCAAGTATAATTCATTAAATGAAATAAAATTATATCCATCGTTCACATCTACCAGAACATCAACACATCAACATCAAACAATCCATAAAGATGTGCTAAATCTGTTATTCACATAAATCTGTACAAGAATATGCTGAAAATTGGAATTTCGTTTCCTTTAATTTAGTAATTGCTGATTGGTCATTTACTCTCCAAATTGTAATCGAAATGAATTATTTGCAAAAGCTAATGTTTTGAAGGTTTTTTAACAGTCAATAATCGGTATATAGTTTTCTGGGACTGTAATTGGCACAAATGTGCTTTTGTTGTGGTTGATCAGAAATTCTGATATGTTGATGTATATATTATGTATATAGTATGGGTGTTTGATGCATATATAGGTTTGTTTTGGAGCCTAAATCGGTGTTAGTTGATGAGCAGGAAAAGAAGCTCAGAGATAGTGATAATGCTATTTCATCTTTATCGGTACAATAGTGTTGCTAATTGATATTTGTATATGTATGTTGCTGCACCAAGTTTTGAACCTTGGCATGGTGCCGATCAGCCTGAAATTATGGTAGTGTGTAGGAACTGTAGCAATCTGGTATTGGTACATTCTGGTAATATACCTTGCTGATTACAAATTGGTTCTACCAATACTGTCAAAGGGACTATTCATTACAATCTCAAATGTTAACAGTCTCTTAGTTTAGGTTCTGTTCTCAGTTGTGAACCAAGAATTGCAAATGTGGCCAATATATGCCTTTGTATGGTATTTTGTTCCTAAAAATTATATTCGCAACCTAAGAATTATATTATGAATAATAAAAGTTAAAACCCAATTTTAGTTGCATTTTATAATAATCAAATTTACTGTTTTAACATCAGACAACCAAGGAGATTTTGGAGAGACTAATATTAGAGAACTACAAAAAGATCCCAGCCTTGCACAACGAATCACGAATAGCTATGTACGTAATACTAATTTTTAATCTATTTTCTGAAATCTCGAGGGCACACCGCAAATATTACGCTTTTGTACTCGCGTCGCAAATATCTGCACTCCTTTTTGCCTCCGGTTTAGTTCTAGGGCAACTACAGGAGTGAGATATGTCTAAAATTAAGGTTAGTATCAGAGGGCATCTTGTTTGGCATTTCCCATTTTGGGTTGTGAACAGTGCATGCTTCTAGAGAATTTGTTTACTTCTAGTTTATTTTTTACTACATCAAATATCTGATACATGTATCTGTTTTGTAATATCTTAGGATGTTAGGGTTTTTGGATAAAATGTACACAAAAATGATATTGAGATGATTAGGGTCTGAGATGATAGGATGTTAGGGTTTCTTCTCTTCAGTTTTCTCTTTCTTTTTCTCATTAATTCCAGTAAATTTTTTGATCAAATTCATCACAAACTACTGGAAGGTCAAGAAGTCAAAGCTACCTCGAATTGGAGGTAATAATGAGCACGTTTCTTTCTTTGACCTTCACATTAGGAATAAAAAGTATAGATCATAATTGAAGCTGTATGGGGATTGTTTTGCTGTTGGATTGTGATGTATTGTTTAATTTGTTCTTTAGCTGTTATGAACTATACTTTAGAAATGCAGTTGGTTAAGATGAAAATTAATTAAGACATTGTTGTGGTACTGGAAAGATGCAAGAGCATGACTAAAGATCAAGACTTGGCTCACTGTTTTTGCATGCTAAGACATGAAACTATGGAAGTAATCATTAAAAAACACACTAAACAGACATGCTAAGAGCTGAAGTATTCACAGCTACAAGCCTTGAGTGCTCTCCTCCAACTGAACCCTCTAAGAGCTGAACTCCTCCAACTGAACTCTGAATATGATATGGATTGTATGAATATTTTATATTATTGATATAGATTGTATGACTGGTATCATTATGATACTATTTATGTTCCTGCTATTGTTTGTACTTATGTAGCATTTCATGTTTATAAAATTAGTAAACATGTGACGGAGATTAATCACATCCTAAGAATTGAAGGATGAAAGTTCAAGGTGTGACAGTTTCATCAGAATTGAAGGATGAAAGTTCGCTTCTTCATACAAATATGTCAAATTGTCAATTTAGTTCATTTGATGTTTAAATTGTGCAACACGTGGGATTAAAAGATTAACAAATAGTGCAATAAACTTGTTTCCTATTACTATCATTGTTCAGGTTTGGTAAACTTTTTTAGTATATAAACATAGAACGTGCCCATCCTGAAATACTAACATTTAAGAAAAGAAAATTGGCAACTTTGCGCACTACAAATAAATAATAATAAAAACAATGATCCTGACACGAGTAAACAAGGGTAATATTTGCAGCGTAGCCCTCGAGATTTCAGAAACTAGATTAAAAAATAGTATTATATAGGTATTTATGATTCGTTGTGCAAGGCTGGGATAATTTTGTAGTTCTTATATTAGTCTCTCCCCTAACTAATTGCTTCTCCAAAGTCTCCTTGGTTGTCCGATGTTTAAACAGTAAAAATTTGATTATTATAAAATGCACAACTAAAATTGTATTTTAACTTTTATTATTCATAATACAATTCTTAGGTTGCTAATATAAGTTTAGGAGCAAAATACAATACAAGGCACATATTGGCCTGCACATTTGCAATTCTTGGTACAGACTGGGAACATAACCTAAACTAATACTGTTAACATTTGAGAATGTAATGAATAGTCTCTTTGACAGTATTGGTAGAACCAATTTGTACTCGGCATTGTAGATTACCAGAATGTACCAATACCAGATTGCTACAGTTCCTACACTACCATAATTTTAGGCTGATGGCACCATGCCCAGGTTCAAAACTTGGAGCAACATACATACAAATATCAATTAGCAACACTACTGTACCGATAAAGATATAAATAGCATTATCACTATCTCTGAGCTTCTTTTTCTGCTCATCAACTAACACCGATTTAGACTCCAAAACAAACATATATATGCATCAATCACATCCATACTATATACATAATATATATGTCAACATATTAGAACTTTAGAAGTTTTGATCAACCACAACAAAAGCACATTTGTGCCAATTACAGTCCCAGAAAACAATATACCAATTATTGACCGTTAAGAAACCTTCAAAACAGTTGCTTTTACAAATAATTCCTTTCAATTACAGTTTGGAGAGTACATGACCAATCAGCAATTTCTAAAAGGAAACAAAGTTTCAATTTTCAGCATATTCTTGTTACAATTATGTGAATATCAGATTTAGCACATCTTTACAAAGAAACTTGTAGTAGATTTTAAATGTTTCCAAAAGGAAGCATCAGAATTTGATTTACTAAGAATTATATATGGTACCAATGTTCAAATAAAGCTCCATACAAAAGCCTCTACTTAACAACATAGTCAAGCATACTCAAGCCCATAAAAAGAAAAAAAAAATGAATTACATTAAACTGTACAGATCATTAGGATGAAATTACCAGGAATATCATGTTTTCAGCCTCTTGGATGACATTTCAGCGGACAGCAACTTGATAACTTCACTTTTCTTATAACCTGCTTGAAGGTTTGAAAAATGTGCATAATTTTTGTTGCCTTCAGAATTCAGTGGGAGTTTAGAATGCCAAACTTCAGGCGCCCAAGACGTCTCATAGTCAGGGGTGCACTCCTATTTTGAAATATATCATAGTTGTGTTATTTTGTGGCACCACACAAGTATTACCTGCCATAAGGGGTACTATTGGCATTCCTTTGAAGGGGTAAATATCTAACATATGCATAAACATAGTTGTTATTTTGAGATATAACATAGTTGTGTTATTCTGTGGCACCAAACAAGCATTACCTTTCACAATGATGCTGTTATGAACGAGCTATTGTAAAACTGATTTTGCGGTCTTATTGTCTTTGCCTAAACATATGCATCACCTTGAACAACATAATCCACCTTTTTGTGCAGTTTCTTTGAAGGGGTAAATTCTAAAGCAAATAGCCACCAAATTATTGTGCAAGAAATGCCAATAGTACCCATGTTTTTATTCATATTAAAACTTCTTTTTTTCATTTCGATTGGGGGTGGGCAAAAAAGTGGCATTACCTCTAAATACAGAAAACACACAACACGAGAAAGTTAGCTAATTGTATGTAATTTTACCACATGTATTAGGTGTAGAGAATCAATAACAGGGGAATGATGAAGCAAACAAATTAGGTCTTGTAAGGCATTTTCGTAGAAGCACATTGAGAGTTTGAGACTTCTCAAATTAGGAAGCATCAGCATATCTTTTCCTGGCTCCACCAACGGGTGAAATAGATCAAAGCCATCCTATAAAAATATCAGTTGCAATTAGACCCAAACTAAATCAAATCTACAAATGCAATAATTAATGCTAACAGAAACCATAAAGATCAAATTAAGATAAAAACATTAATAATCAGATTTGAGAGTCGATATAGCACAAAAAACATTACTTCTCAATGTCAGGTGAACAATTTACTTGCTATTGAACATTCTTCTTAACTTCTAAGAGATAGTGAGAGTGCCTTACCGATATTATTTTCCCCTTATATCCCCGCTTCCACCCACGAGTTGTTCCAGGTAGAACCTTTGGGTAAGGCTTCCCTATACGAAGTTTCAACTCAGACACATTTGTAATAGATTTCAAAATGCCACATAAAACTGGCACACACTCTTCTGTCAGCCATGAGGTTTTAATCAGTGCCTTTCTCAATACAGGCATCTCTCCATAAAATTTAACAGACAACCAGATGCTCAAGTCGAGAAACTCAAGTTTAGGGAAGGATAAACAAATCTTAGCAAGCTCATTAAATCCAGAGGTTAGTTTCAGTGTCTTCACCGACTGCGAGGACAGATCAAGAATTCGGTCCGCAGTCAGACCAAGAATTCGGTCCCAACTACGAAGGGGCTCAAAGCATAAATATTCCAGATTTCTTTGCTCCGTGATGAAAGTTTGTAAGTCAGAGTTAGAGATTTTTGCCTTAATGTGGAGGTACTTGAGTTGAGTTAAGGGGAAAGTGGCGGGAACAAGAGGTCGAAATAAGTAATAATTGCTCCCGTTCAAGTCAATATCAATAGCATTGAGGAAAAGAGAGTGAAGAGATTCAAAGGATAGGATAAGTGGGAAAAGAGACTCAATGGTACCACTATGGATATGAAGGGAGAGAGATCTCAAGCCTAGCGAATAGGCACGATTGAGCCAATTTGAGAGGAGATTGATCGTAAAAGGTCTGTTCGAGTTCTGTGTCTTGAGACAAAAACTCCGTAGTGGAGAAGAAGGATCGCGAAGACGGAGACAGCGGAAGGTTACGCCGTTGAAGAGGCGACCGTGGGGGAAGTCGGAGCGGTCGAGCTCCAAGGAGGAGGAGGCGGTCCAGAGACGACGGTAGCGGCGAGCGAGGAGGGATGTACGCACCGCAAATTTGGTGGGAAGGAAAGAAATTATCTGTACGAGGAGCGGCTCTGGGAGTTCGGAAAGTCGGTCGACCTCTTCGTGGTTGCTGTTCGCCATTGTTAACGGGGTCGACGGAGGAGAAGTGGAAAGAGGGTTTTGGGTTTTGGATAGAAAATGGCTGATGTGATGTTGTCTCGAAAGGTCATATGAGAAAGTTAAAATTTGATGGACACCTGTAATTTAATGGATTTTTGGGATGGTTTCTACTACCGAAATTTTGATTGTTGACACCTCTCAAAAATTAAATTAAATTATACCACCTTTGGGGTCAGATTTTCAATTCTACCACCATCGCTAACTCAGTTCGAGCACCAAATTGCACGGTGCGCGGACTGGGTGGGCGCACCAACTGTTTCGAAATTTTTACTGCAGTTCGGTGCGTTTCAACCCGTTTGAGCACTCATTTTACACCAATTTTGGTGCGCTAACCCAGTTAGAGCACCAATTGGTGCGCCAACCCAGTCCGAGCACCAACTCATTTGGTGAGCGAACTGGGTCCGCATGGGTGGTAAGATTGAAAATAACTTCAGCCGGGTGGTAATCATTTAATTTTTATTTTTTACAGTGGTAACTAAAAAAATTCCGGTTTCTATTAGGGCTGCACAAAAAATTCGTAGTTCGTAATTCGATTCGAGTTTGATTCGAAAAGTTTGTAAAAAATTCAATTCAAAATTGACTTCGTTCGAAATTAATTCAAACTAAACTTAGTTCGAAATTAATTCAAACCAAACTCAAACTGGACCTAGTTCGTTCGAAATAGGTTCGCAAACCAAACTTAATTCGAAATTAACTCAAACGTGAACCGTTGATTTCCGCTGATAACTTATGTTCGCTGATGAAAATATAAGGCTGTCCAGTCCATAATTGCTCTCAGATCTGACTTCTGAAAATATTTCTTGAATACTTTGGATATTTGAAAACTTTGGTGATGTATCTCTTGTTGGCTATTTGGAAAACTTTGGTATTGTGATTGTACTGAACTTTGGTGTTTAATATAAATTTTGGTATTTGTACTGAACTTTGATTTTCAACTTTAGTGTACTGTGTAATTAAAGAATGCCTGAGTTTTTATTGAAGTGCTGTAATTTCGAACTATGGCCAGTCATAAGTCATAACTCGGTAAGTCGTAACAAAGTTCGTAAAAGTTCGAAATTGAGTTTGTAAAAAATTCAATTCGAAATTGAATTAGTTCGAAATTAATTCAAACCAAACTCATACTGAAAGTAAGTTCGATTCGTTTGCGGCCCTAGTTTCAACTCTCTATAAGTCAATCTTATGTTGCGTTTTGATTGGTTTTCTTGATTTTTTCTAACTAATCTGAAAACTAACATAATCTCTTCTCCATTATTTCCCCTTCCAGTATGCTCTTGTCTCTGTTACTCTTGCTCTTTATTTGTTAAGTAATGGAGAGAGGTCGCGGCTATGATTCAGTTAATTAAAGTCCTTGGAGCGACTTCACCCTTCTCTGTGCCAGGGACCCACTCGTCAGCATCAGCTCTCTTTCTTTCAATTATTTCTAGGCCCAACAACAGCCCATCAGACAATCACGCCTTTTACCCATATGGGATAAGGCACGGACAACACTGCCAGTAAAGCCCATACCCCATAGTCCACATTTTTCAATTTAAGATATTACACCAAATAATAATATTTTTGTTCCGCGAGTTTTTCAACAAATGTGCTATCACAAATTTTATGCGTTTTATAATGGCACAAGTTAAAAGCATGCAGTTATCCATATTCCTTTGAAATGCAGTTTACAATTAATTGTCCATAATAAGAAAGACAATGAAAAAGGTGGCTATCAAAGAGGATACACACATAACAATTAAGTTCAATAATATATAAACCCCGTCAAGTGGAACAACAATTAATATTTATTACAATGTCTGTAAATCAATACGTTCTATACAGTGTTTGTTCTATTAATCCTGAATCCATATCCTCGACGGTACCGTAAAAGATTCCCTTTTACAATTAGCTATTTACGGTTTGAGATTAACTCTCAGCCGGTTTGGGATTCGGGCTGACTGAGGGGGCAGTATTATTGGGCTTTGAGATTCGTGCCAAGTTAAAAAGAACGGTCCAGATCAAGTAATTGTAAAAGATTCCCTATTACGGTACCGTCGGTGATATGAATTCATTAATCCTCATCTCCTCAATTTCATTTACAATGTCTCTAAATCTCACACCAGTATATTGGCACAGATTTACAAATGCCAACGTAAAAAAAAAAATACAGATACAGAGGACAAGGGGAAAAATTTAAAGATTGTGTACAATGTACTATGGCTTGATTAATTTTACCAAGTTGGAAAAAACAGCTCAGCTGACCTATGTATTGCAATTGGCAGATCATCCTTGAATGCCGCAGTAAAAGAAACTCCATGGTTTCAGTTTTGGAACAACCTAGCTATTCGCTGCTGATAGAATTGCTCTGATACCAGCATGTACCAGAATTTGAGAAATGTGTTGGTACCAGTTGACATTCAATCATAGTGAAGAAGTAAAAGAGAGTCAATTGTTCATTTTGAAGAATATCTTTCATTTTGTCAAGAAAAGTAACAAGTCTTGTCAGAAACCAATTTGATCACATTAACAAACATAAAACAGCTCAGCAACTCTTTGGTTTACCAAAATGCATTCCATTATAGAGAATTAAAAAGAAGGCATAGAACAACAATCCATCCAAAGAAATGATTCTCATTACAAGATTATCAACTATGTACAATCACATAAGTCTCAGTTATTCAAAAATGCATATGTACCAGTTCGGAAATTAACACAATGTTCATACTCATATAGGAAGATAATAACAAATTCTAATTATTTTGGTTCCATAAAATATTAATAACATTGCTCCAATTTGTATTATATATAACTCAAAACACATGAAATATCAACTCATAATACCACACCTACACATACATCGACTAGAGACGACCCCACAATATATATTACCCACTCCTATACCTGAAGAACAACCTAAACTCATAATACCACACCTACACATACACCAATTCATCTATTACTATTGTGCCAGAAAATGACAGTAGAAACCTTGAAAATCAATCAATCCAACAACCTCAAATTAACTCTCAAAACACTCAAGGCACACCTATGCAATGAGGTGGCACAAAATGCTCCTAGACCGTGGCAGCATCATGTGTCGGCCTTTGGATCGGCCCCGCCGGCGACCTGAAGAAATACTCACCCAATATTATCTCATCTTCAGCGCACAGATGAAATTCCTTGACAAGACCGTAATTTAAGGCCTTCTCGCACACCCTGCACGCGCCCCGAGGAAGGCCGACAAACACGTGCAAGCGCACGACCCTCTGAAGTACAAGGTCTGACTGCGCAACCATTCGTACTCTTTCTTTGGTATCGTGTTCAATAAAGACGGTCAGGCTATCGTCGCTAGTTCCGGCCATCTTGGATAGCACTTTGACGAGATCGGAGAAGGTTTGGCTGGGAAGCATTACGATGGACCCAGTCTGGAGCGTAGTTCCACTATCCAGATCAATGAAATCCACCGGGAGAACTAGATAACAAGTCGTAACCGCCATTATTGAAGGAAGGAGAAGAGGGAGACGAGGTTTAACGGGTTTTAGAAAATGAAAATTCGAACGTGAGAATGAAATTGAATCGGTGGAGCTGTATATATATAAAATGAAAAAGGAAGGCGGTGATAGGATTGGAGCCCCTGGTTATTTTTAGACCTGCTATATATATATATATATAGAGAGAGAGAGAGAGAGAGAATGGCTAATATACAAACGTTTGTTCCTGGCTCAGGAACAAACGATTTGGTTTTTCAATTTTTAAAGTCTCAACAGTCGATCCAAACCGTTAGATATTCAATCTATATTAAAATGTGCTTGGAGACCAAATTTTACAATTTTTGGAATTTTTTTACTATTTATTAAGCTGGTTTGAAAGCCGCTGTTTTTCTATGCTGCAGAAATTTAATAAAAACAGCGGTTTTCAAACCAGCTTAATAAATAGTAAAAATTCCAAAAAATGTAAATTTGTTCTCCAAGCACATTTTAATATAGATTGAATATCTAACGGTTTGGATCGACTGTTTGGACTTTAAAAATTGGAAAACCAAATTGTTTGTTCCTGAGCCCAGGAACAAACGTTTGTATATTAGCCACTCTCTCTCTCTCTCTCTCTCTATATATATATATATATATATATATATATATATATATATGTCAAGAATTAAAACAAGAAAAATCAAATAAGGAAAGTGAGCCACACAATTAATTATAAGTTTTTTTTTCCTCCTTTGTAAACTACCTTCTATTTATAATTTAAATTTAAATTAGGATCAAGGTGCTGTTTTCATATTTTAAAATGCCACAATAAGAGCCTATTTATAACTTTATACTAACTTTATTTTTATCAAATAATTTCTATTTTTGCTTGAAGCACTAGTTATGTGATTTCAATGCCCTAAAGAACAAAAATAGTGCTTTTGAATAGATTAATTCTCAGGAAATCAGAAATGTATGTGCAATATGCTTAAAAGTAGGAAATGACATATTAGTTTAATCTTCATAAATAATATATTAGCTTTAAATCAACGGCACTATATAAAAGTAAAAAAAGTTATGCAAATTATCTTTTAACATTTTTGTAACAAAATTAGAAATACAAATAAACTAAGAATAGATAATGCAACCTAGATGCAAATAAAGTAACAAAACCCAATATCAATATAAAAAATATTATTTAAATTAATGTAGCATGTATAGCATTGAATTAGATTCATTAATGTTTTCATCAACATGACTTTTGTGATGAATTTGCTTGCTTAATCCGTATTGACGATGGAGAGCTTGAACAACTTCTAAACTGGAACAATATAATCTTGTTGTGTTGAACTTAATGCATTTGTCTTGTTAATGCTACAATTAAGGCTTCCTCTACAGTTTTTATAATGTGATTCATTTTCATTCTTATGCCAACGAGAAAAGGAAAATTTCAAAGGATTGAAAGAATTAATGTTCCATGAGAATTAAATCATCTCAAAACCTACTCCTTTAATTTTCAGTCATTGGGTTCTATCAAAAGAAATAGTTTTTCTCTTGACATATACATATCTGCGTATGAAGCAAATTAAACTGGAAATTATACCATAGCAAGCAGTATATTATATATATGTTTTCTTCTTTTCTTATTACATGTGCTGCTATTTATTGTAGAGAGATGTACGAAAGAAAGAGTAAAATTAAGGTCAATATTGGTATAAAAAGACAAAAGAAAAAAATATGTTTGATATTTTTGAAGCATGCATGATAGCATAATTTGCAATTTATAGTTTTTGTAGATCCGTTGTCCATTTAGATACAGTATTTTGTTATAATTTGAAATTTATTTGATAATTATATAAAAGATTTCAAACGTTTTATATATAAGCCAATATTTTTTTGAAGACCAAACTACTTACCTTATAATAAAAGCATCTCTATCTTTCCAAATTTTTCTTTAAAATAAAACTTTGATCATGTTGAATTTGGTAGTGTATTTAAAATTCTGTAAACGCCAGCGCCCTTATTTTTGTCTTTCATTATTTCTTTTCTTGGACAAAATAAAAAGGGTGCAAAAGACCTGAATTTGCTAATATCTTGAAGAATACTTGAGAGTAGGTCCGATGGGCATTGGACCTACTTTGGTTCGATGGGTTTAATCACCGTCGGTTTGCTTTAAGATTCGTGTATAACACTTTAAACTCTGTGCGTGTCTGCTTCAATTTTCGCGCGCACAAATCTTAAATTAGATCAGACAGTCATCATGCTCGTTGAACTTAAAAGTAGGTCCGATGAACATCCGACCTACTCCGTTCTCCTTGGAGAAAGCGTTGGACACTAGAAGCTTTCAAAAAATAGCTTTCCAGCAGAGTACAAAATGTTGATTTTTTTTATCTGCTTATTTTCTTTTGTATTCATAAAGTAACACCAACAAACTTTATTTATTTATCCTAGACTCATATTTACTCTAATTAAATTATTAAAAATAATTTATTTACCTATGTTAACTCTAATTATATATATATATATATATATATCAATTTTTGTTGCTCTATTGCTATATTTGAAATTGATATTTTATATCATATTTTCATATATTGAAGGCTACTATTATTGCAACTTGTGTTTTGCAAATGAAATCGTTTTATAAATGAGTTTTAATTAAAGAGTGCTTATATTTACAACATTTAGAAAGAAATCTGTACTTTGCTCTTTTATAAACTAGCACTAACACTAATTGGAATCAAATTTTGACAAAAGTTTAAATGATTTCAATAGTTAAATTCTAATTGATTTTTTATGATCAAAATGATTAACTGCATTACATCGGAAGAATTCGTTTACATATAATAAATAAATTACCTCAATCTTCTTCTCTTTTTTTTCATCTATTTATTTTAAAATTTAATTGATACCCTTATATATATATATAGAGAGAGAGAGAGAGAGATGGGCTATTGTGCTTTGCAAAGTAAAACCCCCGTTTACTTCGGACCATATTTTGCATTTTGAAAATCCAAACAACCGGTCTGAACCGTTCAACATGTTCTAAATATTGAAATGTGCTTGGAGACTAAATTTTACATTTTTTGGAATTTGTTTACTATTTATTAAGCCACTTTGAAAATCGCTGATCCACTGTGAACAGTAAAAAAACAGTAAAATTTTCTGGACCACTGGATCAGCGATTTTCAAAGTGGCTTAATAAATAGTAAAAAAATTCCAAAAAATATAAATTTTAGTCTACAAGCACATTTCAATATTTAGAACATGTTGAACTGTTCGGATCGGTTGTTTGGATTTTCAAAATCCAAAATATGGCCCAAAGTAAACGGGGAGGTTTACTTTGCAAAGCACAATAGTCATCTCTATATATATATAGAGGAGGGATCCACTTACAACAAATTTGAGTTACAACAAAGTTACAACATTTATTTTTTCATTTTCAAAGTCCAAATCGTCGATCCAACCGTTCAACATGATCATCTAAATAAAATTTACTTGCAGATCAAATTTTATATTTTTTTGAATTTTTTTACTATTTATTAAGATGGGTACAAAATTCAATGGTCTAAGTATGGCTATTTTTGTAAAATACTTAATAAATAGTAAAAAAATTCAAAAAAATATAAAATTTGATGTGCAAGTAAATTTTATTTAGATGATCATGTTGTACGGTTGGATCGATGATTTGGACTTTGAAAATGAAAAAAATGAATGTTGTAACTTTGTTGTAACTCAAATTTGTTGTAAGTGGATCCCTCCTCATATATATATATATATATGTATGTATATATATATATTGCTTTATATTCCAGATTTATTTGACTCTAAAATTTTCTATAAAAATTAATGATAGTTTTTTTAGTTATATTATTTTTTTCAAAGTGAAATACAATGATAGTTTTATGCACGTATACACTATAAGTCAATTCTTCTGTTGTGTTTTACTCTTAAACTATTTTTTCTGAATTTGAACAATACTTCTATTTTTAAACTCAATTGAATTTGGTAGTGTATATAAAATTCTACGAAAGCCAAGGATGACAAATTATTGCTTGTCAGAAACTTACATTTGGTAGGATTTGGTTTCAGAATATAGAGTTTATTATCCCATACCAATGTAAATATATAGGCCGCAGAGTATTACATTCATAATATGAGTTGCATATGAAAACCAGTAACAAGTTAAAAAGGTACAAACACAAGCAACACAATCAAAACAAAGCACAGATTACAACAATGGTTTGTGTTTCATTAATATACTATTAAATACAAACTGTTTAAGCCCAAACCACCAGAAAACAATTTCTAAATCAACCAATTTAAAAAAAAAAAAGGTAAAAAGAAAGAAGAAAACTAATCAATTATTAACTAAACTCCAACCCGGGTTTTTACCTGTTTCTCTGGTTCCTTTTTAGTTTAGTTAATAGGGACTGGTTCACCATTCCACTCCTTGAGACACTCAAGTAGGACTGGTTCATCATTCCTTTACCCTCATTGATAACCATGTAAACCTTGTCACACTCTTCACCAGGGGACTTAACCTTCTCACCAGACAGGTGGTCCAGATATCACGGAAGCGGCGAGAGAGGACAGAGGTACGGGCGGCATATTTAATGGGTAGTAGGGATATGATCACGACGAGGAGCGCTTCAGGAAGTGTTGAGAGCCTGTCTACCTCCACCCGCCTCCGTCTAGTGGGGTGTGATCGGGGTTTCTTCGCAGTGACAGGTGGGATTGGGAAGGAGTTGAGATCGGCGCTTCGCCATGACACTGATGAGAAAGAAATTGCAGGTGACTGATTTAATCAAACATTGAACTGAATTTAATTGAACGAAAACAAAGAAAATTGAAGAGAAGCAAGAGGGTCGATCCTATCTTCACCAGATCCCTCATTCATCTTAATATCTTTTCGTGTACATTTTACGAAATGAACCCTAACATCCTAAGATATTACCAAACAAATCTATGTACCAAATATTAGACGTACTAAAAAATAAACTACAGCAAACTCTCTAACATCATGCACTGTTCCCAACCCAAAATGGGAAATGATAAACAGGTACTAAACATGATGCCCTCTAATACTAACCCTAATTTTAGACATCTCTCACTCCTCTAGATGCCCAATTTAAACCGTGATGCTAATTATAAACTTTACACTTTAATGAAGTTAAAGCCCTCATCTATTGTGTGCATTAAACTCTGGTCAACACAAAAGGCATGGCTTTGGGTCATGCATTTCACACAAAACCCAAGGGTCAACCGTCGTAAAACTAAATCCGTGGCACCTCAGATCCGTTTAGCGGATTAAATAAAATTTGGGTTTTGAACAGTGTATATGATCCTTTGATCTGGAACAGCTTGATCAGGCAGGTGAGATGAACAGTCAACTGATCCCTCCCCACTTGATCTGACACCGATGACGGATTGACGTGAATCGCCATGGCACCAACAAAAATTGGGAGTAAGTTGGTATAGGATTAAAAAGTAAACACTGCATCAGGGTTTAAAGGATTGGAGTGACATGGATCAACTCCTTCGAGTTGCAAAACATGAATTATTGGGCTGAACTGATACAATTTCTACGTATTAACACTTAAAGTGGTTGAACCAACATGTATGTGTGGGCTTGAAAGTCTACCAATTTATGATTTATGAGCTAGTTGATAGGGGTTATAAAATTGATTTTTATCTATTAGGTACAACATCCCAAAATGAGGCAGGCATAATTAGCACATCTGTAAAAGAATTGTATAAACAAGGAGGCTAAATACTTGACAAGTACTGATTGTCCTTTAGCAAAATAACTGTGTTTGGTAGCAGCAATAACGCTGATATACCATTTAGGCACTCCTGCCAAAAGAAGTAAGATGCACTTGTGTTGTGTGCTATAAGGTAAGCATTTAATTCCAGCGAAGTTGAAGCATCAAAATTTTGGTGCATTTCGAACAAAACACAGAGATGACTAAAAAAAGTAATAGATTTAAAATTGGAAATAATTGAGGAAACCTATATGGTAGTACTTACAGAGATAACGAATTAGCCAAAAGATCCATAGCTTAAGGACAAAATGTTAGCTTCAAAGGAGATGAACATAGTTCATCAAGGCTTCCCTGAAATCAAATCTGACAATACATGCGGCGCTTCTAAAACCCTAGTCTTCCACAACATATATATAGGAAAAGATTATTCATGACAACCATTGGATCCATGAGCCAGATGTTAGCCACGTGTGACAAACTCAAAAACCACTCTAGAACGAGCACATGGTTTTAGAAAACCATTCACACATTTGGTTTTCTCATTTGCACGTGGTCTACATGATCATGATCAGTTTTTTCTATAGAATGATAAATTCACGTGCCATTTTCGTGCGGTGTATATGACCATGTATGGTTGGTTCATTCTATAATAAAATTCATAACCTGAATGGCCTTGAATTGGGTCTAATTCCTACATAATTAAGCATTGCCATGTCTGGTCTAAATTGGGCCTTTATCTCTTACTTTCATCTCTTACTATTGCTCAACCCTCGCCTATAATTTTTCTAACTCCACAATTTTATTCTCTCATTGCCATCCTCCCTCTACCCCATGCCCACCTGCACCACAACCACAAAAGAATCAGCCCGTCTGTCTCTAAGTTTCCTCCAATTGCCTTTTTTCAAACAACAATAATAACCCTAAACCGAACCATTCTCATTAAAAAAGGCAGTAGCTATTGTCTATCTTGTGCGTATCATGCTCTTGTCGATACAAAAGCATGGGTTTGGGTCATGCACCGTGCCCTTTACCCAAGGGACAAACATCCAAGAACAAACCCATTTCACCTCGTGCTCAAATAGCAGCTGAAGAACCCATCAGTGCCATGAATAATGCGTACAATCTTTTAATATTTGAAAATTTTCAGCATTTAAAGACTCAGTTCCTCTCTTTTTTCAAGAATATAAGTGTAAATTTATGTGTAAGCAATGCAAGTTCTTGTTGTTACATTAACCACAGAACTTTGTTAGAAATGTATTTCCATCACAAGTCATAACCAATGATTTGGACCTTGATGTCAATTAAGTGCCATTTCAAGAAAAGTCATATGCAACCCACTCAATTCAGTGCCTAGGACTGTTCCTTTTCAATAAAATATAGGTAGAATAGCTACGTCTAGTTAATTCAATTTAAAGCAACCCATTATCAATAGCTGTAAGCCTCCGATATTAAGAATAACACTGCGTAATTCTTCATATGTGATAAAAGGAAGTGTAATGGTAATAAAAGGACGTGTAAGTGTAACGGATACCAACCGTAGTTTTCTCTTTTAGTAGACATAACTACCAGTTTAAGAATCTCTGCATAATACGATGTTTACTGCCCATGAATTGACACAAAATAGATGTCAATAATACATACCTTATGAATGAACTTCCTTGTTTCAAGAGCAGGGGAGAGCTAAAGCAAATTAACCAAGTCATCAATGTTGTCATAATGGAAGCAGAGGTTAAGATCCAACTGTTTCAGATTAATTAGGGAATATTGGCAGGACCATGTCTGGCTCTGATAATTTATGAAATGAATAGCAAATTAATCATTGAAACTGGACATCTGCCTTTTTACCAAAAACAGCAAATTAATCATGAAGACAAGTAAAAAGTAGTAGGTAAAGGAGAAGATAAGCAACCTCTAATTTTAACATAAACACAAATGCATGACAAATCAAGGCATATGAAAGCATAAAAAAAATGCAATTGAGCAACAAACCTGCTACTCATACAATATAAATTTCACCTCTACAAAAAATTAAAAATATCTGAAAGTAAAATATCTTAAAAAAGGTACTTATAAACCTAAAAAGTAAAAACAGACAAGAATCACAACATTTATATTATATTTTTTTAAATCATAATTTTCACTTCTTCAGGTAGATTGTATTTGACTACTTTCGACCCATCAAGATTTTACATCATATGACCACCAGCAAACCTACTACAATTATCCCATGTCTAACCAGCTCCTTAAAAAATCTTGTGTGTTTCTAAATATTTTTGAAAATTTTCATAAATCTAAATATCATCAACATTTCCATTATTACCTAAATATATGTCATGCTTCTCCGAAAATTGTTTTTTGTTGAATTTTACATACATATATACCTACTAGAAAGGAACAATTTGTATTCGATTAGCAGCATATCAGACTGTTACCACACCTTTTCTTAATAAGAACAAAGCAAACTTACATTTTAAGATGTTTAGTAGGATAACAAGAAAATGAAAACAACAACAAAGTAACACTGGATTTACCCAATCCTCCTCAAAATCAAAGAGCAAATCTTGAACATCTGCAACCGTCTTCACTACCTCAAAAGAGACTCCAATTTTGAGTTCAGATCTGGACCGTCTGATCTACTTTGGCACGAATATTAAAGTGACCCCGTGCATCCTACTACGGAAAGAATTGGCACGGCTTCTTGAGTTACTTTCGGGATCCGGACCCGAGGATCGCTGGAGGATGGCAGGTGATGTCCGCCATCGCCATGGGCAAGTAACAGGGGGCTAGGTTTTGGGATTTTAGGAGAGAAATTGTGAGGGAAATTGCAAAAATTTTGTTGGCGACACTTCTAAAACCCTAGTCCTTCCACAGCGTATGACGTTTTATAACCCTGTCAATTAGCTTAACATCATAAATTGGTAGACTTCCAAGCCCACATGTACGTGTTGTTACCATGGTTCCGAAAATCGGCCGATTCCGAGTTGACTCAGCCGAGTCGGAACGGAATCGGCTGGTGCCGAGCTGAGGTTTGCCTGATTTACACCGTTAGGCGAGTTTGATATGGCAAATTGGCGGAATCGGGCCTAAATCGTGAAATCGGCCGAGTTTTGTAAGGAAAGTTCGGTGGAATTGGAATATCGGCCGATTTTGAGTAGAAAGGAGACGGGAAGGAGATACTGACAGCCTAAATCGGCGGAATCGTGGACAGGCGTTGTTTCGTCAATAGAAAGAAAGGGGACGAGAAGGAGATACTGACAAGGTGGGACCAATATTTGAGCTTCAATTGAATGGCTTGTTTAGTTATTATACTGGACCATTCCTTATTTAATATTTATTTTTAAGTTTTATGTTTCAATTTTAGACCAAATATGTTGATTTTCAATTAAAAGTCTGGGATTAGTTTTTCATTAATTCAGTTATTTAATGTACTAGTTTAATTTTAAATGTTTGTGTTATATTATATTAGTGGATTATCTAAGTGTAATTGGCTTAATTTACAAATTACTGTTTTACAAAAAAAAAAATTTCTATTTTTTTTAATACAAAACATGTTTTTTTTTTCCTGAAAAATCCGAGTTTCCGATCCGATATGGCCGATTCTAACCGATTCATCCGAGTATCAGAGGGCATCTTGTTTGGCATCTCCCATTTTGGGTTGTGAACAGTGCATGCTTCTAGAGAGTTTGTTTACTTCTAGTTTATTTTTTACCACATCAAATATCTGATACATGTATCTGTTTTGTAATATCTTAGGATGTTAGGTTTTTCTGGGTAAAATGTACACAAAAAGATATGAAGATGATTAAGGGGTACAGTGAAGATAGGATCGACTCCTCTTATATCTAATCAATTTTCTCTTTCTTTCCATCAAATTTCCAGATGAATATTTTATCAAAGCCTTGAGTGCTCTCCTCCAACTGAACCCTCTAAGACTTGACTCCTGCAACTGAAGTCTGAATATGATATGAATTGTATGAATATTTTTATATTGTTGACAAATAAGCAGTAAATTTGATTGTTATGATATTATTTATGCTTCTGCAAGCAAGACTGCAACAAACGGGTTTGCAGTAAATCCAACTGAAGCATGAGCAATCATTTATGATATTTTATACTTCTGCTATTGTTTTTATTTATGTAACATTTCATGTTTATAAAAAATTAGTAAACATGTGACGGAGATTAATCATGTCCAAAACAATAATTATAGTTCGAGGTATGACAGTTTCATAAAAATTGAAGGATGAAAGTTCGTTTCTTACTAAATTTTTTTTTTGAGAATTGGAGAATACAAATATGTCAAATTGTCAATTTAGTTCATTTGATGAAAAGAAAATTGGCCACTTTGCGCACTACAAATATTAAAAAAGAAGTTCAGATACAATAAAAACAATGATGAGGATGAACAGTAAATTTGATTATTATAAAATGCAACTAAAATTGGATTTTAACTTTTATTATTCATAATATAATTCTTAGGTTGCTAATATAATTTTTAGGAGCAAAATACAATACAAGGCATATATCGGCCACATTTGCAATTCTTGGTTCAGACTGGGAACAGAACCTAAACTAAGAGACTGTTAACATTTGAGATTGTAGAACCAATTTGTAATCAGCATGGTACATTACCAGATTGCTACAGTTCCTACAACACTACTGTACCGATAAAGATGAAATAGCATTATCAGAATCTTTGAGGTTCTTTTCCTGCTAATCAACTAACACAGATTTAGACTCCAAAACAAACCTATATATGCATCAAACACATACATAATATATACATCAACATATCATAATTTCTGATCAACACAACAATAGAACATTTGTACCAATTACAGTCCCAGAAAACAATATGCCAATTATTGACCGTTAAGTAACCTTCAAAACAGTTAGTTGCTTTTGCAAATAATTCATTTCAATTACAATTTGGAAACAAACTTTCAATTTGCAGCATATTCTTGTTACAAATTATGTGATTATAAGATTTAACACATCTTTATGAAGAAACTTGTAGTAGATTTTAAATGTTTCCAGAAAGGAAGCGTCAAAATTTGATTTACTAATAATTATGGTACCAATGTTCAAATAAAGCTCCATTACAAAAGCCTCTACTTAACAACGTACATTAAGCAGATTTGGTATCATAGTCCAAAATACTGCAGCACTGACATGTACTCCGAAAGTGATTCATTGAGCATAATCAAGCCCATAAAAAAAAACAGATTACATCAGATCTGTACCAATCTTTCGGATGAAATGAACAGAAATATCATGTTTTCATCCTCTTGGATGACATTTCACGGGACAGCAACTTGATAACTTCACTTTTCTTATCACCTATTTGAAGGGTTGAAAAGTGTGCATAATTTCTGTTGCCTTCAGAATTCAGTGGGAGTTTAGAATGCCAAACTTCAGGCGCCCAGCACGTCCTTGTATAGTCAGGTCGCTCCTATTTTGAGATATAACATAGCCACCAAATTATTGTGCAATAAATGCCAATAGTACCCATGTTTTTATTCATATTAAAACTTCTTTTTATGTTCTTCTGTTTTCCTTTTAATTAGGGGTGGGCAAAAAAGTGGCATTACCTCCTAAAACAGAAAACACACAACACAAGAGAAAGTTAGCTAATTGAAAAAGAATATGTAATATTACCATATGAATTAGGTGTAGAGAATCAATAACAGGGGAATGATGAAGCAAACAAATTAGGTCTTGTAAGGCATTTTCGTAGAAGCACATTGAGAGTTTGAGACTTCTCAAATTAGGAAGCATCAACAAATCTTTTCCTGGCTCCACCAACGGATGAAATATATCAGAGCCATCCTATAAAAATATCAGTTCCAATTAGACCAAACTAAATCAAATCTACAAAGGCAATAATTAATGCTAACAGAAACCATACAGATCAAATTAAGATAAAAACATTAATAATCAGATTTGAGAGTCGATATAGCACAAAAAACTCTGCTTCTCAATGCCAGGTGAACAATTTACTTGCTATATTGGGGATTTCAGATAAAGATGCACATGCTTAGCTGCCATAAACCCATCTAAGTAATGATGTAATTTATATATTATCAGATAGAATACTAAACTAGCGTCTTTCTTTAGGAAAATATGAAAAAAATATTAAATCCTAAGAATTATTTATCAATGATAAAATGCAAGGAAACTGAGCTTGAGTAAATAAACTGATTTAGACTCCATTTAACACCCAACGAAAGAAAACTAAATATGTAAGGATATGTTTGCTATTGATCATCCTTCTTAACTACTGAGAGGATAGTGAGTGGGTTACCGATATCATTTCCCTCTTATAGCCCTGCTTTGTCCAAGGTAGAGTAGTTTGATAAGGCTCCCCTATATGAAGTGTCAACTCAGACACATTTGTAATAGATTTCAAAATGCCACATAAAGCTGGCACCCACTCTTCCATCAGCACTGAGGTTTTAATCAGTGCCTTTCTCAATACAGGCATCTCTCCATAAAATTCAACAGACAACCAGATGCTCAAGTCAAGAAACTCAAGTTTAGGGAAGGATAAACAAATCTTGGCACGATCTTTATATCCAGAGCTTAGTTTCAGTGTCTTCACCGACTGCGAAGACAGATCAAGAATTTGGTCGCAACTACGACAGGGCTCAAAGCATAAATATTCCAGATTTCTTTGCTCCGTGATGAAAGTTTGTAAGTCAGAGTCAGATATTTTTGCCTTAATGTGGAGGTACTTGAGTTGAGTTAGGGGGAAAGTGGCGGGAACAAGAGGTCGAAATGAGTAAGAACTGAAGCCGTTCAAGTCAATAGCATTGAGGAAAAGAGAGTGAAGAGATTCAAAGGATAGGATAAGTGGGAAAAGAGACTCAATGGTATCACTATGGATATTAAGAGAGAGATCTCTCAAGCCTAGCGAATAGGCACGATTGAGCCAATTTGAGAGGAGATTGATTGAAAAAGGTCTGTTCGAGTCCTGTGTCTTGAGACAAAAACTCCGCAGTGGAGAAGAAGGATAGCGAAGACGGAGACATCGGGAGGTTACGCTGTTGAAGAGGCGACCGTGGGGGAAGTCGGAGCGGTCGAGCTCCAAGGAGGAGGAGGCGGTCCAGAGACGGCGGTAGCGGCGAGCGAGGACATCCGTACGCACAGCAAATTTGGTGGGAAGGAAAGAGAGTATCCGTAGGAGGAGCGGCTCGGGAAGATCGGAAAGCCTGTCGACTTCTTCCTGATTGCTGTTCGACATTGTTAATGGAGTAGAGGTAGATGGAGGAGGAGAAGGGTTTAAGGTTTTGGAGGGGGATTAAATGTATTGGAAAATAATAAGGTTGCGTTTATTTCCTGATATGAGGCTCAGCCCATGAAGAAGCCTGGCCCATAAATCCATTAGAAGAATTGTATATTGAAATCTTGTTAAGAATAAATTTCCTGATATCGGAATTTTCACTTTATATATCGACCGTTCAAATTAAAATTGTCGATCCGAACCGTATAATTTAATATGTATATTGAAATCTTGTTAAGACTAAATTTTTGTTTTTCATATTTTTTGTATATGGAGAAAATCGTGAATATCATTTAAATTATAAAGGGCAGGCATTTTTATTAATACCCAAAAAAAAGAAATTAATAAATTTGCCTTCGAAGGCAAATAATTATTAAAAATGCTCTAACCGCCCCCTTCTGGGGCAGTCCAGAATCCATAGCAGACCGCCCAGCGGAGGGGGCGGTCCACTACCCATAGCTGACCACCCAGAGGTGGGGCGGTCCACTGTTTTTTTTTTTTAGAGACACAATATAAATATCAAGATGCTGAATTCTAACGCTAAAAATTCAGATTTTTT
Organism: Carex parvula; assembly: GCA_025461045.1. Classification (NCBI taxonomy): domain Eukaryota; kingdom Viridiplantae; phylum Streptophyta; class Magnoliopsida; order Poales; family Cyperaceae; genus Carex; species Carex parvula. The sequence goes on from JAJGRW010000467.1 coordinate 432,000, forward strand.
AAGTATTAGTTATATTACTTCTTTTAAGCATATTTATACTAAATACGCTAAATTACTTGAGATTATGTTAAATTACGCTGAATAACACTAAATTACGTTAAATTATGCTAAATTACATTAAATTACGCTAAAATACGGTAAATTACGCTAAATTACATGGGTACGTTTGGATGAATTCTAGAATAACTAGAATAGCTATTGTTTAAGAACAGTGCTAACTCAACCTATTCGAAATAGTGAAAAAATTATTTGGATTGCATATTTGAAATAGAGTTTGGAGGGAATGAATAAAGTAATAATTTATGTGTTAGATTAAATATAATACAATACAATAATTTAAATATTAAATGTAATATAATATTATTTTAAATATTAGATTAGTATTAAATAAAATATTATATTAAATATAATATAATATTAGTTTAAATATTAAATATAATATAATATTAAGTTAAATGTTAAATGTAATATAATATTAATTTAAATATTAGATTACTATTAAATAAAATATTAGATTAAATGTAATATAATATTAGTTTAAATATTAAATGTAATATTATATTAGTTAAAAACTATTAAATGTAATATAATAATAGTTTAAATATTAAATGTAATATAATATTAGTTTAAATATTAAATGTAATATAATATTATTTTAAATATTAAATTTAATATAATATTATTTTAAATATTATATTAGTATTAAATAAAAAAAAATTTGAAGGTCAGCTGGCAAGTAGCCAGCCGGCAATATATTAAATAAAAAAGGTTATTTACAAAGTTCGGTAATTAAAGTTTACACGCTTTAAATAGTAAATAGAACAGTAATCCACCCTGTGAATGCTCTGGAGTGATCATTCGTGCTCATTCGTCGTCTCCCCCCTGCTCGTAACAATTGTCCTCCTAACAATTGGCATGCCATTGTAGAGTATTAAATAAAATATTAGATTAAATGCAATATCATATTAGTTTAATATTAAATGTAATATAATAAATATTAGATTAGTATTAAATAAAATATTAGATTAAATGTAATATAATATTATTTAAATATAATACAATATAATATTAATTTAAGTATTAAACGGAATATAATATTATTTTAAATATTAGATTAAATATAATATAATATAATATTAATTTAAATATTAAATGTAATGTAATATTATTTTAAATATCAGATTAGTATTAATAAAATATTAGATTAAATATAATATAATATTAGATTAAATATAATACAATATAATTTTAATTTTATTATTAAATGTAATATAATATTAGTTTAAATATTAGATTAGTATTAATGTTGAAAGCAACAAATGTTATTTCATATTTTTGTAAGAATAGAGAATAGCTCTATTCTCTCTATTTCGAATAGCTCTATTTCTCGTTTGGATTGTCCTTATTCCGAATAGCAATGCTATTTTAAGAATAGTGTTATTCTCTGTGCATCCAAAGTCAGAGTATACATGTATAAGATGACAATTTACAATTTTGAAAAAATAAAAAGATGAATTGACTGTTGAATAAGATATAAAGTCATCTAGCATATAGGTTCATCGTGATTTCAGAGAGAAATCAATGCTACTTTTGTTCAAGGTAGATATCTCAATTAGAGGTGTCAATGGCACTCTTTTATCTGTTTATCTGACTCATACTGTATCCGATAAAACGGATATCAATTAGAGGTGTCAATGGCACTCTTCTCGTAAATTTATTGAGTACGGGTATGAATAAAGGTTTTTTTTCGTTATCTAAACGGATAAGGGTACAGATAAAACCTATTTCGTACACGTTACCTGATGGCAACTATATAAAAAATTATATATATTATATATATTAATGAGAAATGAATATTAATTCTTCAACTATTCTTGATAGTTGTGTTACGTTTAATTAACTATTAAAACACGTAAATAAATTTCAGCAAATCTTAATAAAGTTTAGACTTTTTAAATATGTATATATATATTTGTGAAATGAATTTGTTTTAATTTATTATTTAGTAAATAATAATTTTTTTTTATTATAATAGCATTATCCGTTATTTATTCGCTACTGTTTTGTAATCCGACATCCATAACGGGTAAGGATAGGGTACGGGTAAGGTAATTCGTAGCAGTTAAGGGTAGAGTACAGGTAAGGACAATTTGTAATGGGTATGGGTATGAAACTGTTTCTACCCGACCCTCCATAGCCGTTGACATCCCTAATCTCAATGTTACTATGTTAAAATTTTTGTTCACACTTCTTATTTTGTTCCATAGCATTATAAAATAAAACGATGAATCGAACTTGTAAAATTAATTTTGAGAAAATTTCAAACGTTATACGGTCGGTACGAATCATTCCGAGCGGTGAGCCGATTCATACTGATATCTTTATTTTCTTTTTGCCACCGCTTAAACAACTTTTTAACTGGTTAAGTGGTGCAAAAATGAAGGAAAGAGTAATCCTAGAAGATCACAAAAAATGAAATTTGAAGGTGCCTAATTTTTTTTCCATCTTGAAAATAAGATAAACTCAATAACCACTATTTTTGAATTTTTTCAATATTACGAGGCTCAGACCTATAATCTGCGCAATCAGTCTAGTTGCGCAACTCTAAATATAGCGATATGAATTCCCGAGCGCGATGGTCTAAATATAGTGGCAGTGGTAGGGTGACATAAGCCTACTCTGAAGCTAAAAAAAGCCTACTCTACCACATGAAAATAAAAATAGTCGTCGATCGTATGTGGCACAAAGAAAAACAAAAAATATACATCAGCTAATCTCTTCACATGAATCACATCAACGACTCAGTGACTCACTACATTTAATACTATTTTATGGTTACAGTGTTGCGAATCCAGATCCTGTATCTTTTGCGTAATATCAGAGTTTAAGATTGTGATCTACTTTTTTTTCTTGACAGTAAATTGTGATGTACTTGTCTCTCAAACTCTCACCCAAGCTCGGCAATGATACAGCACCACTCTCAGTGCACACAACTTGTACTAGATTGCAAAAATTGAGAAGAAATATTTAACATGAGTTGTATAAAATCTGAAATTTTTATTAATATCCAAAATTATTAATTAATTTCAGAATTTGCACCTTCTTCGCTCGGATTTCCAAAAATAACTAAACCGCAAATTTTGTTTCCGGTTTCAAACTCTTTTTCCACAAACAAATATCCCGGTTCCTGCCTCCCTGAAACCGGAGACAAAATTTCCTGTTCCTAGAACCGGAAATTAAGTTTCCGATTTCACCAATAGAAACCTGGAACAAATTTTCTGGTCCCAGAACCGGAAATTTTGTCTCCGGTTTCATTTTTTATATATTTTTTTAAATGAAAATGAAAAAGCTCTCAACTGAAACAATTAATTAATAAATCTCACTTCTCGAGGCAGGATAAATATGTATCAAAATGTTGAATGTTGAAGTAGGGCTACAAACGAACCGAACCGAATCCAACTTACTCTCAGTTTGAGTTTGATTTGAATTAATTTTGAACTAAGTTTGGTTTGAATTAATTTCGAACGAACTCAATTTCGAATCGAATTTTTTACGAACTCAATTTCGAACTTTTACGAACTCAATTTCGAACTTTTACGAACTTTGTTACGACTTACGAGTTATGATTTATGGCTGGGTCATAGTTTGAAATTACAGCACTTCAATAAAAACTCAGGCATTTTGAATTCTAATTACACAGTACACCAAAGTTTATATCAAAGTCCATTACAAATACCAAAATTTATATCAAACACCAAATTTAGTACAATCAATCAAAGTTTAATACAATCACAGTATCCAAAGTTTTCCAAATAGCCAACAGGAGCAACATCACCAAAGTTTTCAAATATCTAAAGTATTCAAAGTACAATTTAAATAGCAATAGAATTATAGAACAATCACCAAAGTCTTAGAATTATTACAAACTCAAATATTATCCTAAATAAAATATTAAAGTTCATTATCAACGGAAATCAACGGTTCATGTTTGAGTTAATTTCGAACTAAGTTTGGTGAACCTATTTCGAACGAACTAGGTCCAGTTTGAGTTTGGTTTGAATTAATTTCGAACTAAGTTTAGTTTGAATTAATTTCGAACGAACTCAATTTCGAATCGAATTTTTTACGAACTTTTTCGAATCAAACTCGAATCGAATTACGAAGTACGAATTTTTTGTGCAGCCCTATGTTGAAGTGACAAAGAAACATGTTCAAATTTTATAAACCTTCAAAACTGAACATGGTTCTTTTAATTAATTTTTAATGATTTATAAAGTGTGATCATGTGAGGTTTATAACTGTTCAAGTCAAAGCATGTCTTAAACAACATGCCGAATCATGATTGATTCAGTGAAATAACATGGGATATAAAAAAGGTTAAAAAAAATTATATATGAAAAAAAAAAAAATTATGCATGCTACTTAGTTCACACTTGATATATTCATCTTTTTAAAACATAACTTTTTCAACACTATTTCATTATATCATATTACAATTCTTTTACATTATTTTATAATTTTTCAATAAACTAACTTAAATTACTAAAAAAATAATTAAATGTGACTAGTAACGTCACTTGTGCTGATGATGTGACTTGATCACATTGCAAATTACATACTGTGATTATTCTCGTACCGTGACTATTTCTCATAATTTTGGTCATGTATAACACTTTACATCCAAATTTGACTTGATCGCAATACGTCATCTTAATCATAACTTGTCAAATCATATAACGATGAATGCTATAATTAACCATGGTTCCAATTTCGTGCAATGAACCTTATTAATTTAACTATGTAAAAATTTATAAGTAAATAATAAAAATGTCACAAATTTTCTGAACACATTTTCTCTAAAATTGCAAATTATATTTATTTTGTAGAACATAGAAAATACTATTAAAGAATTATGTTTTTAGTTTTATTCTCAATAACGAAGATTCTACTACTCTCTGCTATCTCTTAATAATATTAAGTGAAGATATAAATTAAACAGTCGACAATTCTGATCATTTTTATTCAAACATAAAATTGATGCAACATTAATTTTGAAAAAAATAACAATCTTATAGCATCTTCATTTATGAAATTGATTAGCAATTTCAAACATTGTCAAAGAATAAAGAAAAATAAACTTCAAACTTAATTTAACAAGACATCTATGCAATTAATTAACAATTGTTTTTAATGCCACGTCAACAAATTTAATTGGCTGTTTTGAGAGTCAAAACGGAGATGAAATGTTTCACTTAGTAAAATCTTTCAATGTTTGCAATTGCACTGCCTCATTAAAAATAAAATTAAAAGTAACAACAATGAGACTTTTTTTAATTGTCAGCAAGAATTTTGAAATTAATTAAAAATATAAGATGATGGAGATGCTCTATATACAATTCAATTCAACAACAGACAACTAAAAATTATATCAATTTAAAGTTAAATAATTTGTAACTCGGTCGGACCTAGATCTAAAGAATTGAATCATATTTTTAATTTATCTTTGTATAAAAATATTATTTATGATAATTCAATTTTGTATATAATATTGTGAAATTATTAGTCTCAGACTTAGACTTGAACAGGGCGGTTCTGTTAAATTTAATGTGACGTGATAATTTTCTGTTAAAATTAAAACTAAGCCATGATCCAACCAAGGATTGTGCTTCTTAGGACAAATCTCAGACATTCATTCCAGATCAAGGTTGAAATTTAAAACCTTATGAACGACCAGTTTTTCATTCACAAAATATTACATGTACCGAGAAATGTGTTAAATTGTTCGAAAAAATATCAGTGAATGAGAATGACTATTTTGATTATTCAGATATTAAGTTCAATCAATAACTGAGCGTAATAGTGTAATTTTTTCTAAAAATTACTATCATAGCTCTACTTTATTTATTTTTTAAATAAATGTCAATACAATATTTTTTAGGTAATATTACAATTTTATTTATTCTATAAAAAAACCACATATTTAGTTTTTCAACGAAACTCAAAATCTTAAATGGTAGCAGAAATGAAAATTCTATCAGATGTGGAGCCTAGATTGCATATTCAATAATTTCAAGTGATAATACTTGACCCAATTTTTTGTTTTGTTTTGTAAAGTTATGAAATTTATTTGCCATTTCTAATTGATTTAATTATAATTTCTGGATGTCGTAATATATTGCTTTCTATTAATTAGGCTGTATTTGTATTTCTAGGGATTAATAAAGGATAGTGAATGTAATTACTCTTTGCACCTGTTGAAAATTATATATTGTTTATGCTGTAGTTAGTAAAATTGAAAATTATACATACCAAATTTAAATTATGATTTAGTATTTTATCTTATCTGCTAATGAAATTAGAGTTTGACATGCAGACCAAATTGGTTTATGATTTAGGATTTTTTGAAATTATTCAAATGTCTTTAGTGCAAGTAAGTGATATGACTATACAGTGCTCTCCCATATATTCAAAACACACAATAAAAAAAATATAAATATATTCAAAATATTAATACTAAAGTACACCCAATTTTCTCCAGTTCTAATACAAAAGTGCATAGCTAATTACAAGACTCGTTACTTAGATTACATGTAATGCCATGCCATAATCAAAATCATGAGAAATATCACAACACGTGAATGATCACGGTACGTTAATCACATGACGTTATTAGTCATGTAATTTTTTAAAGTAATTTAAGTTAATTTATTAAAAGTATATATAAAAAGAATGTAGAGAAAATGTAAAAATTATGAAATAACGTTAATAAAATTATTTTTAAAAGAAAAAAATATTAATTGTGTATTGATTAGCATGTAGAATTGTTTGTTTTTTTTTCATGCCTAAAATTTTGTTTTTTTCGCATTTTATTATGAGACTTTCTAGAATTAAAATCATGACTTTAATAAGTATAAACCTCATGCGAACAATTTATAAAGCACTAAAATTTATTAAATGAAGTATGTGAAGTTTTGAAGGGTTATAAAATTGAACATGCTTTTTTTTACTATTATACGCCTCATATGATTACAATATTTTTTGTCACTGCTTGTAATTTAGCAAAGGTGGGTGCACAGAGATGGTGCTGTATTTTTAAGCTCAGATAGAGTCAAACTGAGAGATCACACAAAAAATATAGGACGACCAAGACATAATTTTGATTTCAAATTGATATAATTTTGAATTGTCCATAGTTAATGTAAATTGTATTTATGCCAATTTAGTTTTTCTTTTCAATCAATGAATCCAGTTAAAATTGCTCAAAATTTTTTAAAATTCACCTTTCAATCAAAATCCAATTTACAGTGTCATGTTGTATCATCCTACTGCAGAGTAGTTACGACACGTTTGTCGTGCCGTACGTGCCATATTGTCACTAAGTTAATCACGCCAAAACTTTTATACATCCTCGTGCCCGGCTCGTCTGTGTACTTTTATATCCGCACTTAATAATATTACATTAGTGATAGACATGAAGTTATTGAAATTTCTTTGTTTATAATTAAAATTAAAAAAATTATAAGTGTACTTTTTTTATATTTGACAATAATAATAATAAGATATTGCAATTTCAAAAGATGTACATGCAAAAATTTTGTGCTATTTATTTTTTTTTTGAAGTAAAAATGTAGGAGTCATGGTCCTGGTTGTACTATTTATCTTATTTACTTACAAATTTATATGTCCACTCCATGATATTGGAAGCACAATTTTGATTTTGTATCACTTCAAATATTATTTGTTTTTCAGAAATATAATGGGGACTTTTATTTATTGAAATATTTCTAAAGATAAATTATGTTCTCTAGAATGGATCCTATAATTTTTATTATGGTCAAGGGCGTGAGCTTGTCTCACATTCTTTCTTCTTGTTTTAGATTAGTTTAAGAAATACATTATACTGACAATAAACTCTACTAGATGTTGGATTTTTAATTCATTGGTCACATTTTCAGGCCTTTTAATATTGGAAGAGATACCTAGTATCTTGAATAAACAAACTTTAAATATTGAAATAATAATTGCACAACTCTGTTTTATATTTTATTTTGCTTTTGACAAAAGTATCTACAACTCTACATTAATGAGATGACAAATTCACGATTTTTGGAAAAAAAGAGAGATGATGAATTGATAGTTTGATAGAATCTAGAGATATCTAGCATATAGGTTCATCATGATTTAAGAGAGTAATCAATGCCACTTGGACTTTTGTTCATGAGAGGACAAATTCACGATTTTTGGAAAAAAGAGAGAGGATGAATTGACAGTTTTGATAGGATCTAGAGATATCTTAGCATATAAGTTCATTATGATTTCACAGAAAAAATCAATGTGACTTTGACCTTGGTTCAGAGTAGATATTCTAAAATAGCAGTTTTAACTTCACAGAAAAAATCAATGCTACTGTGTGAGAACGGAGTAGGTCCGATGCCCATGGGATCTACTTTAGGTTCAACGAGCACGATGACCGTCCGATCTAATTTGAGATTTGTGTGTACGAAAATGAAACAGGCTGCACGGATTTTGAAGCATTCTGCACGAATCTTAAAGCAAATCGACGGTGATTAAACCCATCGAACCAAAGTAGGTCCGATGCCCATCGAACCAAAGTAGGTCCGATGCCCATCGGACCTACTATCAAGTGCTACTATATATGTTAAAATCTTCATCTATAAGATTTGCTGCCAATGATGAATCTAAACTGCTGAAATTTATTTCCTTTATGAGTAATAAATTTACATGTAAAAATTTGAAAATTCTGAAATTATTTAATATTAAGATCAAGCGGTAAAAAATAATGAAAAATAAATGCATAAAACAATTTATAAAATAACTTAGAAAATGTTTATTTGCATCTATAAATTATAAAAGTTAATAGATATTTTTGACAACGCAAAATATATACAGTGAAGATAGGATCGACTCCGTGATTTTTATTTTTACCCAAAAAAAAATATATTTTAATATAAATAATCAGGTTTTTAAAAGATTTTTATTTCTACTCAAACCGCTAGGAATATCAGCGGCCTGAATTCTTAATTCGAACCGCTAGGATTCCTAGCGGCCTGAATTCTTAAATCCAACCGCTAGGATTTCTAGCAGTTTGAATCTCTTTTTTTTTTTAAAAAACTTATATACTCAAGTCTAGTCACATCATGTGCAAAGGATTGCTTATAAAATTCTGAATTGACAGTTCCACGTGGCGACCCCTACACTTCCCTTGAAATTGTATGAGAATCTTCTTTTCTTTAATTGCATGAGAATGAAGAGTTCTATTCACAATATTAATGGTCAATAAATTGATTAAAAGAGTTCTATTCACCATCTGTCTTTTATATTTGTCCAAAAATATTGCAATTGAATGATATCTTTGCATATCTTAATCTAATGTATTTTAGCATGTCAAAACATTTTGATATTCTATATGTGATAAAAACTGCACAAAAAGAGAAAAATATCTAAAGTCCACAAAAAGAGAAAAAAAAATATTGAAGTTCACAACTCACAAAAAAAAAAAGCAAAAAGGAGAATATTTTTTTTCCAATAACACTGCAAATGAACCTCAATGTCTAGAGTCTTTAGAAAAAAGGAGAGACGAATCAAACATGTTTTTCCATTAATAAGAATGAAGATTCTGATGCTGTGAAAATTTTCATTTGTTTTATGCTTGTTTTTCAATCATTTTTTTTTTCTATGTTTGTTATTTCCAGTTTTTTTTTCTTTTTGTAATTTGCAGTTTTGTTTAAATATATTTTTGAAAGCTAGAATTAGTAAACGAATTTCTTTTGGGTGAATGTGGTGTCTAACAACTTGCATACTCATAATCAAGACACATACATGTTATCTCTAGAGTAAAATAAATAAGAAATAATTTAATTTTCTGTTATTTTACGGGTTTCGAATCCAGATAAAATTTAAACCTCAGTAAAGAAAAGTTGATTTCGTGACACAGTAGCTAAACAGTAAAAAAATAAATTTTTATTTTTTAAAATTATTGACCGTTGGATTTGTGATCCGCAGCGGAAGTTTCTTCTCTCTTTATCTTTAGTTTATTTTTTTAGCTTAATTAAAGCGTACATAAAGAATTCTCATGCAATTTCATGAGAAAAGAAAATTTCAGGGGAAGTGTAGGGGTCGCCACGTGAAACTGTCAATTCAGAATTTTATAAGCAATCCTTTGCACATGATGTGACTAGACTTGAGTATATAAGTTTTAAAGAAAAAAAAAGAGATTCAAACCGCTAGAAATCCTAGCGGTTCGAATTAAGAATTCAGGCCGCTGATATTCCTAGCGGTTCGAATTTTTAATTCGAACTGCAAATATTCCTAGCGGTTTGGGTAGAAATAAAAAACTTTTAAAAATCTGGTTATTTATATTAAAATATATTTTTTTTTGGTAAAAATAAAAATCACGGGGATCGACTCCTCTTATTTCTAATCAATTTTCTTTTTCTTTCCATTAAATTCCAGATGAATATTTTATCAAATCCATCACGTACAATTTTTTATATTCATTTTTCTCATCACTTAACTAATGTCAGAATTTTTGTGAAAAGTAAGAAAGCGTTTTTTTTTTTATATCCAAAATCGGATCGGTCTTGTCCGATCCCGATCTGAATCGGCCGATTTTGCCTTCTATGATTCTAAGAGCTGAAGTATGCAAAGCAACAAGCCTTGAGTGCTCTCCTCCAACTGAACCCTCTAAGACTTGACTCCTGCAACTGAAGTCATAATATGATATGAATTGTATGAATATTTTTATATTGTTGACAAATAAGCAGTAAATTTGATTGTTATGATATTATTTATGCTTCTGCAAGCAAGACTGCAACAAACGGGTTTGCAGTAAATCCAACTGAAGCATGAGCAATCATTTGTGATATTTTATACTTCTGCTATTGTTTTTATTTATGTAAAAAATTTCATGTTTATAAAAAATTAGTAAACATGTGACTGAGATTAATCATGTCCTAAACAATAATTATAGTTCGAGGTGTGACAGTTTCATAAAAATTGAAGGATGAAAGTTCGTTTCTTACTAAATTTTGTATTGAGAATTGGAGAATACAAATAGAGTGAGGTTACGGTACTATGCATAGCACGGTTTGGTCAGTACTACGGCTCAATATTTGAGTTTCAAAATTCAACCGGTTGATCCGAACCGTTCAACATGATTATAAAATGAATATGTACATGCAAACAAAGTTTTACATTTTTTTGAATTTTTTTATTATTTTTTTAGATAGGTAGAAAATCACTTGATCTGAAAATTCTGAACCATCCAAAAACAGTGATTTTCTACCTATCTAAAAAAATAGTAAAAAAATTGAAAAAATGTAAAATTTGGTTTGCAAGTACATATTCATTTTATAATCATGTTGAACGGTTTGGATCGACCGTTAGAATTTTGAAAACTCAAATATTGAGCCGTAGCACGGACCAATCCGTACTATGCATAGTAACGTTGCCTCACTCATACAAATATGTCAAATTGTCAATTTAGTTCATTTGATGAAAAGAAAATTGGCCACTTTGCGCACTACAAATATTAAAAAAGAAGTTCAGATACAATAAAAACAATGATGAGGAAAAAAAGAGTAATATTTGTAACGTGACCCTCGAGATATCAGAAAATAAATAGATTAAAAATTAGTATTACATAGCTATTCACGATTCGTTGTGCAAGGCTGGGATCTTTTTGTAGTTCTCTAATAATAGTCAAGTCTCCCCTAATTGCTTCTCCCTTGGTCGTCTGATGTTTCAACAGTAAATTTGATTATTATAAAATGCAACTAAAATTGGATTTTAACTTGGTTCAGACTGAGAACAGAACCTAAACTAAGAGACTGTTAACATTTGAGATTGTAATGAATAGTCCCTTTGACAGTATTGGTAGAACCAATTTGTAATCAGCATGGTACATTACCAGATTGTACCAATACCAGATTGCTACAGTTCCTACAACACTACTGTACCGATAAAGATGAAATAGCATTATCAGAATCTTTGAGGTTCTTTTCCTGCTCATTAACTAACACAGATTTAGACTCCAAAAAAAACCTATATATGCATCAAGCACATACATAATATAAACATCAACATATCATAATTTCTGATCAACACAACAATAGAACATCTGTACCAATTACAGTCCCAGAAAACAATATACCAATTATTGACAGTTAGTTGCTTTTGCAAATAATTCATTTCAATTACAATTTGGAAACAAACTTTCAATTTGCAGCATATTCTTGTTACAAATTATGTGATTATAAGATTTAGCACATCTTTATGAAGAAATTTGTAGTAGATTTTAAATGTTTCCAGAAAGGAAGCGTCAATATTTGATTTACTAATAATTATGGTACCAATGTTCAAATAAAGCTCCATTACAAAAGCCTCTACTTAACAACATACATTAAGCAGATTTGGTATCATAGTCCAAAATACTGCAGCACTGACATGTACCCCGGAAGTGATTCATTGAGCATAATCAAACCCATAAAAAAAAACAGATTACATCAGATCTGTACCAATCTTTCGGATGAAATGAACAGAAATATCATGTTTTCATCCTCTTGGATGACATTTCACGGGACAGCAACTTGATAACTTCACTTTTCTTATCACCTATTTGAAGGGTTGAAAAGTGTGCATAATTTCTGTTGCCTTCAGAATTCAGTGGGAGTTTAGAATGCCAAACTTCAGGCGCCCTGAACATCCTTGTATAGTAAGGTCGCTGCTATTTTGAGATATAACATAGCCACCAAATTATTGTGCAATAAATGCCAATAGTACCCATGTTTTTATTCATATTAAAACTTCTTTTTATGTTCTTCTATTTTCTTTATAATTAGGGGTGGGCAAAAAAGTGGCATTACCTCTTAATACAGAAAACACACAACACAAGAGAAAGTTAGCCAATTGAAAAAGAATATGTAATATTACCATATGAATTAGGTGTAGAGAATCAATAACAGGGGAATGATGAAGCAAACAAATTAGGTCTTGTAAGGCATTTTCGTAGAAGCACATTGAGAGTATGAGACTTCTCAAATTAGGAAGCATCAACATATCTTTTCCTGGCTCCACCAACGGATGAAATATATCAGAGCCATCCTATAAAAATATCAGTTGCAATTAGACCAAACTAAATAAAAATGCAATAATTAATGCTAACAGAAACCATAAAGATCAAATTAAGATAAAAACATTAATAATCAGATTTGAGAGTCAATATAGCACAAAAAACTCTGCTTCTCAATGCCAGGTGAACAATTTACTTGCTATATTGGGGATTTCAGATAAAGATGCACATGCTTAGCTGCCATAAACCCATCTAAGTAATGTACATTATATATTATCAGATAGAATACTAAACTAGCGTCTTTCTTTAGGAAAATATGAAAAAAATATTAAATCCTAAGAATTATTTATCAATGATGAAATGCAAGGAAACTGAGCTTGAGTAAATAAACTGATTTAGATGCCATTTAACACCCAACGGAAGAAAACTAAATGTAAGGATATGTTTGCTATTGATCATCCTTCTTAACTACTGAGAGGATAGTGAGTGGGTTACCGATGGTAGAGTAGTTTGATAAGGCTCCCGTATATGAAGTGTCAACTCAGACACATTTGTAATAGATTTCAAAATGCCACATAAAGCTGGCACCCACTCTTCCATCAGCACTGAGGTTTTAATCAGTGCCTTTCTCAATACAGGCATCTCTCCATAAAATTCAACAGACAACCAGATGCTCAAGTCAAGAAACTCAAGTTTAGGGAAGGATAAACAAATCTTGGCACGATCTTTATATCCAGAGCTTAGTTTCAGTGTCTTCACCGACTGCGAAGACAGATCAAGAATTTGGTCGCAACTACGACGGGGCTCAAAGCATAAATATTCCAGATTTCTTTGCTCCGTGATGAAAGTTTGTAAGTCAGAGTCAGAGATTTTTGCGTTAATGTGGAGGTACTTGAGTTGAGTTAGGGGGAAAGTGGCGGGAACAAGAGGTCGAAATGAGTAAGAACTGAAGCCGTTCAAGTCAATAGCATTGAGGAAAAGAGAGTGAAGAGATTCAAAGGATAGGTAAGTGGGAAAAGAGACTCAATGGTACCACTGTGGATATGAAGGGAGAGATCTCTCAAGCCTAGCGAATAGGCACGATTGAGCCAATTTGAGAGGAGATTGATTGAAAAAGGTCTGTTCGAGTCCTGTGTCTTGAGACAAAAACTCCGTAGTGGAGAAGAAGGATCGCGAAGACGGAGACATCGGGAGGTTACGCCGTTGAAGAGGCGACCGTGGGGGAAGTCGGAGCGGTCGAGCTCCAAGGAGGAGGAGGCGGTCCAGAGACGGCGGTAGCGGCGAGCGAGGACATCCGTACGCACCGCAAATTTGGTGGGAAGGAAAGAGAGTATCCGTAGGAGGAGCGGCTCGGGAAGATCGGAAAGCCTGTCGGCTTCTTCCTGATTGCTGTTCGCCATTGTTAACGGGGTAGAGCCGTAGAGGTAGATGGAGGAGGAGAAGGGTTTAAGGTTTTGGAGGGGGATTAAATGTATTGCAAAAAAAATAAGGTTGCGTTTATTTCCTGATATGAGGCTCAGCCCATGAAGAAGCCTGGCCCATAAATCCATTAGAAGAATTGTATATTGAAATCTTGTTAAGAATAAATTTCCTGATATCGGAATTTTCACTTTATATATCGACCGTTCAAATTAAAATTGTCGATCCGAACCGTATAATTTAATATTAGAGTAGAACTAGGGTGCTCTCGAGTTCACCAAGCCCTTGGTGAACTCGAGTCCAAAACTCATCGGATCGGTTTCAAACGACGAATCCGACCGTTGAAACCCGTCTACCTTACAAGTGATGCGTCTACATGCAAAAATTTTAAATTTTGAAATTAATTTTGCATAGAGTCAAGTGGTCAAAATTAGAAGGTTAATAAATTAATTTTAATGCATTCATTTTTTGACGTTTTTTTACCACTTGACTCTATGCAAAATTAATTTCAAAATTTAAAATTTTTGCATGTAGACACATCACTCGTAAGGTAGACGGGTTTCAACGGTCGGATTCGTCGTTTGAAACCGATCCGATGAGTTTTGGACTTGAGTTCACCAAGAGCTTGGTGAACTCGAGAGCACCCTAGTTCTACTCTTAATATTATATTGAAATCTTGTTAAGACTAAATTTTTGTTTTTCATATTATTTTTATATGGAGAAAATCGTGAATATCATTTAAATAATAAAGGGCAGGCATTTTTATTAATACCTAAAAAAAAAAAAATTAATAAATCTGCCTTCAAAGGCAAATTATTATTAAAAATGCACTAACCGCCCCCTTCTGGGGCGGTCCAGAATCCATAGCAGACCGCCCAGCGGGGGGCGGTCCACTACCCATAGCTGACCACCCAGAGGTGTGGCGGTCCACTATTTTTTTTTTTTTTGTAGAGACACAATATAAATATCAAGATGCTGAATTCTAATGCTAAAAATTCGGATTTTTTTTAAGTATTAGTTAGATTACTTCTTTTAAGCATATTTATACTAAAATACGCTAAATTACTTGAGATTATGTTAAATTACGCTGAATAACACTAAATTACGTTAAATTACGCTAAATTACATTAAATTACGTTAAAATACTGTAAATTATGCTAAATTACATGGGTACGTTTGGATGAATTCTAGAATAGCTAGAATAGCTACTGTTTAGAATAGTAAATAAGAATAGCTACTGTTTAGGAACAGTGCTAACTCAAGCTATTCGGAATAGTGAAAAAGTTGTTTGGGTTGCATATTTGAAATAGAGTTTGGAGGGAATGAATAAAGTAATAATTTATGTGTTAGATTAAATATAATACAATATAATAATTTAAATATTAAATGTAATATAATATTATTTTAAATATTAGATTAGTATTAAAAAAATATTATATTAAATATAATATAATATTAGTTTAAATATTAAATATAACATAATATTAAGTTAAATGTTAAATGTAATATAATATTAATTTAAATATTAGATTAGTATTAAATAAAATATTAGATTAAATGTAATATAATATTAGTTCAAAAATATTAAATGTAATATAATAATAGTTTAAATATTAAATGTAATATAATATTACTTTAAATATTAAATGTAATATAATATTACTTTAAATATTAAATGTAATATAATATTACTTTAAATATTAAATGTAATATAATAGTATTTTAAATATTAGATTAGTATTAAATAAAATATTAGATTAAATGCAATATCATATTAGTTTAAATATTAAATGTAATATAATAAATATTAGATTAGTATTAAATAAAATATTAGATTAAATGTAATATAATATTAGTTTAAATATAATACAATATAATATTAATTTAATCATTAAATGGAATATAATATTATTTTACATATTATATTATTATTAAATAAAATGTTAGATTAAATATAATATAATATTAATTTAAATATTAAATGTAATATAATATTATTTTAAATATTATATTAGTATTAATAAAATATTAGATTAAATATAATACAATATAATTTTAATTTAAATATTAAATGTAATATAATATTAGTTTAAATATTAGATTAGTATTAATATTGAAAGCAACAAATGTTATTCCATATTTTTGTAAGAATAGAGAATAGCCCTATTCTCTCTATTCCGAATAGCTCTATTTCTCGTTTGGATTGTCCTTATTCCGAATAGCAATGCTATTTTAAGAATAGTGTTATTCTCTGTGCATCCAAAGTCAGAGTATACATGTATAAGATGACAATTTACAATTTTGAAAAAATAAAAAGATGAATTGACTGTTGAATAAGATATAAAGTCATCTAGCATATAGGTTCATCGTGATTTCAGAGAGAAATCAATGCTACTTTTGTTCAAGGTAGATATCTCAATTAGAGGTGTCAATGGCACTCTTTTATCTGTTTATCTGACCCATACTGTATCCGATAAAACGGGTATGGATAAGGTTTTTTTTCGTAAATTTATTAAGTACGGGTATGAATAAAGATTTTTTTTCGTTATCTAAACGGATAAGGGTACGGATAAAACCTATTTCGTACACGTTACCCGATGGCAACTATATAAAAAATTATATATATTATATATATTAATGAGAAATGAATATTAATTCTTCAACTATTCTTGATAGTTGTGTTACGTTTAATTAACTATTAAAACACGTAAATAAATTTCAGCAAATCTTAATAAAGTTTAGACTTTTTAAACACATATATATATTTGTAAAATGAATTTGTTTTAATTTATTATTTAGTAAATGATAATTTTTTTTATTATAATAGAATTATGTGTTATTTACCCGCTACCGTTTCGTAATCCGATATTCATAACGGGTAAGGATAGGGTACAACTAAGGTAATTCGTAGTGGTTAAGGGTAGAGTACAGGTAAGAACAATTTGTAATGGGTACGTGTATGAAAATGTTTCTACCCGACCCTCCGTACCCGTTGACACCCCTAATCTCAATGTTACTATGTTAAAATTTTTGTTCACACTTCTTATTTTGTTCCATAGCATTATAAAATAAAACGATGAATCGAACTTGTAAAATTAATTTTGAGAAAATTTCAAACGTTATACGGTCGGTACGAATCATTCCGAGCGGTGAGCCGATTCATACTGATATCCTTATTTTCTTTTTGCCATCGCTTAAACAACTTTTTAACTGGTTAAGTGGTGCAAAAATGAAAGAAAGAGTAATCCTAGAAGATCACAAAAAATAAAATTTGAAGGTGCCTAATTTTTTTTTCCATCTTGAAAATAAGATAAACTCAATAACCACTATTTTTGAATTTTTTTTTAAATTACGAGGCTCTGACCTATAATCTGAGCAATCAGTCTATTGGTTGCGCTACTCTAAAATCAAAATATAGCGATATGAATTCCCGAGCGGGATGGTCTAAATATAGTGGCAGTGGTAGGGTGACATAAGCCTACTCTACCACATAAAAATAAAAATAGTCGTCGATCGTATGTGGCACAAAGAAAAACAAAAAATATACAGCAGCTAATCTCTTCACATGAATCACATCAACGACTCAGTGACTCACTACATTTAATACTATTTTATGGTTACAGTGTTGCGAAATATCAGAGCTTAAGATTGTGATCTACTTTTTTTTCTTGACAGTAAATTGTGATATACTTGTCTCTCAAACTCTCACCCAAGCTCCGCAATGATACAGCACCACTCTCAGTGCACACAACTTGTACTAGATTGCAAAAATTGAGAAGAAATATTTAACATGAGTTGTATAAAATCCGAAATTTTTATTAATATCCAAAATTATTAATTAATTTCAGAATTTGCACCTTCTTCGCTCGGATTTCCAAAAATAACTAAACCGCAGATTTTGTTTCCGATTTTGCTTCCTGCCTCCCTGAAACCGGAGACAAAATTTTCTGTTCCTAGAACCGGAAATTAAGTTTCCGATTTCACCAATAGAAACCTGGAACAAATTTTCTAGTCCCAGAACCGGAAATTTTGT
This sequence comes from Carex parvula, assembly GCA_025461045.1. NCBI lineage: Eukaryota > Viridiplantae > Streptophyta > Magnoliopsida > Poales > Cyperaceae > Carex > Carex parvula. The sequence goes on from JAJGRW010000467.1 coordinate 450,542, forward strand.
CTCCGGTTCCATTTTATATTTTTTTTTTACAAATGAAAATGAAAAAGCTCTCAACTGAAACAAATAATAAATCTCACTTCTCGAGGTAGGATAGATATGTATCAAAATGTTGAATGTTGTAGTAGGGCTGCAAACGAACCGAACCGAATCTAACTTACTCTCAGTTTGAGTTTGATTTGAATTAATTTCGAACTAAGTTTGGTTTGAATTAATTTCGAACGAACTCAATTTCGAACTTTTACGGACTTTGTTACGACTTACGAGTTATGACTTATGGCTAGGCCATAGTTCGAAATTACAGTACTTCAATAAAAACTCAGGCATTTTGAATTCTAATTACACAGTACACCAAAGTTTATATCAAAGTTCATTAAAAATATCAAAATTTATATCAAACACCAAAGTTTAGTACAATCAATCAAAGTTCAGTACAATCACAATATCCAAAGTTTTCCAAATAGTCAACAGGAGCAACATCACCAAAGTTTTCAAATATCCAAAGTATTCAAAGTACAATTTAAATAGCAATAGAAGTATAGAACAATCACCAGAGTCTTAGAATTATTACAAACTCAAATATAATCCTAAATAAAACATTAAAGTTCATTATCAACGGAAATCAACGGTTCATGTTTGAGTTAATTTCGAACTAAGTTTGGTGAACCTATTTCGAACGAACTAGGTCCAATTTGAGTTTGGTTTGAATTAATTTCGAACTAAGTTTAGTTTGAATTAATTTCGCACGAACTCAATTTCGACTCGAATTTTTTACGAACTTTTTCGAATCAAACTCGAATCGAATTACAAAGTACGAATTTTTTTGTAGCCCTATGTTGAAGTGACAAAGAAACGTGTTCAAATTTTATAAACCTTCAAAACTGAACATGGTTCTTTTAATTAATTTTTAATGATTTATAAAGTGTGATCATGTGAGGTTTATAACTGTTCAAGTCAAAGCATGTCTTAAACAACATGCTGAATCATGATTGATTCAGTGAAATAACATGGGATGTCAAAAGGTTAAAAAAAATTACATATGAAAAAAAAAAACAACTATGCATGCTACTTAGTTCACACTTGATATATTCATCTTTTTAAAACATAACTTTTTCAACACTATTTCATTATATCATATTACAATTCTTTACATTATTTTATAATTTTTCAATAAACTAACTTAAATTACTAAAAAAATAATTAAATGTGACTAGTAACGTCACTTGTGCTGATGATGTGACTTGATCACATTGCAAATTACGTACTGTGATCATTCTCGTACCGTGACTATTTCTCGTAATTTTGGTCATGTATAACACTTTACATCCAAATTTGACTTGATCGCAATACGTCATCTTAATCATAACTTGTCAAATCATATAACGATGAATGCTATAATTAACCATGGTTCCAATTTCGTGTAATGAACCTTATTAATTTAACTATGTAAAAATTTATAAGTAAATAATAAAAATGTCACAAATTTTTTGAACACATTTTCTCTAAAATTGCAAATTATATTTATTTTGTAGAACATAGAAAATACTATTAAAGAATTATGTTTTTTGTTTTATTCTCAATAACGAAGATTCTACTACTCTCTGCTATCTCTTAATAATATTAAGTGAAGATATAAATTACACAGTCGACAATTCTGATCATTTTTATTCAAACATAAAATTGATGCAACATTAATTTTGAAAAAAATAACAATCTTATAGCATCTTCATTTATGAAATTGATTAGCAATTTCAAACAATTGTCAAAGAATAAAGAGAAATAAACTTCAAACTTAATTTAACAACGACATCTATGCAATTAATTAACAATTGTTTTTAATGCCACGTCAACAAATTTAATTGGCTGTTTTGAGAGTCAAAACGGAGATGAAAGGTTTTACTTAGTAAAATCTTTCAATGTTTGCAATTGCACCGCCTCATTAAAAATAAAATTAAAAGTAACAACAATGAGACTTTTTTTAATTGTCAGCAAGAATTTTGAAATTAATTAAAAATATAAGATGATGGAGATGCTCTATATACAATTCAATTCAACAACAGACAACTAAAAATTATATCAATTTAAAGTTAAATAATTTGTAACTCGGTCGGACCCAGATCTAAAGAATTGAATCATATTTTTAATTTATCTTTGTATAAAAATATTATTTATGATAATTCAATTTTGTACATAATATTGTGAAATTATTAGTCTCAGACTTAGACTTGAACATGACGGTTCTGTTAAATTTAATGTGACGTGACAATTTTCTGTTAAATTTAAAACTAAGCCATGATCCAACCAAGGATTGTGCTTCTTAGGACAAATCTCAGACATTCATTCCAGATCAAACGGTTGAAATTTAAAACCTTATGAACAACCGGTTTTTCATTCACAAAATATTACATGTATCGAGAAATGTGTTAAATTGTTCGAAAAAATATCAGTGAATGAGAATGACTATTTTGATTATTCAGATATTAAGTTCAATCAATAACTGAGCGTAATAGTGTAAATTTTTCTAAAAATTACTATCATAGCTCTACTTTATTTATTTTTTAAATAAATGTCAATACAATATTTTTTTAGGTAATATTACAATTTTATATATTCTATAAAAAAGCAGTTTGTCAACGAAACTCAAATTCTTAAATGGTAGCAGAAATGAAAATTCTATCAGATGTGGAGCCTAGATTGCATATTCAATAATTTCAAGTGATAATACTTGACCCAATTTTTTGTTTTGTTTTGTAAAGTTATGAAATTTATTTGCCATTTCTAATTGATTTAATTATAATTTCTAGATGTCGTAATATATTGCTTTCTATTAATTAGGCTGTATTTGTATTTCTAGGGATTAATAAAGGATAGTGAATGTAATTACTTTTTGCACCTGTTGAAAATTATATATTGTTTATGCTGTAAATAGTTAGTAAAATTGAAAATTATACATACCAAATTTAAATTATGATTTAGTATTTTATCTTATTTGCTAATGAAATTAGAGTTTGACATGCAGACCAAATTGGTTTATGATTTAGGATTTTTTGAAATTATTCAAATGTCTTTAGTGCAAGTAAGTGATATGACTATACAGTGCTCTCCCATATATTCAAAACACACAATAAAAAAATATAAATATATTCAAAATATTCATACTAAAGTACACCCAATTTTCTCCGGTTATAATACAAAAGTGCATAGCTAATTACAAGATTCGTTACTTAGATTACATATAGTTCCATGCCATAATCAAAATCCACATAATCAAAATCATGAGAAATATCACAGTTACTTAGATTACATATAGTGCCATGCCATAATCAAAATCCACATGATCAAAATCATGAGAAATATCACAGCACGTGAATGATCACGGTACGTTAATCACATGACGTTATTAGTCATGTAATTTTTTTTAAAGTAATTTACGTTAGTTTATTAAAAATATATATAAAAGAATGTAGAGAAAATGTAAAAATTATGAAATAACGTTAATAAATTATTTTTAAAAGAAAAAAATATTAATTGTGTATTGATTAGCATGTAGAATTGTTTGCTTTTTTTCATTTCTAAAATTTTGTTTTTTTCGCATTTTGTTATGAGACTTTTTAGAATTAAAATCATGACTTTAATAAGTATAAACCTCATGCAAACAATTTATAAAGCACTAAAATTTATTAAATGAAGTATGTGAAGTTTTGAAGGGTTATAAAATTGAACATGTTTTTTATTACTATTATACGCCTCATATGATTATAATATTTTTTGTCACTGCTTGTAATTTAGCAAAGGTGGGTGCACAGGGATGGTGCTGTATTTTTAAGCTCAGATAGAGTCAAACTGAGAGATCACACAAAAAATATAGGACGACCAAGACATAATTTTGATTTCAAATTGTTATAATTTTGAATTGTCCATAGTTAATGTAAATTGTAATTATGCCAATTTAGTTTTTCTTTTCAATCAATGAATCCAGTTAAAATTGCTCAAATTTTTTTAAAATTCACCTTTCAATCAAAATCCAATTTACAGTGTCATGTTGTATCATCCTACTGCAAAGTAGTTACGACACGTTTGTCGTGCCGTACGTGCCATATTGTCACTAAGTTAATCACGCCAAAACTTTTATACATCCTCGTGCCCGGCTCGTCTGTGTACTTTTATATAATAATATTACATTAGTGATAGACATGAAGTTATTGAAGTTTCTTTGTTTATAATTAAAATTAAAAAAATTATAAGTGTACTTTTTTTATATTTGACAATAATAATAATAAGATATTGCAATTTCAAAAGATGTACATGCAAAATTTTTGTGCTATTTATTTTTTTTTGAATTAAAAATGTAGGGAGTCATGGTCCTGGTTGTACTATTTATCTTATTTACTTACAAATTTATATGTCCACTCCATGATATTGGAAGCACAATTTTGATTTTGTATCACTTCAAATATTATTTGTTTTTCAGAAATATAATGGGGACTTTTATTTATTGAAATATTTCTAAAGATAAATTATGTTCTCTAGAATGGATCCTATAAATTTTATTATGGTCAAGGGCGTGAGCTTGTCTCACATTCTTTCTTCTTGTTTTAGATTAGTTTAAGAAATACATTATACTGACAATAAACTCTACTGGATGTTGGATTTTTAATTCATTGGTCACATTTTCAGGCCTTTTAATATTGGAAGAGATTAGGACTGCACAAAAAATTCGTAGTTCGTAATTCGATTCGAGTTTGATTCGAAAAAGTTCGTAAAAAGTTCGATTCGAAATTGAGTTCGTTCGAAATTAATTCAAACCAAACTCAAACTGGACCTAGTTCGTTCGAAATAGGTTCGCAAACCAAACTTAGTTCGAAATTAACTCAAACGTGAACCGTTGATTTCCGCTGATAATGAACTTTAATGTTTTATTTAGGATAATATTTGGATTTGTAATAATTCTAAGACTTTGGTGATTGTTCTGTACTTCTATTGATATTTAAATTGTACTTTGAATACTTTGGATATTTGAAAACTTTGGTGATGTTGCTCGTGTTGGCTATTTGAAAAATTTTGGATTATGTGATTGTACTGAACTTTGATTGATTGTACTAAATTTTAGTGTTTGATATAAATTTTGGTATTTGTAATGAACTTTGATATAAACTTTGGTGTACTGTGTAATTAGAATTCAGAATGCCTGAGTTTTTATTGAAGTGCTGTAAGTTCGAACTATGGTCCAGCCATAAGTCATAACTCGTAAGTCATAATAAAGTTCGTAAAAGTTCGAAATTGAGTTCGTAAAAAGTTCGATTCGAAATTGAATTCGTTCGAAATTGAGTTCGTTCGAAATTGAATTCGTTCGAAATTAATTTAAACCAAACTCAAACTGGAGATAAGTTGGATTCGGTTCGGTTCGTTTGCAGCTCCAGAAGAAATACCTAGTATCTTGAATAAACAAACTTTAAATATTGAAATAATAATTGCACAACTCTGTTTTATATTTTATTTTGCTTTTGACAAAAGAGATGACAAATTCACGATTTTAAAAAGAGATGACAAATTCACGATTTTTGGAAAAATAAAAAAAAAGAGATGATGAATTGATAGTTTGATAGGATCTAGAGATATCTAGCATATAGGTTCATCATGATTTCAGAGAGTAATCAATGACACTTGGACTTTTGTTCATGAGAGGACAAATTCACCATTTTTGGAAAAATAAGAGAGGATGAATTGACAGTTTGATAGGATCAAAAGATATCTTAGCATATAAGTTCATTATGATCGATTTCACAGAAAAATCAATGTCACTTTGACCTTTGTTCAGAGTAGATATTCTAAAATAGCAGTTTTAACTTCACAGAAAAAATCAATGCTACTATGTGAGAACGGAGCAGGTCCGATGTTCATCGGGCCTTTAGGTTCAACGAGCATGATGACCGTCCGATCTAATTTGAGATTTATGTGTACGAAAATGAAACATGCTGCACGGATTTTGAAGCATTCTGCACGAATCTTAAAGCAAATCGACGGTGATTAAATCCATCGAACCAAAGTAGGTCTGATGCCCATCGGACCTACTATCAAGTGCTACTATATATGTTAAAATCTTCATCTATAAGATTTGCTACCAATGATGAATCCAAACCGTTGATATTTATTTCCTTTATGAGTAATAAATTTACATGTAAAATTTTAAAAGTTTTGAATTTATTTAATATTAAGATCAAGCGGTAAAAAATAATGAAAAATAAATACATAAAATAATTTATAAAATAACTTAGAAAATATTTATTTGCATCTATAAATTATAAAAGTTCATGGATATTTTTGACAACGCAAAATATATACAAGCATCGTGTAGAAATAAACTATTATATTCATCGTGTAAAGATTATATCTTATGAACCTAATGAACGAAAAAAGAATTGTATAATTAAATTTGCGTAATAGTTATGACAAGTCACAACATTTAATTCGTGGGTTGAAACTTGAATCTGATTAAAAACTTAAAAAATATCTAGCCTAGCTATCCTCCGTCAACCATCTTCCGTTTCATCTCCTGTCAGCGCATTAATTAAGTGGGGGGACCGCATATCCGTCAGCGCATTTTAGGAATTTGCGGAAAAGTATTCATCTGTAATACAACTAGTATTCATCCATCTATATGAATGTACTCATCTTTGTAATAGAAGTATATTTGGATACATCACTCACTCATTTTTTACACGTTTTTAGAGAAGATTTTTTTTTCTCCGATCAATCTAACCAATATTTCTGACGATCTGTGAGAAATTTTACAAATCTAAAACCACGAACGTCTTCTACACAATTTTCTCTTTCAAATAAAATCCATGATGACATACTTTCGAGTTGTCTGTTACACAAGTATTCATCTCTCATCGAGCAAATATTCATCATCGTCGTGTAAGTGTAAATAGTTAATGTACCAAGAGTATTACAAACATATGATATCAAGTATTCATACATATACGTTAAAGTATTTATACCTAAGATATCAGGTATACATTCATACACGTTGAAGTATTCATCTCTAAAACATCAAGTATTCATCCATACACCTTTAATTTTTTCAAAATTTGTTTTTCTGTCATTCTTAGTACTTAGTACGTACTGGCCTAATTCACCATTAATGAAGTTTTGTTCTTTGCAAATAACTCGCTACTGCATGAGGAAGAGGAACATAGACACGATGGATCTGACCCGGCGGTCGACAGTGATGGATCTAACCCGACAGAGGCATGCTTGATTGGGATGGAGTGAAAGAGGCGGAGGTGGGAGAGGGGGGCGGAGGCAGAGAGAGAGAGGTGGAAGAGGCGGGCGGAGGCGGAGAGGGAGATTTAGTAAACACTTTTGTCATCTCATTCATGTTTTATATTTCATTTTGGTTTTGACAAAAGTGTCTACAACTCTACATGGACCGTCGCAGGAGGGGACGGTTAGGGCATTTTTAATAATAATTTGCCTTTGAGAACATGTTTATTAATTTCTTTTTTTTGGGGTATTAATAAAAATGCCGGGCATTCTTGTTGCAGTTTTGATAAAGGGCATTCTTGTTTGGTTTCTAATGTACTGTATTAATCATGTCTTGTTTTATTAACATAAAGCTGTAATTAGGTAGGATGTTAGTGCAGAATTTTCTCTCCATTATTTATTTACTTTTGATAGGCATGGCAACATTGGTTTCAGTGTTAAATTATTTTTACTCCATAAAGCTCCCTTGAATTAAAAAAGAAGATACTTTAAAAAAAAAAGTTTAATATCCATAAAAAATCTTCTATTAAATTTTAAATCTGTTAAAATCTTATAAAAAAATATATACTATGAAATGGGATTTTGGATTGAAAAAGAAATTGAAACCGGTAAGTTGTTAACTGCTTTATTGAAAGAAAAAAAAATAAGGTACTACAAAGACGGGTACAAGTTAATTAGGAGCTCAAAGCTTTATAAAATATTAAAAATGTCCTTTACACGAAAAGTGAATTTGAATAGAAACATAATATCTAAAAATGTCCTTTAAAAGTCAATTCTTGAATTACCGATATTATACTATTAGTATAATTTTTTTTTCTTAATGCGCTCTCTCATGTACTTCTAAACAAACCATTCAAGTGAACCTATATATGCATCATATATTCATATTTAGGAGTGCAAACCGATCGGGTATTATCCATTCAAATTCAGAGCAACATACATATAAATATCAACTAACAACACTATTGTACCGATAAAGATGAAATAGCATTATCACCATCTCTGAGCTTCTTTTCCTGCTCATCAACTAACACCGATCAAGGCTCCAAAACAAACCTATATATGCATCAAACACCCATATATACATAATATATACGTCAACATATCAGAAGTTTTGATCAAACACAACAAAAGCACATTTGTGCCGATTACAAGTCCCAGAAAACTATATACCAATTATTGACCGTTAAGAAACCTTCAAAACATTTGCTTTTGCAAATAATTCATGAGAAGGGTTCCAATACCTCATGTTTTTCATACCTCATCATGCCTCATCTTTAATATCTTCGTTTTCAAAGCCTAAATTGTCAATCCGAACCGCTCAACATGATATTCATATTAAAATATGCTTAGAGACCAAATTTTATAATTTTTGGATTTTTTTTACTATTTTTTAAGATAGGTACAAAATCACTGTTTTTGAATCGTTAAAAAATCAGTGATTTTCTACCCATCTTGAAAGATAGTAAAAAAATTTCAAAAATTATAAACTTTCATCCCTTACCATATTTTAGTATGAATATCATGTTGAACGGTTCGGATCGACAATTTAGACTTTGAAAACGAAGATATAAAATATGAGATATAAGGAGGTATGAAAGGCATGAGGCATTGGAACCCTCATAATTCATTTCAGTTACAATTTGGTGAGTAAATGACCAATCAGCAATCACTAAAAAAGGAAACGAATTCCAGTTTTCAGCGTATTCTTGTACAAATTTATGTGAATATGAGATTTTACACATCTTTATGAAGAAACTTGTAGTAGATTTTAAATATTTCAAGAAAAAGGAAGCCTCACCATTTGATTTACTGAGAACTATGGTACCAATGTTCAAATAAAGCCCCATTACAAAAGCCTCTACTTAACAAACATGTACCCCGGAAGTGATTCATTCAGCATAATCAAGCCCATAAAAAAAAAAAATAAGCAAATTGCATCAAATGTGTACTGATTGTTCGGATGAAATGAACAGGAATATCATGTTTTCAGCCTCTTGGATGACTTTTCACTGGACAGCAACTTGATAACTTCAGTTTTCTTATCACCTGTTTGAAGGTTTGAAAAATGTGCATAATTTCTGTTGCCTTCAGAATTCAGTGGGAGTTTAGAATGCCAAACTTCAGGCACCCAACACGTCCTTTGATAGTCAGAGGGCCGCTCCTATTTTGAGATATAACATAGTTGTATTATTCTTTGCCTAAACATATGCATCATCTTGAACAACATAATCCACCTTTTTGTGCAGTTCCTTTGAAGAGGTACTATTGGCATTTCTTTGAAGGTGTAAATTCTAAGGCAAATAGCCACCAAATTATTGTGCAAGAAATGCCATTAGTACCCATATTTTTATTCATATTATAACTTCTTTTTTCGATTGGTTGTGGGCAAAAAAATGGCATTACCGCTAAGTACAGAAAACACACAACACAAGAGAAAGTTAGCTAATTGAAAAAATTTATGTAATATTACCGCATGAATTAGGTGTAGAGAATCAATAACAGGGGAATGATGAAGCAAACAGATTAGGTCCTGTAAGGCATTTTCATAGAAGCACATTGAGAGTTTGAAACTTCTCAAATTAGGAAACGTCAGCATATCTTTTCCTGGCTCCATCAACGGGTGAAATATATCAAAGCCATCCTATAAAAATATCAGTTCCAATTAGACCCAAACTAAATCAAATCTACATATGTAATAATTAATGCTAACAGAAACAATAAAGATCAAATTAAGATAAAAACATAAATAATCAGATTTGAGAGTCGATATAGCACAAAAAACATTGTTTCTCAATGCAAGGTGAACAATTTACTTGCTAAATTGTAGGTTTCAGATAAAGATGCACAGGCTTAGCTGCCCGAAATCCATATAAGTAATGATGTACTTCGTATATTACCAGATAAAATACTAAACCAGCATCTTTCTTCAGGAAAATATGAAAAAAAATACTAAATCCTAATAATTATTTATATGGTAATACAATACAGCCATTATAAGGTAGTACAAAAAATGATGACGGCATAATTCAGACGCACATTCTTCAGATCATTTTGCTATTCTACAAATCATTCTTTTATATTAACAAGTTAGTACCAACTCTTGCAACATTGGGTGCAGATAACCTATATACTATGGAACTATCTGTGGTGTAAACATGGTGCTCAACCAACTGCATATTAAATTTAGGGATAGTGATAGTAGCTCACCGATATCATTTTCCCCTTATATCCCCGTAGATACTTTGGGTAAGGCTCCCCTATATGAAGTGTCAACTCCGACACATTTGTAATAGATTTCAAAATGTCACATAAAACTGGCACACGCTCTTCTGGCAGTGATAAGGTTTCAATCTGTACCTTTCTCAATACAGGCATCTCTCCATAATAATAAAAATAATATAAGCAGATGTTCAAGTCAAGAAACTCAAGTTTAGGGAAGGATAAACAAATCCTACCATGATCCTTGACTCTAAAGATTAATTTCAGTGTCTTCACCGACTGCGAAGACAGATCAAGAATTAGTTCATGACTACGTAGGTGCTCAATGCATAAATATTCCAGATTTCTCTGCTCCATAATGAAAGCTTTTAAGTCAGAGTTAGACATCTTTGCCTTAATGTGGAGGTACTTGAGTTGAGTTAGGGGGAAAGTGGCCGGAACAAGAGGTCGAAATGAGCAGATACTGATGCTCCCGTTAAAGTCAAAAGCGTTGAGGAAAAGAGAGTGAAGAGATCCAAAGGATAGAATAAGTGGGAAAAGAGACTCAATGGTATCACTGTGGATATGAAGAGAGAGATCTCTCAAGCCTAGCGAATAGGCACGATTGAGCCAATTTGAGAGGAGATTGATCGAAAAAGGTCTGTTCAAGTCGTTTGCCTTAAGACAAAACCTTAGTAGTGGAGAAGAAGGATCGCGAAGTCGGAGACAGCGAGAGGTTACGTCGTTGAAGAGGCGACCCGGGGGGAAGTCGGAGCGGTCGAGCTCCAAGGAGGATGAGGCGGTCCAGAGATGGCGGAAGCGGCGATCGAGGAGGAGCGATGTACGCACCGCAAATTTGGTGGGAAGGAGAGAGATTATCTGTAGGAGGAGCGGCTCTGGAAGTTCAGAAAGCCGGTCGACCTCGTCCCGGTCCTGGTTGCTGTTCGCCATTGTTAATGGAGACATGGGGTAACGGAGGAGAAGGCGAGGTAGGGTTTTGGAGGAGGTTTAACTGTACTGCTAAAAATAAGGGGCTGTTTATTTCCAGATATGAGGCTCGGCCCATGAAGAAGCCTGGCCCATAAATCCGTTAGAAATTTAAGAGTTGTCGCATAAAATGTATACTCCGATAGCAGGGGCATTTTCGTAATTACTTCGTATCAATTGCTTTGTTTTGTTCTCTTTTTCTTTACTTCTCCAGTGACGACCTCCTTTCTCTTTTCTCTGTGGATCTCCATCTAGGTTTTAGGTTTAGGGTTTTAAAAGGACCATAATGTCGGATGAGGCTAATCAAGCGGTATTTCAATTCTACTTTTATTAAAGTTCGGTTGAATTCATGCTATTTTGATTACATCTTCGTATTTATTTTCGGATTTTATGGTCGTTTTAGGCTTTTAAGGAGCTCCAAGAGCGCATGATCGAGACGACTGCGAAGCTGAAACAAGTAATTGTTTTTCTTTCGAAAGTGTTAATTGTTGTGAAGTTTTGGTTTTGATTTGTGAATTAATCGCTAAATGATGCCACGCTCCCTGTTTAGTGCGATTATGTGAACGATTAGTTCGTAAGAACAAGTATAAGCTCTTCAATTGTAACAGTACCTTATCTTAACTAGAGTGTAACTTCTTTAATTTTGGCAATTAACCCTATTTAGAACTGAAGAAGGTTGGTTTTTTTTTTTTTAATAATTCAAGTTTGTTTTATTGTGAAAAAATTGTAATAATCTGATAGTTGCTGTAAGTTATGCACTTTCTTTCTTCTGTTTTTGTGCTATACTGTTGGCTGTTAGATAGCTGTATGTTGATGCTGGTATTTAATGAATATCATGCCAGGTTGTTTTGTTTTTGTTGGTATAGGTAACCAGAGAGGTGGTACCAGGTTCTATAAACACTGTAATGGTTTTCGTTTCCTTAAAAATATATATTTTTCTGCTGTGTATAAAATGAATGTGCTAGCCTTTCAAATTCATGAGATTAAATAAATGTTTTGTGAACTTCATGATTTTTCGTTCAATTTTTATTTTTAAAAGAGTTTATGTTCTGAGTTAGGTTCTTATCACCTTACCCTCCAGTAGTTGTAACTAATAGCATATATTTCTGTTTCTGAAAATGTGTATAAAAATAGGTGGTTAATCAGATGCAGTTGAAAGAAAGGGAGAAGAAACGAGCATATTTGACTCTCGAAGAACTCAAACAAGTACCTGATGATGCTAATACCTACAAAACTATTGGTACCAGCAATATCATTGAAATTTTCATAATTGATTCTTTTTGTTTTATGGTACTCCAAATAATCACAGAAGTCTTTCTATACACCCTTAATATCTCAGTATAGATTGTTCTATGAAATACCAGAATGGTGTATTTTGTAGAATATTTGGTCACATAAACCATGAAAATAAGTCTTTGGTTCTCTTCTACAATTGAGGAATTGCAGTACTAAAATATGTTACTCTTGTGTAATTTAAATATGTGCTGAAACCACAAATGTTATAATAACAGAAGCTTAGTGTATAATAATTACTCGTTGATTTCTTTTTGCAGGAAAATTGTAAGTGCCACAAATATACCCGAAAAGGATAACACAGCTTATTTGTAAAGTCGTTCATCATTTTCTCTCTTTAGTTATTGTAAATAATATTTTTTTAAATAATGAAATTTTAAATGCTGATGGTTGATTTCACGTATTCTTACTTTGCGTGTATAGGTTTGTTTTGGAGCCCAAATCGGTGTTAGTTGATGAGCAGGAAAAGAAGCTCAAAGATTCTGATGATGCTATTTCATCTTTAACGGTATAGTAGTGTTGCTAATTGATATTTATATGTATGTTGCTCCAAGTTTTGAACCTTGGCATGGTGCCAATCAGCCTGAAATGCTGGTACAGTGTTGTAGGAACTGTATCAGTCTCTTATTGGTACATTCTGGTAATGTACCATGCTGATTATAAATTGGTTCTGCACTACCAATACTGTCAATGAATTATATTAACAATTATATTAAGTCTGTTATTGGTACATTCTGTTAGGTACGGTCTCCAGTCTGTACAAAGTATTTGCTCCTAAGAATGCCAAATTTTTTTAGTTGCAATTCACAATAATCAAATTTACTGTTTAAACATCAGACAACCAAGGAGATTTTGGAGAAGCAATTAGGGGAGACAGAGACTAATATAAGAGAGCTGCTCCAACAAGATCCCAGCCTTGCACAACGAATCATGAATATGGCTATGTAATACTTTTTAATCTAATTTCTGAAATGTTGAGGGCCTTGTTGCAAAATTATGCTTGTTTACTCATGTCAGTATCAGTGATTTTATTGGATCTGAAATCCTTTATTATTAGGCAAAAAAATTAGTGTGCTCATATAAACTTTTGATATAGCCAATTTTTCTGTGAAAACACCATAATATCCAATATCCCCACAAAAATTTAACATTACTTTTGCATCCTCTTTTAATTATTTAATCTTTTATTTAATTATTTTAAAAATTAAATTGATCAATATGTCATAATTTTAGATAGAGGTGTGATGTGCTTCTAATCATCTTCTTCCTCAGCTTCCTATACTTCATGCCAAATTGTAATGGAATATGAGATATTTTTTATCTTCATTTTTCCTTTCCTGGACCTTACCTTACCATAGGTCCACACTTTCTCTATTGTTTTTCTCCTCTTTCTTCTCTCTACAGGAGAAATGGCAGAGGCCAAAACAAACTGCCTCTTTCTCCTAACCACATTCTTCTCTACACTCTCCTCCTTGGCCTCCAGCTCACTTGACAACTCATCTCGGACCCGTCTTCTTGTGCCATGTACAGGCTGCTGGGTCACGCTCCTGGTACTTGAAAACTTGAACCTGACCAGTACAGGCGCCTTTTTGGCTCTGTCCCAGCTTGACGGTCTCAAGGTAACTAGCCTCAAATTGAACCTGTTATCGGGTCCCATACCCGATTTATCCCACAAATTGAACCTTCTCTTTCTCACTTACAACAATCTTTTGGGGCCAATTTCTCCCACAATCTCCACTCTAAACAGGCTGTACCGGCTTGACCTCTCTCGCAACCTCTCTGGTTTGGTTCCAGCTTCTCTTAACCAACTCACCCGGCTGTTGACACTACAAGATTGTCTCAAACTGTTTTGATTAATAACCAGTTTTGATCTTCATGTAAGCTTCAGTAATTGTTTTCATTCAAATTTATTATAGTAATTGAAGTAGGTGTTTATTTTTTTAAGTCAAGATCTTCAGGCTCTTTTCTTTGCCATGTATATCTCGTATTGCTTTGCATCGCAATCGAATTTGCTTTAAAAAAATGTTCTATTGGCTCAGAAAACCGTTCCGTATAATTTAATTGTTCCTTCTCGCAAAAGATTTACAGCAATAAAATCTTTATTTTCATAAGAGTGGCATAATATGCATGAAATCTTAACTTGGCGTGTTCAGAAATTTCTCTAAATGTTACTTCAAAAAGTAATTTTCATAAGAGTGGTAAAGATATGCATGAAATCTTAACTTGCGTGTTCAGAAAATTTCTCATAATGTTACTTGGTAAACAAAAAAAACCTTCAGCAGTTTAAGAAAATTAGATGGTATATCATCTCTGATTCCAATTCATTAGCAGCACAGCGCCTCAATTACTGTACAAGACACTTTTATTTAAGATGAGAAGATTGTATGGGTCAATTCAATTTTTTAAATAATTAAATAATTGAAAGGTGATAGCAAAAAAGAATGTTAAGTTTTTTGAGGTAATGAATATTATGGTGTTTTTATGATTTTTTTTTTTTTACTATTTTAAAAGTTTATATGAACACACTATAAATTTTCCATTATTAATATTTGTAGTGCACAAATTGGTCAATTTTCTTCTCTTAAATGTTAGTAATTCAAGATTCGAAGTTTACAAAACCTGAACAATGATAATAATAGGAAACAAATTTATTGCGCTATTTGTTAATCTTTTAATCCTACGTGTTGTACAATTTAAACATTGAATGGAATAAATTGACAATTTGACATATTTGTATTATCCAATTCGTAAGAGCATCTACATCCCAGCAACTCAAATGAATTTCTAAATAACTATTAACTTCTTTTTAGAAATTAAAGTCTCTAAAATTTCTAACTCTCACATTTCTGAAATTAATTTTAGAGTTTCTATTAAGCCACGTCAGCAACAAATTAAAAAGTAGAAATAATTTGAGCCAATTATTTAGTCAGCATGGAGTTTATAAAAAGTTTATTATTAAGAAACTTTACTGCATAGCTTTTAAATAAGAAACTCTCTCACATCTCTGAAACTACTAGATTAGAAACTGTCACGTCAGATTAGAAACTCTAATAGTATCAAGGATGTAGATGCTCTAATAAATATATAATATGAAGAAACGAACTTCCATCCTTCAATTTTGATGAAAAAACTATTTGGATTTTGTTATTTCATTTCTCCAAAACATCATTGGTACATTAAAGATAAAAAATGCGTTGCATGTTAATGCGTGTGATAGATTTTAATTATTTTTAATGCTACATATTTAAAGGCTCAGAGTGCGTAAATTTCCCAAAATTTACTGCATAAAGCAAAGATAAATCATTAAATTAAATCCCATGAACCTTTTTCTCAAATTAACCTGTAAACTTTTCCTAAAATATTGCATTCAAATTAGTAAAAGGCAAGGCCTTCTACCTTTTTTAATGCTAGATCAAATGACGAGAAAAGTTTCATATTTTATTTATTATATTAGTCACCTTTAGTTACATTTTTTGTCATGGGTAGCTATGTTGTTCACCTTTTATTTTTTATTTTTAATTGTTAAGTTTGTTTAAATATGAAAAAAAATGTGAAAAACAATTGTAATTAATTATAATATAAATAATGTTGTAAAAAAATATTTATCTGTACAAAAGTATATTTATTATCTAAATTTTAAATTGATGTTTGGAATATATGATGACATAAATTTTTATGTTGTTTTAGTTACGTACAATTATGTTTGGTCATGTGTTGTGATCAGACTAATTCTCGTGTTGTGTTATTTTTTTCGAAGATCATCACGACACGTAAATAAACACGGCATCCGTGGTCGTGCTGTGACGTGACTTTTTAACATTCTAGTTGCATGTTGATACATGTTATAGATCATTAAATTACTGCATAAATCATTAAATTTACTGCATAAAGTAAAAATTTATTGAAGGAAAGAAAAATCATTAAATTAAATCATTTTTCAAACCTGTAAGTTTCCCAAAATACTGCATTCAAATTAGTAAAAGTAAAGGCCTTTTCCCTTTTTTAATTTTCCCTTTCAAAAAAAGAAAGGAAAAAAAATAATAATTGAAAACACCCAGTAAGTAACGGCTAGTTTCTGGCTTTATCTATTCACCTAAGACCATATCTTCTTATCTAATTAATCCCAGAGATAAATTCTCAAACAACCCCACAAAAGTACCAATTTCATGTTCAGAAGAAAACAAATCATGTGGCATGTGTCAAAGGTGTCAAACTCTAACACTCTCATTAATGGACACGTGTCATGTAACACCCAAGCTCGCTCTCTCTCCACTTACATCATTTAATGTACAACCTCTCTCTCTTGTTGTGGGACAGCTGTACTCTCTATTTTCATCTCTTTACTTCATTGTTGCAATCAGTTGCCTCCTCCCCTCTTTCTTTCTCTGTGTGTATTGTGGGTTTTTTTAGAGGAGAAACAATGGCGGTTGATCCGAGACAACTATTGGCAGGTTTCTTGACAATCTCCATGTTTTTCATGGTTGGTAACATGATCAAGAGAGATCATTTTGACACCTTTGAGGTACTCTTTTTGCTCCATTTGTTTGTTTCTTCTCACCTTTTAATTTTTTTTTTCTAAGTAATATAATGTTGCTATTTGATTGGTACTGATTAATTTCAATTGCCTAATTGGTCTTGACATGAAGTTCATTAGAAGAGCATGATTTTGATTTTGATATATTTAATTTTTAGGTGGCACTTTCGGATTCGGCTGGGGTTGAAGTGAATGTAATAAAGGTTGAGGAGAGGAAAATAACCCAAGTGGCCAAGTTCACCACCATTCCAACAAAGAACATTGCTACTAATTATAAAGAGATTGTTGATCAATGTTGGCTCAAACCTTCACCAAGTAAAGATTTCGCCAATAATATTTAATATTTTAACACTGCAAATATTAAGCAATAATATTAATTTTACTGGTTTTACTTGTTACCAGAGCCACTGGCTAGTTCAGAAGGATTTGTTACATTCTCCCTGACAACTGGTCCGGAGTTTCATATCTCTCAGGTTTTTGTTTCTCTTTATACTTTCTAAGTTTAGACATTTTCATTCTCTCTTTGATTAATTTATTGGGCTTTGGTGTTGAGTTGATTCGATTATTCACATATTTGGTTACTAATTGTGAAAATGGTTAATTAATTATGAAGGTCACCGATGCGGTTGTTATAGCAAATCATTTAGGTGCCTCTCTAGTGCTCCCAACTATTAGAGGAAATGAAGTAGGTGTGAAGAGGTATATTCCTTTTGTTGTTTCTATTTGCATTGTAATTGTGAATTGATTACTTTTCTATTTTAGCTACAAGGCAAATTCATATCATACAAGTTAGATGCTGTAAATGTGCTTCAGTATTTCATTTAAATTCCTACTATTAGTTAATTATTTATATTTATATTAATTTAATTTCCAGGAATTTCCAGGACATGTATGATGTACAGAAATTCACAACAAGTCTCGGTGGTATAGTCAAAATCACACATAAAATCCCACCAGAATTTGCCTCAAAGAAGCCAATTATAATTCGAGTTCCAAACCGAGTCACCGAGGAATTCATTTCAAAAACCATAGAACCTATTTTCCAAACAAGCAAGTACATACACCTTTCCATAGTTTTTCCTTCAATTAGTCTCAGAAAGAGAGAGAACCAAAACAAAGAATTGAATGCGGTCACATGTCAAGCCATGTTTCATAGCTTGCAACTGAAACCCGACTTACGGGAAGTAGCAGTGAAAATGGTTGAAAAATTGAAAGCACTTGGCATGGATAATGGGGGTCGATTTGTGGCAATCGATTTTAGGTCTGAGATGCTTGACAAAAGAAGTTGCATGGTGGTGAGGGGAAGAAGAAAGAGTTGTTACAGTGCAAGTGAAGTTGCAGAATTTTTGAAGAAATTAGGGTTCAATGCCAATTCAGTGGTGTATTTGACTGAGACTTGGTGGCATGAGGAGCTTAGTCCTTTGAAAGAAGCCTTCCCTAAGACCTACACAAAGGTAGTAAAATAATACTGGTGCCAGATCTCAGTTTTCAAAGTTCAGATGGGCCTGTAAACATGAGGGGCTTAGTGCCAGATGGGCCTGTAACCATGTATTGGGCCTTTAGACAATCTGTACGGCCCATGTCTGGTACAATTTTTTCATAAAAGAACCATTTTACCATTACTTGACATAGCTTTACAGATCAAACAAACCCATCATGAGTAGATCAATTTATACAATTCCCTTGTTTATGGAATTACATTATTTTCTGAATAATCATCTTTGGTTTTATGGCAGGATGACATAATTCCAGCTGGAAAGAAAAGACAATTTCTTCAAGTAGGAAATGGAGACCTACATAGAGCCCTTGACTTCCACATATGCTCTAACAGTGATACATTTGTGCCGGCCATTTCGGGTCTCTTTTACGGTAATGTAGCGGGTCAGAGGATCATATCGGGTCGGACCCAGATCTTGGTACCGTCACAATATGTTGGTTACTCCGCGGCTGCCTCTGATTTCGTGTCGGCGTATGTTTCCAAGAAGAGTCATCTTGCTTACTCTTGCCTTTGTTAGAAGAAAATTAATTAGATGGATGCATATGATTTCAACCATAGATTTTGAGTGCCAATATGTAATTAGAGGAGTTATATTATGTACTGAGTACTTCCGAGTTAGAAGTGATGCTTAGTGATTTTCTTTTATGAATTCTTCATTCCATATTTGTGAAAGAAATTGCATGATGCCAATTCAAGTTAACAACTTGAAAAAGATAAAAAAAAAAATTACACTTTTTTTGGCACAACTGGGAGTAGAAAATAATAATATCTCATGCAAAATTCTAGTTGGTGTTGGATCATTGTCCAACAAGTTGTATTATTAATTCAATATAAGTTTATATGTAAAATAAATATGTATTGTATCACTACAATTTGAATTATTTGTGGCATGAAAAAGTCTCATATAAGACAGTGGAATTTTAATAAGTAGAAAATAAGAGCATCTCTTTTCTAGCAAATGTTTAGCAATTAATTTGAACTACGTCACTGAGTTCAGCAATTAAAGAGATTCATAATTTCTAAATCACTCCATCCAATAAATTTAATTACAGTTGCTTATTTAATTAGAGTTGCTATAAAACGAACTTGCTAATTTAAAAACTGTACCAATTAGCAATTTAAAGAAATCACCGTTGTAGATGCTCTAAAGAGTTGCTTTTAAAGCAAACTTGTTAATTTAAAAACTGTGGTACATCCTAGCAATTATATTAGCAATTAACACATCAGATTAGCAATTTAAAAAAAATCACCGTTGTAAATGCTCTAAGAGGCAATATTTCATTTAACTTATTTAAAGATTTAATTCCAGAGTACAAGACATCATCATGTATCTTCCCTTGATCATCTCATGTTAGGAGTAAGAAATAAAGGAAACAAGGAAAACCAATGCTCTCCAAGCAAAACAAAGGCTACTGTAAGTCATGATGGCTCTCCAAGCAAACCATTAGTAAAGGGAATTAAGCGTATCCCCTCAGATATTGCACATGCAATATACACAAGGAACGGTTCAGATTTAATTCTAGCCGGATCAAAAGAAAAACAGTGCCAATTGTAACTATAGGGGGTTTGCTTTGAGATTCGTGCTAGGTTAAAGAATATATGGCTTGGAATAATTGTACCTCAGGTTAACCCGAGGGGATGTGGATTCTTACTAAAGATATGGAGTTCAATAATAATCAACCTGTCAAGATGCATTGTGGCAAAATGGCGCGCACATGCATACATAAAAAAAATATGATAATTGTTCTATTATTATCCTCCATAATTATAATCCATACTTTTGAATTTTGATGATCATTGTATTAAAATTAACATCTGACGTGGTTGTGAATATTATAGGCAACTTGGTTGCTATGTTTCAGTTCAATTGAGATGTTTCAAGGGAAAACAACAATCTATTTAATGAGATGGTACCTTGTACAGATTGTTTTATCTTCTTTTTTTTCTCAAGTTCATAGCTGTGGTGTTGTGTTTTGGTAATGCGCCTGAAAATTGCTTTGTGATGTTTATTCACTATTCAAAGGCCAATTGTAGTTTGTGCTAGTTACTCTAATTCCACTTGACTTTTGTGTTTTAGGACATGCTTCAGAACGCTGGTACCGAAGAAAAGGAAGGGAAGGGAAGGGAATGGAAGCGTGGCTGGCTCTAACCGAAGGCAGTTACTTGCTCTCGAACCAAATATTTTGAGAGGAACGGAAGGGAGAGGAGGTGAACGCCGTGTAGAAATTTAGTGATTTGATTGCCTCTGGATTGGGTACAGAGGAGGTGAACTCGGCTAGTTGTCTCGTCTTTTTTCGTTGTCCTTTTTTATTACACATCTTTCACCCTCGCGGGCTATAGCTTCACACATGACCTTCTGGATAGCACACTCACAAACCTTGGACAAAATCCAACAGAGAGAATGGGACGCCATCTGGGCAACGGCACTATGGGCACTCTGGCGGAAAAGGAACAACAGGTTTTTTTCTCAAAAAACTAAGACGATCTGCATTCTTTTTATGAGACATATATGAAAAAGAGGTATAATCGGGGAGAGTGAGAGATATACAATAGTGGTTGACATATTATTAAGAAGTGGAGCTCCTTTGTAAATATATAGTTTTTATTCTCTACATTTTTAGAGTTTTTGTGTATTTCTCTTATGGCTTTTTAGCGCCAATGTAAATACTTTTTTTAATCAATGAAAAACCGTAAGATGGCAACTTGCCACCTTACCGTCAAAAATATTACACATCTTTCAAAAAACGAAACAATAAATCTTCAACACGATAATATTTAAAGCAACTGTTAAACACTCTCAATCTTTTCATGAGCAAATAATGCAACAATAAATGTAATCTAGGTGAATGATAAGTTGATAACCAAACAGTCCCCACCATCACAGAAAGCTCTGTTTCTACTTTCTTCCAAGTAGTATAAAAAAGGACAGATATAATTCATGCAATTCGCCAAAAAAAAAAAATGGTCCACTTGAAATAGTAGCGCATACAGGTGGCGCGCCATTATTGGTAGAAAGTTGGAAAAAGAGAACTGATTGAACACCACAACTATAGGCACGTGTTATTAGACTTAAAGATGACTCATGTGAAAACGAGACTAAAGTTTGAAAAAGTAGAGCAAATAATAGACCCACTTTGCTCCAATAAAGCATGGTAAGAGAATCGTGCAAGTAAAAATAACCAAATAACAAATAAGTAATCAACTGAGAGAAATTTATTCCACAAATTAAACTAGCAAACTATGTGAATTCACCCACTCACCAAGGGAGCATCTGTAGAATCTAGAGGAACACACACTGAGCAATCACTAACATCACTTTGACACATAAAACAAACATTGCACTAAATAACCCAGTAAACAATAACAATATATTACTCTTTGATTGAATCCCCAGCTAACCATTGAGCCGAAGAATCATATCAGTACAACAATACAATAGTACAAGCACTAAAAATAAAACACCATTTTTTTTTACTCTAATAGAATTCAAGTCAAGAGAAGATCATTAGTACCAAAATGAGGTGGCCTCATACAAACACGCACTTCATGCTCTTCAGGCCCAGATCGGTGCTTTGGTACAATTATCTCTAGCACAGAACCAGCTTCGTCAAAATACGCCTCCAAGTTAGCATTTTCAGGAATACGGGTTGCTAAAGGTATTTCTCTTATGAACTCACCAGGTGGGCAGTGTTCAGGCGTATTATCAGTTAATTTAAATATCCGGTCGTGCCTCTTCACATACGGCATACGTGCTGTGCTAATACAAAGTATTTTCACTATGCCATGTGTGAGATTATTTCTCCATGAAACCTTGACCCGTTGTTGATCCGCAAATGGCAAACTAACCATTATGAGGTACCCTTGTTCATCTTCATATATTGTTTTCGCTGCAGTCACGGGCCCACATGTTTGTCTCATGACACCTGTGAATTCACTTACCCAATGCGGCTCAAGTTGGATTGCTGAATGCATCTCCACATCTTGCATATGGGTCGCGCTGACCCGTTCCGTGCATATGGGTTGCATAGGCAAGAAACACTCCTCTTGATCAATGCCATTATGTGCAAATATGTCCTTTCTTCTCTTGCAATTGGAAACAGGTGAGAGATCCATGCCGTCATCCGCGGATCTATCGGATGGGGATGAGAGATTTAAACCCAACCCATTAAGGAGTTTCTTCGAATTGTTGTTTTTTAAGCTTGACGGAGCAGGTAAGCACCTTTCAAGCTCAAACTCTGAATTAGGAAGATTCCTCCAAGACCCGAAATCACTTGCTTCAAGCGGAATAGAGAAATTCAATTCACGACCCGTTAACTCTGCCCACCTTTTCTTATCCCCCTCAGAAATCAGGGTCAAATTAGGTACATGTACCACCTCAATACCATGTATGCATTGTGGGTTGGAGAGGCCACGATAGTGTTTCCTCTGCATCCGGTGGGACCGCACAAAACCCTTATCTACACTAAAAGGGAATTGCGGTTCACCGGGTCGGGAATGGCCATTCATATAACTCCTCAATTGCATCTTACCAAGAGCATTCTCTGGCCTCTCCTTGAAAACCCACATGTACATGTTCTCCATGTCATGTTGCACTAAGAAAGAGTCTAACCGCAAATCAGATTTGTCAAACCCGTTAATCCCGTTAACATCTCGCACAATTTTGATCTTGGATTTGTCTGAAAGAAGAGGTTTAAAGTAGAAGTTGAAAAAAAACCAAGCACCCCATATGCTGTCTCCCCTCTTAGCAGCCTTGCGATTACTGGGTTTAGGAAGGGTTATCATAGCATCTGTGTCAAAAAGCAGGTGGGACCCAAGACCAACTTCTAGAAGGTCACTCGGGTCAGTGTTAGAGAAGGGGAGGTTAATGTCAGGAGGTGGACCCGAGAGGGCGGTTTGATGGTGGGACCGTTGCTGGATTAAGAGCTCACGCTCACACTCTTCATGGGAAGAGTTGGATAAGACCACAGGAAGGGGCACACAAGAGGGGGCCACACCAGAAGAGTCCATCGTATCGAGATCCCTCATCTTAATAAAATCTATTGCTTGTTGTGTTGCATATATAGTATCAAGCATCCACCACACCTAGCTCCCTGTCAAAACAAACCCACTAATTAAACTGGCACTTGTGCACTCAAGGAAAATATAATTATAAACTAAACCTACTCCATATTAGTGAAAATTGTAAACCAATTGCACAAAATATGTACTAATGATCAGCCATCACTTTTTGAAGAATTGTGCAACTGTACTTTTGAAAAGGGGGAACCCGACTTCTCACACAAAACAAAACAAAACAAAGACATCTAAGAGCAAAAGAAAGCAGAGGGTTAGAAACTAAAATATTGGGTACATTTTAAGAACCTATCTCTCTCTCTCTCTCTTTTGAAAATCTTGGCAGGGGCTGCCAAACTTTTATTGACTCTCTCTCTCTCTCTCTCTCTCTCTCTCATAGACAACAAAAATTGATAAAAATATCCAATTAAAGAATCGTTTATATACCTCAATTCATAACCAGAATAATACATAAAGGAAAAAAATATATATTACATTAGCATATTAAAAATTAAGATAGGAGCGTTTATGGAAATAACTAACCTTTCTATTCAATTTTTCTGGATGAATTGAACCTTCAATTATCTTTGCATTAAGTCCAGCAAATGTCTTCTCAATGAAAGAAACATTTAAAGAAATTACAGGTTAAAAGAAGCTATTGAATTTACAGAAGAAAAACATTTAAATCAACCCCACTAGTAAGACTTGTACTGATTCTGAATATACTGGGATTATATATTTAAAAGTGACCTAATCATTTTCAAGTTCTTCCTATAATTACATTCATTAAGCCTTTTACATTATTTTTCTTTCTATTTCTTTTAATGTACACAGCAAGTAGAGAGAGAGAGAGAGTCAAAATTGAAAAGAACCGAACCAATGTAATAGTAAGCTGATGAACTTTTTAAGATTCAACCAGATTAACAAATCAAAAGGCACAACAAGTTAGAAAAGAAACCTGATCTCTCATGCAGCAATCTTCTATGCTCGTGATCTCAGTACTTTTAATCAGAGAACAACATACAACTTAAAAAGTCCTCCTTTGTCCTTCTGATCTACTGGGAAATACAAAGGACAATGTATAACTTAAATTAATAAGAATTGGTAGAGAAAGAAGAGTGAGGCTACGGTACTATGCATAGCACGGATTGGTTCGTGCTACAGCTCAATATTTGAGTTTTCAAAATCTTAATGGTCGATCCAAACCGTTCAACATGATTATAAAATAAATATGTACTTGCAAACCAAATTTTACATTTTTTTCAAATTTTTTTACTATTTTTTTAGATAGGTAGAAAATCACTGTTTTTGGATGTAAATTTTAGGTATATAATGAACTGGAGTTTACTAGTAAATTTTAAATAATCAAAAACATTTCCCTTTTATATTTTGCTTTAGTCAATTATATCTTATGATCAATTTTCATACACCTCTTACAATGGTGGTTCAATTGTTCTTACTATTAGTTTGTAATACATTAATATTGAAAAAAAAAGGAATGCAAACATTGTGCCTGAATGATTTAAAATGTTGTCAAAACATTTTTTGTGTGTGATTGAGAAAAGAAAAATTAAATGCCTAATAATATTTTTTACCCCATATCGGATAATATCTCTTGTAAATTCTTTCATGTTCTCTTGCAAATTTTTTATTGGTTGAATAAAATTTCAAACAGGCAAAGCCAACTTTCTCAAAACACAATATTTCATTGGAAAAAAAAAATTATCTCCTTTAAATCTAAACAAAAGAAAAATAATTAAATGGACGGACTGCACTAAAAATTAATCAAGAGCAATGAAATTACTCATGTTGTCAATCTTCTTTCATTAAAAATAAAATAATTTTCTAGGAAAATCAACAGAGAGAGAGAAAGAAACGCACCAAAAGATTTACCGTCTCTTCCATCCAGATGCACATTGAGAGGTTCGAATCGAACCAAATCATTGCACAAATCGCGTACTCCCATTGTATTGTTTCCTGACAGAAAGAGATATCAGAGAAGATCCCAATCTTCTCCGTTTAATACTCTGCTTGTGGCGAGACGATGAAGTGGGAGAAGCGACAATGGGGCATGAGCGAGAAATTGACCTGAGGCGGAGGAGATAGGTACAAATTGAGCTCTAACCAGGCGCAAATCGTGCAAGTAAAGGCAAATAGCAGGAGAAATTGAGAGGAGATAGCAAGCGAAAGGAGAGAGAGAGAGGCAGCGTGAGGAATTGGGAAGGAAGAAGGACCGAGGAAGAGAGAATAAAAAGAGAAAGCAACAAAATATCGGAGAGGAAGAGAGGAGAAAAAGGAAGGAAGGATTAAGTACTGTAGAATAATCTAAAATGGTAAAATGGAGGGTTGAGATCAAATCACGGTGAGATCGAACGGATTAGAATCCAAAACCGAGGCGCACTGTTGAAACATGCGTGTAGGGATTCAGATCCAGTGCGGTACCGTACTGTTTAAAAAAGATCTTTATTGTCCGTTTTAATCTGACAAGAATCTCAAAGCAAAGCTTCTAGTCAACGAAATGATTTTGGCTATTATACACGGTAAGGTACCGCAGGGATCTCATCGGGTATGGTAGAGGATGTAGATTTGGAGCTAATAGTAAATGAAGGGCTCCTATCAGTTCGGAATACTATTCATTATAATGCATAAAATAGTTATAATAGTATGAATTAGTAATTTCTGAGCAACTGCCAAGTATTTTGGACCTTTCAAAGAAGAAGATATCCCATACAATAAATGAGCCAAATTATTTCATCAGGGTAGGTAAAATGCAATTTTCATGACTCACAATTTAGATGAATTTTGAGTTTGTAAAAGTAAAAAAAATTTACTTTTTTTCATTCATGGTACTTGTGTGTAACAGTTCCAATTTTATTAAAAAATGTTTCTATAAACCAATAATTTTATGAGTCAAGTTTTGACTTTTTACACATATTAAATTAACTCTGAATATTTTAGTTAGACCGAATTGACTCCAATTTTAATCAAAAAAGTCTGGATTGAAACTCAAAATTTAATTTAGTTTAAGATCCAGACCCACTCAACTTGGAATTCATATCACCGAAGTTAACACAAATTTTGAGTATAGATCCCGACCATCCGATCTACTTTAGCACGAATATTAAAGAAGTTACATGCGTTCCACCTCAGATTCTGATTGGGCGGTCTGGATTTAAACTCAAAATGTGAGGTACTTGAGAGGTTCTGTACTCCTCTTTCCTCAACTGGATTTCAGACAAGAAAACTCAATTATTGTCCATCTGACATAAAAAAGGCAATTAAAGGTATCCTTTCAGCACACCCCAAGGAGAGCCATATATTATATTATATTATATTATATAAAGACTTGAGATGTATCACCAATTAAACTACCACTATCACTTTATTTGTGCAAACATTGATTAAAATAATGCACATAGTAAGTACTTTGATGCAAGGTTTGTCAATTGGTTCAAGTTTAGAGGAACATGGACCCAAGATTATCGGGGATCTTCAATTTTTTTTTCTTTTAAAACAAATAAATAATTATCACTAGCTATTTTTTGCTATGCAATTCAGGTGGGCGGAACTAGGACTGCACTAAAAATTCGTAGTTCATGATTCGATTCGAGTTTGATTCGAAAAAATTCGTAAAAAATTCGATTTGAAATTGAGTTCGTTCGAAATTAATTCAAACCAAACTCAAAATGGACCTGGTTCGTTCGAAATAGGTTCGCAAACTATTTTAGTTCGAATCTCAAACTATGAGGGTTTTTTTTAGAAGGGTTTTTCAGTAGCTAGTGCCTAGTTGTAATGAACTTTAATGTTTTATTTAGGATAATATTTGAATTTGTAATAATTCTAAGACTTTGGTGATTGTTCTGTACTTCTATTGATATTTAAATTGTACTTTAAATACTTTGGATACTGAAAAACTTTGGTGATGTTGCTCATGTTGGCTATTTGGAAAACTTTTTATATTGTGATTGTATTGAACTTTGATTGATTGTACTAAACTTTGGTGTTTGATATAAATTTTGGTATTTGTAATGAACTTTGATATAAACTTTGGTGTACTGTGTAATTAGAATTCAAAATGCCTGAGCTTTTATTGAAATGTTGTAATTTTGAACTATGGCCCAGCCATAAGTCATAACTCGTAAGTCGTAACAAAGTTCGTAAAAAGTTCAAAATTTAGTTCGTAAAAAATTCGATTCAAAATTGAGTTCGTTCGAAATTAATTCAAACCAAACTCAAACTAGAGGTAAGATTGATTTGGTTTGATTCGTTTGCAGCCCTAGGCGGAACTAGGATTTGAATATAAAAAATAATAATATCATTCCTAAAATTATTTTTATGTTATATTATTTTTAGCGGTTTTCTATTGTTTAAATTAAATTAAGGAAATAATATAGACTACAATAATATTGATTTTGTTTTTTTAAACTAATTATATTTTAGTGATAAGCATCACTAATTTTTTCACTATTGATGTAATTTGAGGCTGAATTAGGATTTGAATATCAAGAGAACCAACATCATTATAAATATGTTTTAGCCTATATTACTTCGATAATTCATATATGGTTCCATACTCGTAACCAAATATGTATGGTGTTGCCGTATTGGTATCCGTATCGTATCGTCTGATACCTGTATCATGTTGAAAATTGACGTATCGCCATTTTACGTATCGTAGATCCGATACGATGCCCGTACCCGTATCCATACAACATAGGTTTTAGTGGTATAATTTTACTGTTCAAATTAAATTAAAAAAGTAATCTTGACCACAATAATACAGACTGGACAGGCCAATACATATCAAAATAGAAATATCAATTAGAATTTAATATGTATATATATATATATATATATATATATATAGAGGAGGGTTCCAATGCCTCAATTTTTCATGCCTCCACCATGCCTCCATTTTTTAAAACTTTAATAACTCAAAATTTAAAACTTAAAAGTCAAAATAAAACCGTTGGATATGATCTATATCATTTTATCTATGCACGTGTAAAAAATTATGACATTTCAATTTTGTTTTGGTTGTCATCAAGAGCTTTCTAGACGTTGATTTTTCAACTTATTAATTCACATAAAAACAAAATCAAAATGCGATAATTTTTTATGAGCACATAGATAAAATGATGTAGATCATATCCAACGGTTTTATTTTGACTTTTAAGTTTTAAATTTTGAGTTATTAAAGTTTTAAAAATGGAGGCATGGTGGAGGCATGAAAAATGGAGGCATTGGAACCCTCCTCATATATATATATATATATATATAGATAGATAGACTATGGTGAGTTGTGAAGTAAAAATCCAAACAACCGATCCAAACCGCTCAACATGTTCTCTATATTGAAATGTGCTTGGAGACTAAATTTTACATTTTTTGGAATTTTTTTACTATTTATTAAGCCACTTCGAAATCGCTGATCCATTGTGAACAGTAAAAATTTCTGGACCACCGGATCAGCGATTTTCAAAATGGCTTAATAAATAGTAAAAAGATTCAAAAAAATGTAAAATTTAGTCTCCAAGCACATTTCAATATAGAGAACATGTTGAGCGGTTCGAATCAGTTGTTTAGATTTTCAAAATAAAAATATGAGCGTGAAGTAAAAATGACCTCTTATTTCACAACTCACCATAGCTCAGCTCCATATATATATATATATATATATATATATATATATATAAAATCAAGATTTCAAAAATCATGCAAGTGGCTTTAGCCACCCCACCACTTTACTAGATCCGTTCTTGATAATTCAGGTGGTTTGCCACATTTGAATTATGAACTCAGAGTCATGAAACAATTTCATTATTAATTAGATTGTTTTATTTTATTCTTTTAAAAGGTGCTCAATCTGCACGATGTAACTCTCCAATAAAATCCTAAGGTTTCAACAAATTCTATCTGAAATTTGTTAATTGTAACACAACTATGAACGGGGTAAATTTAAAGAGAATTCCGGAATAATTCGAGAAAATTGTAAATTCCGTGTAATTTTTGTTATCTTTAATTAATTTTTTATAGTTCGTCCCTAATGAACATATGTTTAATTAAAGCAATAAATATGTCAAATTCTAAAATATATCTTGTTGAATATTGTTTTTTATTAAATTCAATCTCCACTAATATATTTCTGATTCCGTCCCTATAACTATGCCCTTACACATTAAAAAAAAATAGAAACTTATATAGACCTTGAAAATTTTAATAATTACATGGAGGGACAATTTTCAGTATAGGGCCAAAAGTTCTCCATAAATTTAACAATAGAACGTCTTTACAGCAAATTATAGTTTTATTTTATTTTTCATGATGTGAGATATGATTTTACAAATAGATATTCTTTCTTAGGCATGGAAATCATGCAATTATGTAAAAAGAAGTACATGTTTCAAATTTTGAAAGCTATTTTTTTTTTTTGTAAGTCACATACAAAACTACTAAAATTGACTTTTTTTTGTCTTTTTATTTTCTTTGCTCAACCTCAAATTCAGGGCTAGGGGTGTTCAAATGGTCGGTTCGGTTGAAACCGAACTAAAATTGTCACACCTCAAACTGGAAATTTCGGATTAAGGTGTGATCAGTCCCCGCCTCGTGTCTAATAATTACAAGACACGCAAGGCTAAACAAATATAAATAATAATGCACAGCGGAAGCAGAATAAAAATAAATAAGCAATAGTCATAAATCTCAAATAAACATGAACATACATATATCATCCATACAATCCTCATCAGGATAAAATAACATAGTCTTAGCAAGGGGAATACATGATCTATCGAGTCCAATGTATGAAACAAAAACATCAAAACTCGTAAACCTAACAAAAGTCCTAAAACAACTAATCAAGCGGCGTTGCTATCGGGGATAGCTCCTGACGTCTCCTGCTGCGGATCGCCAGTCCATGTACCTGAAATTCCACATCAAAAGGTGGGTGAGCGAATGATCGCCCAGTATGTGATCCATTATTATCTCTTCAGGGATCCTTTAAGCCAAAACACATTTAAATTGTAACCTACGTAAAATTTGATAAATGTTTCATATTAATACACATGCTGCAGTAATTAATCTTATCATATTAACTACAAAAGAAAATACATATCATACATGAGATGGCATCCAAAAGTTAGCTCATTTATTTTTCATGGTTTGCCAATTCTCTATTATTGCTCGAAAATATTGTCGACCACTAAATTTACATTTTCTTAATGACAAGTACTTGAGCGTCGTTGTCGTGTGCAATGACTACAATGTTAAAGTAATACACTATGTTGCATGAATACGGGTACGGGTATCGTATCGGATACGATACGGATACGGTGATATGGTAATTTTCAAAAATCAAGGATACGATACGGCTATTCTATATATTATTTTAATTATATTATTAATTCAATAATTGTATTATATAAATTAAATATCAAACATTTAGAATTCAACAGCCCAAGTAACCAATAAATAACAAAGCTACGGACTTTTGACAGCAAATTTGTTTGGCGCAGTGGTAGAGGGTGTTGGCGATGTTGCTGTGTAACCCAAGTTCGATTCTCCATGACCGTTTGAATATAAAATTTTGCCTAGCGGTCCATGCGCGGTGCACAGCGACTGTCTGTGTCGCTGGTCCATGCGCGGTCCACACACAAGCTTGGCGTATCCGATCCGTATCCATACGTGTCTGATGCGAGTCAACAGGTATCGGAGACCGTATCAGGATGTATATGATACGCCAGCTCATCCGATACGCTAGCTGGCGTATCCGATACGTATCGGGGCCGTATCGGGCGCGTATCGGTATCCGATACATACCCGACACGGACACAGAGCCCATACAGAAGTATCCGGGTAACATAGGTAATACATAGTGGTGTGTCTAAAATCCAATTATGCATGCTCCATTCAATAAGGCAAATTGTGTAAAGCTCATGCACATATGATACAAAACAATGCCTCTTAAGTAATTAATACATGCATGGAAAATGGTTATAGATTTATCATAGAACACTATATATATAGATAAATTGTATATTTGGAAGAGCAAGGACTTGATTATTCACATGCTAATTGAATTATAAAAATATAAGCTACCCCTTCAGTCCAAAATTGTAAATACTACATTTATTGCGTATATATATATACTTACGAAAAAAAGACATCATAACAAAATCCATATTATAGACATAAATAATTAATGTCTAATATTAATAGCATAAAGCATTTCAATTTTTTTTTAAATATAAGCATTTCAAATATTAATATGGAAAAAAATTATAAGATTCACGATTTTTTAAATCTTTGCGAAACTGAATTTTTAAATCTATAAGTTATGGGCTATATATTTTAACAAATATTTCCCCATTTTACTCCTATTTTACTTCTCGTTTACGGCTTAAATTATTTTAACATGACCATAGAGTGGAAAGCATTTTTGCATGCAAAAATTATAAAAAATTTAATTTATAAAAAAATTTAATTTATAAAAAAAATTTATAGAAGAGGCTTGACCCAAGAAACTTATTTTTTATTTATCTATGACTTTATAAAAAAAAACACAAAAATTATGTTTATAATTCAAAATAAGTTTAACATAATGTCTATTCTGATAATTTTAATAAATTTTGCATCATTTAAAATATTTTCTTACTCACCCTTTTCTCTCATCTGATCTGATGACCCATTATCCACTTCTATATAAAGGTAGTCAAATGTCAATTTGCACATAGTTTTCAATCACATAAATAAACTCTATTATTGCACATATAATGGGCCCACCAGTGGTCAGTTAAAAGTACACTCTTTCTACTTTCTAGAACCTAATATAATAATTCCAATTGTCTACCACTACAAATAATGCACACAGAAAGAGACTAAACAAGTAAATCATGCATATAGGTCAAGCTATAGCTAAATCATTATTTTCTTTTTTTTTTAACATTGTTTTGGAAAGATTTAAGTCTGCTAGTTTTCTAAAAATATACATGTATTGAAATATATAGATCATGTATGTTAGAATATATTCTTCAATAAGGAAGAAGATATATTGATAACTTGATTTGATAGCTTTGATAGCCGGTGTCAAAATTTATCAACATTTCATCAAAAATCAATTAAATCCTATCTAAAATTATCTTTCAATTAATTAGAATAAGCACCGTCCAAATTGTCATAAAAACTTGTTGTAAATATAAAATATTTCAGTAGTATCTTTGATCAATAACTTATTACTGATATTGAACTTTGATTTAACTTTTTTATAAGTACATCACTAATTTGTTTTAACTTTGTGATTTGCTTTAAGATATCAAAACCAAATAGGGGTGTTCATTGGGTCCGGTTTAGTCGGTTTTGAACCTAACCGAATTAGTTTGGATTAAACGGTTCAGTTTTTTCAGGTTAATGGTCCGTGTTCGGTTTTCTTTTTAAAACAGAATTATAATTTCGGTTCAGTTCGGTTTGAAAATTTTTAAAACCGAAATAACCAAACCGACCGAACTTCTATATATTATGAATTTGGTCCGGACCACCCCAGTTTATTTCTTAAATAATTTCTTTAAATACTTCGGTTTATTTCTTAATATTCCGATTTATTTCTTAATACCCCAGTTTATTTCTTAATATAGTTCGGTTTATTATAAATCAATTGCTTTAAATAAAAAATTAAATATTTTGTTTTGAACCGAACAAACCGAACAAATCAAAATAAAACTTTGGTTCAGTTCGGTTCGGTTGCAATGCTAAATCAGTTCGGTTCGATTCTATTTTAGAAATAAAATTATTACTTTGGTTTGCCTAGTTCAGTTCGGTTTCAACCAAATCGAACTGATGAACACCCTTAAAACCAAAGGTGGCGCGCATTAGGAGTATGGTTTGTACGACAAAAATGTACTACACAATTGTCTCTTGACAAATTATTTCTGTAAAATAAATTCAACTTTAACATTTCTTCTAGCAGTAGTGAATCTTGGTATCAAAAATATCAGATTTTAAGACTATGATCATTATAACATTAAAAAAATAAAAAAAAAAGCTTTAGGGTCCACTAATTTGTATCATGCATTATTGCTAAAATAAACGAGGAGATCATGCGTTCACTTTAACAGACACTGACATTTGTTTCTGTCTCTTATATACACAAGTAATTAATTTTTAGAAATTCTCTATCTATATAAAAAAAAAATCAACATCACAATCTATAGTTTTCATCATTATAATTTAATTATTAACGCAATTACTCTTAAGAGATGACAAGAACCATCCTTAATTTGATCTAATAACTAAAAGTTAATATTTTATGTGTGAGAGGTTACAGATTAGAAACTCGGATGTAATCATTTATCATGTTTAAATGACAGAAAAAGAGTAGCTCTGATGTCCATTGGACTCAAAATTGGATTTGATGAGCAACACTTCCGTCTGATTCGCTTCAAGATACGTGTGTAGTTGATCCGTACTAATATGAAGCGGGACACACAGAAGCTCTGCTCATCAAATTCAAATTAAATCCAATGGACATGGCTATGATCTAGTTTGCTTCCTTAAATGAGAGAGGTTTAATTGTCTGAATCTTTTATCTTAAAAAAAAAAATATTTGAGACATGATATTTGGAGATGCGTAGCAAAGCCAATGGAAAATCAACTAGTGCTCCACCTCCATACCATGTGCTCTGTTGTGTTTTTGTACAACATAAATGCTGTTGACAAAATAAATGCTGTTAAAAAAAAGAACAACCAAATGCATTATTGCACTTGTTTAGTTATAGATGGGGACTTGTGGAGCCCATTATTTCCATGGTGCTTTAGTTCTGTATGATATTTGCAATGTGTAATATAATATCCATCCATTCTAGAATCTCTACTTTTATACTTCAAAGCAATGCTTTGTGTACAATTTATTATTTATTTATTTTTAGAAAAAGTTGAAGGTTCTATTTTCATGATTCGTTTATAGCTACTCAACTATTATTTTTTTTAAATAAAGATGGATGACAAGACAAGTCTTTTTTGAGTTTTGAGCTTACAACCTCTCAAAAAATTATAATTTATTTTTGTAAAATAAAAATATTATAATTAATTTTGATCAACTGATCAACTAAGAATAAAATCATAAAATTAAATTTTTTTCTAATGTTATGTAAGTCATGGTCAAAATAAAATATACCAAATTGTAATTTCTATGTTTTAATATTTTATTATATCCAATGCGATCAGAACAATCCAATTCTGATAATATAATTTATATTAGTAGATAATGACATGCCTATTGTCATCATTTTTATTATGATAATTATTGGAGGTAGTCTCACTTTTTAACATTGAAGAAACTATAGCCAGTCAAAAAGGAGAAACTTTTTGGCAGTCTCTTTTGACGGATACGATTCTGCTGTTATTCCAATAGAAAACAGGTTCTGTTTTTTCGATCGCAACCATCAAATTTATTGAGATTTTGCATGAAAAAAAGTTTTTTTATCGAAATACGCGAATGAAAATTTTTAAACAAGCTTCTTTATTGAAATAACAGCAGAATTCATTGAGATTCGGAAAAGCAAAATCCTGCTTTTCTATTGAAATAACAGCAGAGTTTATTCCTCTTTTAACCGTAGCAACTTTTTCCAAGCTTTCCATATGGCAAGTCAGTTAAGTAGGGAAAAATTAACAATTTTAAAAATCTACATTTTTAAGACCAAATTTATCATCATCTTGCAAAAATAGAATTTGTTACAAAAACCTCAGAACAATAATTGGTTTTGAATATTGAGTTGTTGTCTTGTACTAAGTGGCGGAGCCACATTTAATCAGAAGTAGACAATTGTCTACTTACAAATCAGGTATAGCCGTATAGGTCTATGTATAATTGGGTTGTTGTTTATCTCTAGAGAAAATTTTGCAAACTCTTGGACATCTCATAGTCCGAATTGATTAATTCACAGCAGTTTGCAACTGACTAGGCGTACAAGTAAATATTTTTGTCTCACCCTGTTGAAAATTCTGACTACACCCCTACTTGTACTAGTTAAGTTTTAGATTGTGATTTTTTATTTTAGTACTAGAAAAACCCATAATAATACTTCTTCATCTCGGATATCCTCGGAGGCAGATTTAACAGGAGCACAAGGTAATTATGTTAAATTGGTAATTTTAATTAAAAAAATCAATTTTAGAAAAAAAATAAGATTAAATTCTTATTTTATATTGTTTATGGTGTCAATGAAATTGAAAACGCTAAAGAAATTATTGAAATATAAAATAAAACTTTGTTAAAACCTCGTAAACTTTTAAAAGGTTCCTACATTAGTTTAAGTCACTCTGATGCTTATATACTTCTTTAAATGGATGGAAGAGAATCTGCTGCAATTCTTCACATGTGAACAGAACACTGAAATATTTGCTTTTTTAAATCCAGCTGTCGAATTATTTCGAGATGCGTGCACAGAAAAATCAGCTATTTCGAGATGCGTGCACATAAAAAGTTGGACGGCCGGATTTGAAAAAGTAAAGATTTCAGAATTACTGTTCCCAAACTTCGGATGGCAGCAGATCCCAATCCTAAATGGATACATCTATTTTGTTGGTGGTTGTTTTTAGTCATTATGATGTAAATGAATTGCTGATAGGTGCACTATTTAATTGACTCGTTACACACTCTATATAGACTGATTGGCACAGAAGACTTGTTTTATCCATCTGTCTTATCTTATCTAATATCTAATGAGCCCATATCATTGTTCTCGAACAAAATGCAATGATCCTATCATCTCTCTCTCTCTCTCTCTCTCTCCTCTTATCACGGTGGTTGGTGAAGGTGGATTCCCTAAAAATAATGTTAAAAGCAAAACAATTAGATAAGAGCCTTCTTAGATGGCCCAACTTGCACCCCTTTCGGCTTTGGCATCTTAATAAAATATTTATTGATTTATCATGAAAGATAATAAAAAAAAAGTATGAGTGAGGTTATGGTACTCTGCATATTTGCAGATTCGTCCATACTATGAATTAATATTTTTATTTCTAGGGTTCAAGTATCAGTTAATCTGAACCGTTCAACATGATTTCTATACGAAAATGTACTTGTAGATCAATTTTTTTTATATATTTATGTTTTTTAAACTATTTTTTAGACAGGCAGAGAATCACTTAATCTGAAAATTCTAGACCATACAAAATTAGTGATTTTCTACCTATAGAAAATAGTAAAAATATTTTAAAAAATGTAAAATTTAGCAAGTACATTTTTATATGGAGATCATGTTAAACAGTTAAGATTAACTTTTTAGGCTTTGAAATCGGAAATATTAATAACACAGAAGAATTCATGCTATGCATAATACTATAGATTCACTCAAAAAGTATTGTCAATATGAAATGAAAAATCCCTGGTGCCTATTTTTCTATTATCTCACAATAACAGATGTCAAAACAAAAACAAAAAAATGATTGTAGAAATCTGCAATCCATAAAAATTGTATGGAATCTAAATTCGTCTAATAACATGAAGCCTGATCATAAAAAGACAACTAATGTGAATCGCCTATCACAAGAAATAGTTAGAGACTATATATATATATGTGTGAAACCGGTTACAACTTGGGACGGTTGTAACTTGGGATGGTACTATGGTAGCATATATATATTATCCTATGTTAGTTTATTAGTTTGATCAACTGAGCTAAGCAATGACTATATGGACAACTTAAAGAATAAATGTTAGAACACCAACTTCATGTCCCCCAATCTGTCTCCAGGGATTAATTTCTCAATTGGGAAATTATTTCAACATTTTTTTTCTTTTTGGTATTAAACTTGTCTTTTTCAATTTTTCAAATAACACATTTTTTTTCATGAATTTCTGTTATTTTTAATCGCAACCCCTATTCTAAAATTTTCTACTTTCGCTTTCTTTTTTATTGTATGTTTTGGATCTCTCTGCAATAGAAGATGAGGGGTTCTGATGGATATCTGACCGTTCAATTCGCGTTGTAATTGCATGAATGATTTAAATTTATGGAACAGTAAAAAATTAGTGAAGATATAAATCTGTCTGCACGAATCTCGACATCAATCTGTAACTCCTATCTAAATTTCTCCCTAATCTTTCCTCCTCTTCCTCCACTAATTATTTTTCAATGTAATCATAATCTCAAATTTCATCACTGTCATTTTTAATTTTTAATCTTTGATTTGGTTGTGATGATTGGGTTTCATGACTAGAACTTGGAAAAAGATATTGAAAATATCTCAAAATAAAGTATAATTGACCAAATAACCATGTTGATCATGTCTGATGCTGATTGGATTTCATCTTCTTTAAGCAACTATGGATTTTAAATATTTTTTGTCAAAACAAAAATAATAAAAAGTAAAGTCTTTGAAGAATATTTGACAATTTACTGTTTCTATGCTTTCTTAATTAGTAGGACTGTAATCTAATTATAAATAAGGAAATAACATATCACAAGACTAGATAACATTATATATGAATTTTAAATACATTGTATCTAAACTGAAACCTAGATTATAGAAAAGGACATATATTTGGTTCATGGATAACAATTTGAGTATAAAAAATATATTTATTTTGATGTCCTTCTTAATTTGACATGCAGTTATTATTTTTTCTTATTAAGGTAGCAATAAATGCAGGGATGATAAGAGTAATTAAAATAGTATCTGAATTTTTTTTTTTAAATCTTCGCAGAAGCTGCAAAGTCGTGAGGGGATCGAACTCTCGACCTTTGATAACCAATAATCTTAGAACTTTTTTTCTAACCAGCTGTGCTACCTCTCCTTTATCTAAACTTTCTTTTTTAAATGTACAAGTTATGGGCTATATATTCTAATTATTTTATTATATTTTCTCTATGATATTTTAAAAAATACAAAAATATTTATGTAATTCAAAATAAATTTAACATGATGTCCATTCTAAAAATTGAATAAATTTTGCATCATTATAAATTTTTTTAAAACTCTCCCTTGTCTGATGACCCATTATCCACTTCTATGCAAGGATAACCTAAATGCCACATGTCAAATTGCACATAGTTTTCAATCACATTATAAGCTCTATTATTGCATTATATAATGGTCACAATGGGGTAAGTTAAAAGTTACACGCTTTCTCTGGCTTAATATAATCCCAATTATTCACCTCCACAAATAATGCACCTGAAAATCAAACTTTATTTTAGTGGAGAAAATAATATCTTTCGTATGAGAAGTCGCAGGTTAGAAAATTCGATGAAAAAACTTTTTAAATATTAAAACAGTTGAATGATATGTGACCCCCAATTTTACTAAAAAGAACAAATAATATATTCATAAAGAGTCTGAACAAGTAAATCGAGCATGAAGGTCAAATTATCTAAATCATCATTAATTTATTTTCCTTTTTTATATCTGCGTGTTGGAATATATACTTGGAATTTGGCTAATATACTACGCGTAGCATAGATGGCTTCCGTGCTACGGCTCAATATTTGAGTTTTCAAAATCCTAACGGTCGATCCGAACTGTTCAACATGATCTCGATATGAATATGTGCTTGCAAATCAAATTTTACATTTTTTTAGAACTTTTTTACTATTTTTTTAGATAGGTAGAAAATCACTTGATCTGAAAATTCTGTACCATTCAGATCAAGTATTTTTCTTCCTATCTAAAAAAATAGTAAAAAAATTCTAAAAAATATAAAATTTGGTTTGCAAGTACATATTCATATGGAGATCACGTTGAATGGTTCGGATCGACCGTTAGGATTTTGAAAACTCAAATATTGAGCAGTAGCACGGAGGCCCTCTATGCTACGCGTAGCACCGTAGCCAACTCCTATATTCTTGAATGACGGAGGAGATATATTGATAACTAATTTTATTTTGAGATAGCTGATGTCAAAATTTGCCAATATCAAAATTAAATCTACAATTTGTATTTATAAGTTTAAATAGATCATATATTAGAATTGATAGAATTTAAGAATCATTTCGTCAAAGGACATTACTGATAAAATTAAACTGTTAATTTTTTGAATTGTTTGATGTATAATCTCCAACTCCAGATTATATGAAATTTGACATAATATCTCAAAATCAGATAGAACATATCTAAAATTAACTTTCAATTTTGATAATCAGTATCCAAATTTTCACAATTATTATAGAAACTTATTATCAATTTAACATATTTTAATTTTTAACCCCTCCGTGTGGGAGGTTAGGTTTGAAACTCGGATGAAAATTATATACAAATATTAAATGAAAATTGGATGACTAGGCTCCATCTTTTTATCTCAAAAACATATTTTCATTTTTAGTATTCTCCACTAATTTCATGTATAAAACATTTTCGTATATTGTTAAAAATATAAGTGATTAATTTTGGCATGTACCGTTCATGTGTTTTTAGGTGTGTTGAAGCATTTCTCCTATTTTTGTACAGTACAAGGTGATATATTTGGAATGGAAAATTGAACACAAACATGATGTAAAGGAGATTTGTACAAAGATTCCCACTAAAAGATACATCTGCTTTAGCAAATCATGCTCACTTTGAGAGCAATAATACATCAGAAAATTCTTCAATCAATCATTTGCTACTAAAAAAAAAGACACTTTTCTCAAAGAACCATTTGGAATATGTATGAATTCACATCCCCTCAGGTAACCGGACTGAGTACAATTGAATCGGACGGCTCAAAAATGTTCCTTTTAACTTGGCACCAATCTCAAAGCACAAATAATATTGTCCCCTATGCCATCCCGAGCAAGCACCGGCTGAGAGTAAATTTGGACCGTGCGTTTCAATTGTATTGTGTCAGGTACTTGGGAGGATACGGATCCGAATATGTATCCCCTCAATTATTTTTCTTATGAGTGAGGCTATGGTACCATGCATAGCTCGGATTGGTCTGTACTACAGATTAATATTTTTGTTTTTGAAATTTTAACAGTCGATCCGAACCGTTCAACATGGTCTCCATATGAATTTGTACTTGTAAACTAAATTTTACATTTTCAGAATTTTATTACTATTTTTTTTAGATGTGTAGAAAATCACTGTTTTTGGATGGTTCAGAATTTTCAGATCAAATAATTTTCTACCCATCTAAAACAATAGTAAAAAAAAAAATCTAGAAAATGTAAAATTTAGTTTAGAAGTACATATTCATATAGAGACCATGTTAAACAGCTTGGATCGACAGTTAGAATTTTCAAACCGGAAATTTGAATTCATAGCGCTGGCCAATATGCGTTATGCATAGTACCATGTAGTACCATAGCCTCACTTTTTTCTTATTCTTTATTGTTTGGCAACAAAGTTTAAAATAGACTTTTATATGTACTTGCATATAATATTGGGCGTGATAACTTATCTAGTACAGAGAATATAAAAATATATATTCATTGATGCATACTAATTTTGGAATCGTTCTATTTCTTATGATAATTTATTGTAATCTTGACACATGAATTGTTTATTCCGGATATGGAAAGTGATATAGTATACTAGATTTAAAAGAAAAAAAAAGAAACAAATTCTATTAGCCAAAAGAGAGGGGTCTTGAATAAAAAAGGCTAGCAAATAAACAAGTCTGAATGAAAATAGGATTTTTTTTTTCCCTTTTTTTGAAATACATTAAGTGACTATTTGGTAAAATAATGAACAGTAACAAAGTAAAAAAAGTACATGGCGTGTTGCCTAAAAATGGACACTTGAATTATAAAATTAGTGGTCACTTATTGTAAATAATTGCCATTTTTTTATCATTGAGATTTGACGCGGCCAAATGCAAACAAATTAACTCAATTATTGGGCAACTTTTCTTTTGACTTTTTAAAGAAGATTCCAAACTCCTGTTGAAACCTTTCATTGCTTAATAGGTTGGCATGATGATATACGGAACGGACTCCGCTGCTTTTATGAGAGAAAAGTAGGATTTTTCTTTTCTATTTTAATCATTCAAAATTATTGAGATCTGTGTATGAAATTTTTTTTTTATCAAAATACGTGAATGAAAAGTTTTGAATGGTTGAGATTGGAAAAGCAGGATACTGCAGCAGAGCCTTATCCATGATATACATAAAAATTTGGAGAGATGGTGTACTGTTGCATCCTATTTATTGCTGTATATTGGTTACAACTTGGAATAGACTTTATTTATTTGGCACATTGATTTTGCAATTTAAGTAAAAGTTGGAAAATTT
The DNA here is from genome assembly GCA_025461045.1 of Carex parvula. Classification (NCBI taxonomy): domain Eukaryota; kingdom Viridiplantae; phylum Streptophyta; class Magnoliopsida; order Poales; family Cyperaceae; genus Carex; species Carex parvula. The sequence goes on from JAJGRW010000467.1 coordinate 492,576, forward strand.
TGATAAAGTGTAAGTTATACATGCTGCTCTCATCATTTTGGGTTCTTATGAAATAAGACTCTTGTTTTATTTCACGCTCATATTTTCTATATTGAAATATCAAAGAGACAATTCGAACTATTCAACATGATCTCTATATTGAAATGTGCTAAGAGACCAAATTTTACATTTTTTTGAAAATTATTTATTAAATTTTTAGAATATTTCAAAATCATTGTTTTTTATGGTCCAAAATCCATTCAAAAACATCAGTTTTCTACCTATCTAAAATTTTTTTTCCAAAAAAAAAAAAAAATTTGATCTCCAAACACGTTTCAATATGGATATCATGTTGAGCGGTTCGGATCGACTGTTTGGTCTTTGAAAACGGAGATATGAGCGTGAAGTAAAACAAGATCCTTATTTCGCAACTCACCGTAGCCCATCTCTCTATATATATATATATATATATATATGAGGAGGGTTCAAATGCACCATTATTTTTGTGCTCCAATATGCTCCACATTTTTTATCTCCATTTTCAAAGTCCAAACAGTCGATCTGAACCACTCAACATGATCTTCATAATAAAATATGCTTGGATACCAAATTTTATATTTTTTAGAATTTTTTTACTATTTTATTAGATAGGTACAAAATTACTTTTTTAAGGAGATTCTGGACCATCCGATAAAGTGATATTGTACCTATAAAAAAAATAGTAAAAAAATTCTAAAAAAATATAAAATTTGGTCTCCAAACATATTTTATTATGAAGATCATGTTGAACGGTTCGGATCGCCATATTTTCATTTTGATGGAGAGACTACCACTATTCATAGAATTAAGATTTGCATTCGGTGGCTGAGAAAGAACGGACGACAAATATTTTATCATACATAATTTTAATTTAGTATCATGTTGTTGGTTGTTACACTGCATTATTCTTTTCGACACAACCCCTATTGAAACTGAATGGTTAGACCGAGTTCAGAGTGTTCTTTCAACTCGCAATAAAATTAATGGAATTAAATAAATGATGAACTCACACAAACCCAATTATCAAACCAAGCCATCTGACCCAATTATTGAAGGCATGATCTCAAATTCTCAATTGTTAATATCACACTACCTCTAATGGAGGGACAAGTATATATCCTCTCCAATATTGTAAAAGATTCCCTTCACTTTACAGTTTGAGATTAACTCCCAGCCGTTTTGAGATTCGAGCTAGCACAAGGGACAGTATTATTGGGGTTTGAGATTCGTGCCTAGTTTAAAAGAACAGTCTAGATCCAGTAATTGTAAAAGATTCTCTATTACAGTACCGGAGAGGATCTGAATATTCCTAATGGAGAGGGGGAAGTCACCAAAATTTTATGATAATTTTACCAACTAAAACCTCCATGTCATGACATGGGCCGTGCTAATTGCTTTAACTTCTGAAGGCCCAATAGATGGTTACAAGCCCATCTTAATATAGTACTTTGCACAGGGTAATCCTTCTTTTATTTTTTGCAATTAGCACAGTCCATGTATGGATCTATATCTCTGTTTTCAAAATCTAAATAGTTAGTAAATTTAAACTGTTCAGCGTCTTCACATGAAAATGTGCTTGAAGACAAAATTTTACATTTTTAAATATAGTTTGCAATTTCATCTAGTAAAAAGAAGACAAACTGGATAGAGAAGAGCTACAGTAAGGCCAAGCAAAAGATGAGCATGGAAGGCACAACATACAATTAATGCCAGATCACCACGTTTTCTATAAACGAATCTAAAACAGATTTGCCCGATGCCGAGAACAACAAGCACGGCAGGAGACCCTAATAACAGAGTGGTAACAAGCATAGTGACAAATCAAAAGTTCGGGTTCGGTTCGGCGAGGTCAAAAATTTGTGATTCGGGTATAATTCGGATATAAATCGGGAATGATTCGGTACAACAACGAAGAAAAAAAAAAACACAAAAAAAAAAAAAAAAATTTCAATTTTTTGGCGTTTTTTATCGCGAATAATTCGTAATTTGCGTTTTATACGCGTTTTATTCGCGAATAAAACGTATTATACGTTTTTCCGCGTATTAAACAGAGTTCGGTGCGGTTATGTATAAAAAACGAATTATACGCGTATAATTCGCGTATTTTGTTACTATGGTAACAAGGAGGAGGATGGCGATAGGCAAGCAAACTGAAGCAAGCATCACATACTTCCCCAATCCAAATGCCACAACCATACTAGCTACTCGCTGCCTACAAAAATGAAACTGTACGTTGCAAATACGAGATTGTCCACAAGATGAAACAACTTTATGAAAATAATATTGTTAAATTCTTCTATAAAAAAGATGAAACAATTTTATAAAAAAAAGTATAAGAAGAATTTAACAATATTATTTTCATAAAGTTGTTTCATTTTGACTTTTGAGGGGCATTAGTTGTTTCCTTTTGAGGTGCAATAATCGTTTTATTTTGAGGTGCCTCATTGTAATAGAGGGGTAAATATGATTTTATGAGTTTTAGAGGAGGAATACGCAATATTTAAGTTTTTGAGGGGTATACATGAAAATCCCCTCTTTTTTTTTTTTTTGAAATGATATATATTCATAGTAATTGGAATTTCAAGTTCTGAAAGCAGCACACTTAACTTTTACATGCGTACTCACACAAGAAACATCCAGAAATCTTATCAAGACATAAAATATGAAGATTGGTAACCGGTACCATAAAATGTTCAAACTCAAAAGTAATTAATTGGTATTCACATCAGATGACAATTTATATTCTTGATTACACATCGATCAAAGGAAGATTTATAACATAGTATTGCAATGTACATGTTTGCTCATTAAAAAAAAACAATCAGAACGAGCATCATTTTTTAAAATTTTCATGGCATAGACCTGCGTGGCGGCCTATTCATCGATGCTTACATCGGGTATATTCAATTCGGGTTCAGCTAAGTTTACTCGGCTCGAAAGTACATGAATCATTTCTTGTTGACGCGCTGTAATTCTCGTTTTAACCTTGCATGCTCGAATTCTCGTTTTAGCTTTTCACGCTGAAATTCTCGTTTTAGCTTAAATTTTAACCAATGCTTCACCTGATAAACTGCTTTTAAATTAGGTGCTTGAGATGAATTGAAGGATGAGGAAAAATCACGAGAAAGAAGGATGGCCCACAAGGCAGAGTCCTGAGTCAGCTGATCAAAGTGGCTGTTTACGATTGCGAGGGAGCAAAGGTCGATGTGGTTCAGTTGTTTCTTTTGGATGCCAATTTGCAAGATCTGGTGCCAAACATCATCAGGTAGGGATTCCATTTTTGGTCTTCCAAGTTGCTTCCTTTGGGGACAAGATATATGAATTTGATTGATTATGTTGTTGTTTGTATGCATTTTCTATTATTCCGATTTCTTTTTAAGTAGTTGGTTTGGGTTGACATTCCATTTTCTTAAGAGGGTCTTCTTTCTTCACATGCAAGAAATAAAAGACTGGGACAACAGAAATGGTAAACAGGAGAATCATTCAATATTGGGCTTCAAACTTGCCTTTGCTTGCTTCTGCAATGCAAAATGCACACAGGATGCTGCTGCTGTCGAGCAGCTATTTGATTAGCTGGTACGTCCAACTGCAAAATGTTCACTGGTAAAATTGTACCAGTATGTATTGATTATAAATTCTAAAAAAGCAAGAATTTTTGTCTTTCAGGTCCAAATTCCTTTGCGCCAATAATTGAAACGGCTATGTCGATGGTTGAAAGCAGTGATGGCCAGTACCATGTTCTGCTAATTATTGCCGATGGTCAAGTATGCTAGCTTAAGATAAGATATCAATACACAATGCAATTTGTCAATTAATAATCACTCATTGATCATAATACTTTTGGGTTGATGATTCTGAATTAAGTCAGCTAGATCAGAAAGAAATGGGGAATTAAGTGAACATGAGCAAAAGACTATGGAAGCTATAGGAAAAGCTAGGCAAGAAAGTTCATATATTTATTAAGCTCACAAGCTTATTAAGCACACTTCATCTTCTGTAATATTATTATATGACAAACTAATACATAACAGGTTCAATTAATATGTCAATTAATTAATTAATTTAGCTATATATGAGCTGTCTAGTCCTCAAAACTAAGTAAAAAGAACAAACCAGTAAAATATTAACAAAAAATTTCACATAGACAAGACTAGATTTAAATATTCCTTCAGTTATCCTACTGTTTTTTTTTTAGGTTAAGGCAACTAATTAGCAAGTGATCAACAGACTGAGAATGAAAACACGTGTAAACCCTTTCAGTTTTGATAGCAGGTGTTGGAGCTTGAGCTTGAGCTGGAGTTGGTGTAGGAGTTGGAGTAGGAGTTGGTTCATATATGTCTGTACCTTGTGCAGTGACAGGCAGATTTAAGCAATGGGGAGGTTTTCACAGGAGGCAGAGGCGGCTTCGGGAGAATGCCATGCAGTTCATCTTTCAGAGGAAGATCTGTGAAAAAATGTACAAAAATGCGTAGTTTAGAGAACTTTAATGATATGTTGAAATAAGTGCCAAAGTATGGTAGTATTTTTTTAGGCTTGATGTGTTGTAATAGTTAAGAAATAAGAATTTGAATGATATAGTCTACCAGCATATATATATGCAGCAATATATATATGACCAGTCATTAATCCTGTGTTTTTTTGGGTCAAAAAGATTTATATATTTAAAAACAAGGGAGCAAAAACAATAGCAGCAACCTAATAACTGTACCAGTTTGCAATATTGCCACCTTGCCAGAAGGATTCTGTTGTGCCATTACAAAAGGAACAAGTGCAATAGCAATCAACACAAGGAAGTATCTTGAAGCCATTCTATAACCCAACATTTTGTAGTGACCCACAAAAGACAAACAAATAATAATTGGTAGTTCTTGATCCAAATGTGGATTAACTTAGTTTCACTGGGCGTATTTTTGGATTAACTCTATTCTTGCTCCAACCAAATACGTCCAGTGAAACTAAGTTAAATTAAGTTTATTTGATAGATATGATAATCATTCAATATTTGATTTTTTATTTTTATTTTAACATCTCTACAATAAATAGACAAATAAAATTGCATTACTGATGGTGTCAGTAAGATTCATATAAACAAGAAATAATTGCTACGGCTGGTTCATATATCTCCTTGCAATTGCCACATTCAGTTGTATTTTATACGACAAAAAAAGCATGTTAGTTCTATGAGCAACGATAACCATCGTTTGGGGGTAGCTTTTTAAGAAGTAGAAATTTGTAGAAATTTAAATTCTTACAAAATTTCACCGTATAACAATGCTAGAGAAAGAAATCAAATACAGTGAAACTGGTATTTTCTCTAATTTAATTTACCATCAAATTACAACTCCCTTTGACCAAACACATACACTAAGATTTCAATATTCAAACAGCGGAATCTAACCCTACAACCCAATTAATCAAATTAAACTAAGCACTGGTAAACTTGGTAACAGCCTTGGTTCCCTCAGAGACAGCATGCTTGGCCAGTTCACCTGGGAGCACAAGCCTCACTGAGGTCTGGATCTCACGAGAAGTGATGGTAGGTTTCTTGTTGTACCGGGCAAGTTTGGCTGCCTCCGTGGCCAACTTCTCAAAGATATCATTGATGAAGGAGTTCATGATCGACATGGCCTTGCTAGAGATACCGACATCTGGATGCACCTGCTTTAACACTTTAAAGATGTAGATCTTGTAAGTCTCAGTGCTCTTCGCCTTCCTCTTCTTCTTCTCCCCTCCTTCCTTCGGACCCCTCTTCTTCTTCTCAGCAGGAGCCTTCTCCGCCTTCTCTGGCTTCTCGTTCACGGGCTTCTTCTCCGCTGGCTTCTTCTCTGCCTTGGGCGCCATTAGAACTTACAAAGGTGAGGTTTTGAAGGGATTGTGATTTGTTTGAAGGGGGAAAAGAAAAGATTTGATTCGAATTTGTGCCGGATTTGATTCGTTTATAAAGAGAGAGGGAAAGGATGGTGATTGGTTGGAGAAAGCTGCTCGGATCGATGAGGTGGACAGATTATATCCGTTAGATGATCTTGGTTTGAACGGTGATGGAGGATTTGGCGGTGTCAAAAAGGGCAAGATAATATAATATATCTGGTGGGCCGTAATTGGGCTACTATTTTGTTTTCTTAACTGGGCTATTTATTTGCGGCCAGCCTGTTTAATTAACTCGGCTCGTGCGTGTACTATGTATAATTCGCTTCAAAGTTAAAAAGAGAATAATGCTCTCTTTCTTTCCTCCCTTCTCTATCTTACCATTTATTCACCTCCATCAATTAGCAATCACATTTAGATTTGTTTATGGTAAATGTATGCACCTTGCAACGTGAAAAAAGTATCACAGTTATTATAAGTTGCAAATAAGAAATAAGTACCACAAGACAATGCTTAACTAAACGAAATCTAATTATAACCATTTAAATCAAAACAATCCCTATTTAGCGAACAAATCCGTAAATTTCAAACCACCACTGCATACAAGTGCACCGAAATTATCTCATGAAAAATTGAACAGGTCATTCGGATCAAACAAAAACATGTTCTCTTGTGTACCGAGAGTATCTAGCTGTTGCAGCAGCGGGGGTAGCGGTGGTGGCTGATGCATGGGTGCATTATGAGCTTCATACATGGATATTTGGGCGAGGGTTTTCGCCAACTCACATCGAATAGCCGAGATTTCTTGTTGAATGCGGATCACAACTCCTGTGCTCCCGTAGACTGGCTCCTTCACTCGCCAGTATGACTCCGTGGAAAGTGAGTTTGCCGCTTGGGCCCGCTCGTCGACCGGAAGCATCTACATGTCATGAAACATAAATTGTCAGATTCTGAGAAAAATTCAGATTCTTTATTTTTGTACAAAGCAACGTTGAAATCAACACTTGAGATATCAGACATCAAATTAATTAATTAATTAAATAGTCTATTGTTGCAATGCAATCAAAATATTTTCTAACCATATATTAGGCATAAAGTTGACATGTAACATTCAAGCAGCCTTACATGTGTTCTATATACTGTCTTTATTTTATGGCAACATTATGTGATATTGAATTTCAGGCGGAAGAAAAAAAATGTTTTGATGCAAGGAATTAATTACTAGTTAAAATTGGTCGAAAGAACTATCAAAAGGTTTTTTTTTTTTTTTTAAATAGAAAATCAAATAGATTGTATTGGAGATAATAGTGGATGTAAATTGTAAGAGTTGATTAGCATTGTAATGGTGGTAGGTAGAAAATAATTAATGTAGTTGTTTAGAATTAATCATAATCAAGCCTATAAATAGGTCTTATGTCAATGTAATTAAACACACAAAAAATAAAAGAAATTCTCTCTTTTATAAATTCTAAGATTTTTTTTTTTGCTCAAATAGGAAAAGATCCAATTGCATGTGCGTTGATATGAATCCTTCATTTCTTGACAGTTGTCGCAATTTAATCTTTCAATAAAAACTATTAATTTCTAATTTTTTTTTTGTAGTTGATATTGATTTCTCGATCAATTTATATCACATTCACCCAACATCGCCAACATTGATTTTTTTTCAAATTTGTCATTATTATTTGGATACACCCATTGCTTGCACCTAGAATTATATCCTTACACTATTTATAACAAAATAATTTTAATTATATAAAATTATACATATAGAGCTATTTTGTAACAACATATAAATTCATGCATTTTGTTTGTAACATTTTTGCCATAATAGTTATACCCCTTCTCCCTTGATTATATCAAATTTCTAACTAATTAAAATAGTTACCTTTAACATTCTTGCTACATTTCCAGCTCCAAAGATTTTGTGAACACATTCAAATCTCTCAGGATTATTTGCTGGAAAATATGGTGCCAAAATGCAATCTTCAGTACATCTCCTCCTTAAATGTTTGCAACCTGCGCATCTCTTACTGGAACTGCCTTCAACTGAGTTTGAGATGGTAAACATGATTTAATAATATATTTGTTTTATCTTGGGAGATTTTGGGGATCCAATGGAGAGATTTGATGGGGATTTTGAGAATCGGAGAGAAAATCTTTCAATAGATATGCCTTAAGTTTATGTGAGATTTTGTTTATATGTTGTTTAGAGAGGAGGGCCGGGGAAGGGTTAATTTGTTTTACAAGGAAATAGATTAACGGCTACTAGCCGTTTGTTATTCGAATTAGTTTCCTGATTTAATTTTCTCAAATGAAATTAATCTGCTCCGTTCTTAATTGATTTAGCCTAAAGAAGCAGGATTTGGTATGTTCCATTTTTTGACACCATTAAACCAAAATGGAGATCTCCAGTAATCTACATTCGTTCCAGAACGTACCTCTCCCTAAAAAATAGACAATTATTTAATATTTAAGCCCTCTAGATTAACAAAGCATAATTATGGGATTGATTCTAAAATTAGATTATTCAATTATGTTAATTTATAATTTTTATGTATATGCAAATAGGGCTTGATTAGCCCGGTGAAGCAAGTAAAGATATTATAATATGAGTGAGAGAGTATGGTACTATGCATAATGCACATTAATCTGTACTATAAATTAATATCTTAATTTTTAAGGTTTCAATATACAGTAACATGATTTTCATATGAAAATATATATTCATGTAAATTAAATTTTACATTTGTAAGCATTTTTTTATAATTTTTTAGACAGATAGAAAATAACTTGATCTAAATATTCTAGATAATTCAAAAGTAGTGATTTTCTATCTTTTTAAAAATAGTAAAAAAAATTATAAAATAATAAAATTTGATCAGCAAGTACATTTTTATTAGAGTCGATAGTATTAATCAGCTCAGACCGACTATTTCAACTTAAAAAATAAAGATATTGATCCATAATACCGGACCAATATGTGCTATATACGCATAATACCAATTGCCTAACTCTTATGATATTTTAACACTGCAGATATTAAGCAAAAATAATATATAGTGATTCGTTACAATTAATTTAATATAAAATATAAAATTGGATAAGAAACAAAAAAAATACTTGACAAATATAATAAATATATAATTAATTTACATCTTTAATCAATAATTTCTAATTCAATTAAGTAAATATAATACATAGTAATAACTTGCCCAAAAACTTTAAAATAACTTTTCCTTCACAAAATAGAATTTAAGATAACAAAATATTTTTGTTTCCTTAATTTCAAATCATCCGATTAGAATCCGCACGAATAGCAAAGTGGCTCCGTGTATTCCAAATCAGATCAGATTGACTCAAATTCTGATCGGATCTAAACATAAATATTAAGAATATGCAGGTGACCACAACTAATTTGATATAAAACTGTAGAAGTTTATTTGATTTATGCATTTAGTTCTGAAAATAACAGTGTCATTATAAATATATTACAATAATAATAATATTTAAGTTACTTTTATTATTTTTCAGTAGTATTTAATTGTTTTCTTTTATTAAACATGTACCATAATTAGGGGAGCTGATTTTTAACAACAAAGTTTTGACTCAAATAGCGTTGAAGTGAGAGAATTATTTTTATTTTTATTCAAATCTCCCCATTAGTTGGTTTTTATAGCTGAGTACAAAAATAATTTATTGGACTATACTTCCATAGAATACATAATTACATTGACGTACAAAAGTGTACTTTGCAATACTAAAAAATGACAATATTAGTTTTTTCGACAATAAAAAAATCCAAATAAAAGTTTTAATTATCGTTTTTAAATTATATTAACTAGATTAAATGAAGTTAATTTTGTCAAAAATAAAAAGTTAGAAACCTATTTTAATTTTCTGTTGTAAATAAAATTTTTGGAAGTAATGACTTCTATTTTTGGCCCTATGGTTTTGTCTTTATTTTTTTACTTTTATTATGATACAAAAAAAAAAAAAATACGATAGTTCATAAAAATGGATTTCGACTTTTGATTTCAAATTTACACGAACAGATTCGATCCGATTGTTACATAACAACACAAATCGTAAAATTAAGGACCTCATGCATTACCGACGTAGGAAGGATAGACCTAGATTCTGATCAAACGATCCGGAATTAAACTCAAACGGTACATTAATGCACAGAGGATGTAGATTCAATTTTGATACGGTATGGCTCTAAATAAATTGCACAAATATGTTAATCAAATCATTAATGAAAATTCCAAATAATTAATATTTGGTGTTATCATTGTCTATACTTTTTCTAATTGGAAAAATGTAGAAATATCTCTTTATTAATATTCTTTTAAAGCAAGGACAATATGGTATAAATAAAACAAATTATCTCATCTCAACGCTTTTTGAGTCAAAATTTAAATTAACTTATAAACATATGGTGTCAATATGGACAATTTTATACTATCTATTTAAAGATTGATTATATTTTTTTAACATATTTTTTAAGATTGTGTTGTGTTGTTTTTTATTGTGAATGATTGTGTTTAAATATAATTTTTTTTAATTAAAAAAATATATTAATAATTACATATAATTTGGTCTTCTCCAATATTTCATAATATTCGATTTAATTATTGGAATTAGGAAAAAAAATTATCTGTTTTGTATTTGTAAAGTTTGAATGCAAACAAGTTTAAATAGACAATATCACATAAATTATGTGATGCATCATAGTTATTTTATGAATCCTCATGAAAATCAGGTGATTTAAATCTTCCCTTTTTCATAGTTATTTTAACATAAGCACCCTTACAAAAGAGAACAAATCGAGCACTACTTGTCGCACACACATAATTCGTAAACCTCAGAAAACAATGTTAGATCTATGTGCTCTCCGCAATCGGTGATGAACACAAAATTCTTCTTTTCGAGTGTGAATACAAATCCACTGTCACACCTCCGATCCGGAGGTGCGACAATCATACCGTGTTTATTTACCATCCAATATACGTAACATAAGACATTGATCTTTTTATGCATTGCCAATAGCATTCATTATTTTCCCACATTCTAATTTATTTATAATAATTATCTGAGATTTTACAGTGAATAATGTTACATCCACCCAGTAGGCTGTAGAACTGCCATCACCCAGACAATCTCTAGCTTCCCCAGGCTGCTAGCTACTATCTCTAGCATGGCCATTATTGTGACGAATATTTTCAATCATCTTCACCGGAAATGTTTGGTTGGTTGGAGCTGTCAATTATTACATCCGTTGTGATGAAAGAATAATATTACATTTGTACTATTTGAGTCAATTTTACAAAAATCAATCCAATTATATTTTTTATAACATGAGAGCTAGCTACTAGCTTTGTAACCAATTAGTTGTTGAAATTTGGTATTTTTGCCTTCATAATATTCGATATTTATTATGGAGGATGCTATAATTTTAAGCGTTAAATTTACAATATTGAGCGCAGTAAGAAATTTGTGTTTCCTTTATCAAAGTTTGCATGTAGTAAAGATTCTATGTATATTTCTTGAAAGCTGTGAGCAATTTTACAAAAAGTTTGATAACTTGGTACCGTTCAAGCAACATTAGCAACGATCGATATGATTAAACTTACTTGATTGAGCAATAATTAGTGATGGTAAAATTTATTTTTGTGATATTTCATATAATAATATTTTTGTAATAATTAGTGATGTACATTTGTTATTTAATATATGTTTTCTGCTATAAGAAAAATGTTAAACATATTACTTTTATTTGCATGTTTGTTATTTAGTTAAATAATTGAATTTTTCTGAGTAGATATTTGTGTTTTCAATTCTCTTTCTTTATAAAAAAACAATTTAGTTGAAATTGATTGTATATTTGCTTTTTTTTATTAATAATGTGATTGCATATGTGTGAAATGATGAGTTTTGATATTCTACATGTAAAACATAATAAATGAATTATTATATTACTATTATTATTCGTTATCCACCCGCTGTCATTTCGTTAACCGATATTTTAACGGGTATGAGTAGGGTAGGTTAAGGTCAATTCTTTATGGGTAATGATAGGGTATGGGTAAGGTCAATTCTTAATAGGTATGGGTATGGAAATGCTTCCACTCTACCCGTATCGTACCCATTGACACCCCTACTTATATTTAGTCCAATTTTAAGTTTAACTCCTATAATGGAATCTTTTCAAGTTGATGGTACTAAATATAAATTGTTGCTTGTTGCTGCCAAATCCTTATTTTGTAATTCGTTGTTTATATATGGGCTAAATCGGACAGTTTTCCTTTCCCCCTTTTTGCAGCAAACTGGCTTATTTTGTTTCAGTTATAAAAACATGCATCCTCTTTTAGGATTGTATTTGTGTTATCGGGTTGGTTTTGACTTCGTGTAAGGCTATTTTGGGATCAGTATTTTGATTAGTAATAGCTGAGAAAAGTTCTCTTTATAGTCATATTGTTCATTAATTTTTTTCACCTCATATCTTACTCATTAAATGCACAACACAAAAAAAAATAATACAATGAGATTAAAATGAACCTAAAAAAAACAATTATTGCACCTCGAAATGAAACAACTAATGCACTTTAAAAGGAAACAACTTTATGAAAATAGGTTATAATGCAAAATGAAAAAAAAATATATCAGAAGAATATAACAATATGTTCATTTTTTTCGTATGTTTATTTTCAAGATCTTTTAGAGATTATAAGAGTTAAGCAGTGGTTTAATACCTACCTTTAAAAATACTAAAATATTTCCAAAAAATATAAAATTTGGCCTCTAAACACATTTAAATATAAATATCATCTTGACTTCGAATCTTCTGTTTGGACTTTGAAACCGAAGATAAAGATATGGGATATGATTGAGGCATGAAAGCAATGGGGCATTTTAGCCCTCTTCATATATATATATATATATGTGTGTGTGTGTGTGTGTGTGTGTGTGTGTGTGTGTGTGTGTATAGAGTAGAACTAGGGTGTTCCTAAGTTCACCAAGACCCTTTGTGAACTCAACTCTAAAACCTATCGGATTGGCTTCAAACGACGAATCCAAACCGTTGAAATCCTTCTACTTTACGAGTGATGTATCTACATGTGAAAATTTTAAACTTTCAACTAAATTTAGTATAAAGTCAAGTGGTCAAAATTAGAAGGTTTATAAATTAATTTTAATGCATTCATTCTTTGGACGCCTTTTGACCACTTGACTCTATACAAAATTAATTTTAAATTTCAATTTTTTTGCAAGTAGACGCATCACTCGTAAGGTAGAAGAATTTCAACGGTTTGGATTCATCGTTTGAAGCCAATTCAATAGGTTTTAGAGTTGAGTTTCCAAAGAGGCTTGGTGCACTTAGGAACACCCTAGTTCTACTCATATATATATATATATATATATATATTGTCACACCCCGAGACAACCCGCCACGTATTGCTACGTAAGGCGTACACACATCACATACATTATCAATAACATCCATAAATGCCACATTTAATTTCACAAATCGAGTCTTACAATAATAACAAAAGTAGTCTAACAGTGGTCACGACAGACATGGTTAGAATACGATAACGACCATGCTTGTTCAAATGTACCAATTTTTCTGGAAAATAAACACACAACATAAAAGCAAACATAAATGGCATTTAATCTAACATGGATCTTTCCACTTGCTACTACTCACGACCTTCCTCTGGCGCCTTTTCATCATTACCTGGAACCCATAGAAATATGGAACGGGTGAGAGATTCGAACATTCTCTCAGTGCGGGATTCAGTTCCAGCCCGGAGTTTGTAAAATCTACTTAATTCTCACAAATATGATATAAGATAAAATATGATAAAATAAATGCACAAGTATCTCTAATGAAATGCAATCATACATATTTAAACCATTATTCACTTTTAAGTTTTAGTTAATCCATTTCATTTGTCTCACTAGACGGCGAATTCATATTCCGCTAGATCTTGACTGTGATAGGACCGCTTCCGCCTACAATCACGTCCGTGACAGGACCGCTTCCGCCTACAATCACGTCCGTGAAAGGACCGCTTCCGCCTACAATTACGTCCATGATAGGACCACATCAGCCTATAATCACGTCCATGACAGGACCGCATCAGCCTACAATCACATCCGTGACAGGACCGCTTTCGCCTACAGTCACGTTAACGAGGGGTCTAGTCAAACACCAAACCCAATGTATACATCCCGATACGCAAGCATATCGGCCCCTGTTCACTTTAATTATCTGTTCATGTCACGTTCATTCATTTAGGCACAACACGCACGTCATAGTCCTTTGATCAAACGAATAATCCTATCTTAATGTTTTCTAACAAAGTCAAATGGTTGTTCGAATTCAATATGCATAATTCAACTATATAAAAAAATAAATGCACACAAAAAGATAAGTAATAATTTTACAAAGTCCAGAAAACCCGTACCTGATATTTGAGTAATTCCTTGATCGTCTCTTACGTTGTTATTATACTGAAAAGTCTAAAACATAAGCATACCTTAATTAATAATGTTTGAACTTACTGAGATGTAATAGATTATATATTCAATTATATGATCACAATTGAATATCTGGTTATATATAAAAAGAATAATTTTAGTTCTAAAATAACTAAAGAGTTTATTATAAATAAACCAAAAATTTCAGATTATAATATATATAAATATATTATTAATAAAGAAGATTTTCAGATTTTAATTTACTTATTATTAATTAAAATAAAAATTCCAGATTTTATTATTTTCAAAATTCATTCGTACTAATATTTAGGATGATTAAAGAATGAAATTCATTACTAACATTTATATGGATTTCGGTATATTTTGATGTTGCTATAGTTTAATTAAGTATAATATTTGTTGGATCTTGGAATATATATGTAGTATCAGACAATATGATACTATAATGAATAGTGAGATAAATTCATAGCGTGCTGGTAAGTTTCAAAACAATATATGCCAACAGAGATAAAGCGTATATTAAAAATAGTAGATTTATCTTTTGCTGATATAATATATATAGATAGAGATAATATAGTAAGATATCATTTTTGGAAAAACAGCGAAAGATATTGTAAAAGATAATAGAAGTTGATATGATATGAATAAGTAAAGCCATGTGAGAATAAGACAAGATAACATGATTTTGTAGTACCTTAATGCAGAATTTTGTCAACCCAAAGAGGAGACTTCAACCCGTTTTTGACAATTGTGCAGAAAATAAGAGAGATCTAGAGTGTGCTTTGGGGGAGGAGCGGACTAGAGTAGCACAGAGGAGAGAGATCGGTCTCTCTTTATTTATATATGGAAGAACGGTTTTTTAAAAAGAAAGCGTATCAAAGGGAATAGGAGCGAACTGGGGGTTGCGAGTTAATCAGAGGGGTGCGTGGTTTGACAGGGAGGTAGTTATAGTTTGAAAGTTAATTAAGGAAATAATATGGGCTGCAGAACTTGGATTGGGCTGAGAATTAATTAATAAGCTATGGTCTACAGAAAATTGATTGGATTGCTACATCTAAATTAATATCAATTTAGTAAAATGAAATATCAACCAGAATATATTCAAGATTCCTAGTTTGTATTCTCATTAAATTAAGCTATTTAAATACGAAATGAAGAAAGGTTGCTAAATGAATTTTAATTGTACCTTAATTAATATAGTATTTTCAGTACGTGGTATTACATCCTCTCCCTCTTAAGAATCTTGTTCAGTCCCCTGAACAACATTGTCGTTTGATGCTTCAAACAAGTCTGGATATTTTGTGCATATAGTGTGCTCTAGCTCCCATGTTGCTTCTCTGGTTGAGTTGTTTTTCACGTCTATTCTCTCAAGTTACGTGGTGTTATATATATATATATATATAATTTTGGAATTACTAAAGAAGTTTTCAATTATTAGTTTGCCTGCTAATGATGGGTACTGTTTATTGACTTTGTTGCATTGTTAATATCTTTACCTTGTTGTGATGCTGATATTTCGCTGTAATTTTGGTATATAATCTTGTGAAATGAATTATTTTAGCTAGAACGATTAATAATACTATAAAAGGTGATCAGAGGCCTTGAACAACTACAACATATAAACTTTGAGATGATGGTTAAAGCTTGATGCATTTCTATAAATATCATCTGCCAGTTTATTGATATTAAATTAGAGAGATTTGCTTATTAGGATTGCCTTATGCAAACATTAACTCAATTTCCACAAATGCTGGACCAAATGATCGTGTATTAGTGAAGTTGTATAAATCTGACTTAAAACAAGGCATATTGTACAATTTTGTTTTGTTGAAAGTAAGTTATCTATCAACCGCAACAATATATACATAAAGAAATTTATTCAAGAAGAAAGGAGTAGCCTCATGTTGAATTGATTAGACCTACTAAACCTTACAACAGAGAAGAAAAAGAACATAACACATTGTAAAATATTGAAAGCATGAACTCACTTAACGAAAGGTACTCTGGACAATATAAAAGAAAAAGAAAAAGAAAACATAACATAACATTCACTAAGACACTAAAGCTACATAGTACTTGCAAATTCAAAACTGTACATAAAATAAAGAGATAAAAAGGGATAATTCTAAAACTAGCAATGAAGTTACAGGCCTACACCAAGTTACAACCCAGCTAGATGCTATATATGAATAGCGTCCTAGGATCGTCAGAGGCTCGTTCTCGCCGTCATTTATTAATTTGTTCTACTTGCTATCAGCCATGGCGCAGTTTCTGTTTTTTTCCCATGCGTTCTCTCTTCTCCTCCTCCTCAATGAAGGCGCAATTGCTCCTCATCTTCCTTTTGTGCTAGTTTGGAGCTGAAACAATGACAACCTTAGTGCTTCTTATTACCAATATGACCCTCCAGAGAATTGTTATAAATAAAAAGAGAAATAAAATTTAATAAAAAAAAATACGTACCTTCTTCGTTCTTCTTTTAGAATCCCATCAAATCCAACTACCATATCACTGTCATCCTCGTCCCTCCCAGCCCATCTTTGAGGGTTATAGCTGCACAAAACAATCAATTTAAATTATATTTACCGACAACAAACAAGAATCAGCAGTAGTGGTATAATATTACTAACAATGAGTTGAATGCGGTAAAACAATTATGCTTAAATACCAATAATTAATATGATTTTTCAACACCACAACAACATATCAACAAGTGGTACATACTTGAACATCTTGCGGATAATGTCAATAGCATTATAATCTTTATCATTGAAGGTCCTTTTGGCACCAGTACTGGGACTGGGACGGTGAGACCCATTTGAGATGTGCTTTGGCCGGTTGGATTTTGGTAGTGGAGGCTGTCTGGAGGTGCCCTGTTGCTGTAGCTGTTGTTTCAGATGGCCTCTTGATGCCTCCTTAATGTGCTTAGTTGATGACGGCTTGGATGTAGAAAGATCTATGGCATGAAGAAAAAACCTATATGAGTATGCATCCATGAAAGAACAAAAGGATGGGTTTCGCTGTTTGTTTGTTTGTTTGCTCCCCAACTCAAAACCCAGACTAGAAGCTACCAGGACAAGTACTATTATTATACTGAACCCCCATACAAGACAAGCTTTTATTTTCAATCAAAGTAGTACAGATAGAATTTTCAGATACATTATTTCAGGGATATAGAGTACCTTTCAACTCAAAATGCCAGAAAAAAATTAAAACTGACCCAAATGCTAACACTCACAGAAATATTGTACCTGGCTGGTCGGATACAGGATAACCCAGAACTGTACAGACCCAAGACGAACTGGCATGACCCAAAACAATCCATGAGCAAAATTGACCTGACAATGATATGATCAACCAAAAAATAACTCCGTGCAAAAACCTACCATACCAGCTTTAAAGCTGTTTACAGAGTGCTGAGATGTTACTAAAGATAATCTTCAGCCAGGACTCGATCAGAAAAAAGATGCCAAACTTACCAGGTTTTGATTTTGTGCAGGGCTCATGGGTTGCCTCAGCATCATCTGAGAACAAAAACGAATAATCTCGATTTTCTTTCAATATGTGAGCCTTCCTTTTGACCTGAAAGTAATATGCCCTCCAAATTGAGATATACCGATTTACATATTATAGATTAACGTACAAGAAGTAGATAAACGAAAACTATAAACTATACCTCATTGACTGGAACACATGTAAGTAGTAGAAGAGCCTGAAGATTTAGAAGAAGAATGCAAATACCCCTTCTCCTTGATTGATTTTGCCTCAGCAATTACCCGTGGAGCAATTCCAGGCAGTGAAGGTCCAAAAAAGGACCCAAATCTGTTTATATAAAAATGAGATTTGAGTAAAATAACTTGTGTGCTTCAAAAGCCGATAAAAAATTTAGTCAATAATTGCATAATTGCATAATAAATGAGAAAAAAGTAACTAACAAGAAAATAAGCGAGCTGAAATAAAAAAAAAAAACATAAACATACTTGTCCTGAGATGAGGTCTTTGGAGTCTCATGTAAGGCAGCTTGACCAAAAGTGGAGGCCCTCTCCTTCAACAATTTTTGTCTGAATTTTTGTTTGAGCTTATCTCTGATGCTAAGGAATTCCTTTTCTTCTTTTGTTGGTTTTAGTGGTACTCTCACCTGTTCCTGCTCTTCTTCCTCTTCTTCTTCGTATTCGTCTGAATTATTGTACCGATCCCTCATCTTTGAATATGGCCTCACTCCTGAAAAAAGGGGAATGCATTTTGAGAACCTATTGAATATTGGAATTATAAAGAATCTGATACTGATAAAATCTTCCCATAGGAGTTGTTATATTAAAATTTTGACTTAGATCTAGTCCAATTCCACGGAGATGAGAATTTCTAATCCTGAATTATTCTGAATTTGTCAAGTTCCAAACCCTAATTTCCCTTAATTTTAAAGTAAATGAGACACTATGATATTGTCTAATATGCAATAGTCAAACCATTGTTTGGTGCTACATGCATGCATGGTTTAATTAATTTACCAATTATATATTGGGCGATTTTCCAAACCCCACCGGCCAAAAGGAAGAACCTTTATTCAGAAAAGACTTACCTTAATTATGTCGGAGTTTAACAGATTCTTGCTTCTAGTTTGTTTGTAAACAGATTCTTTGAAGGAAAAAGGAAATGCGAAAATATGCGACTAATTGATGATTGGGAGATATATATATAGGGATAGCTACGGACAAGTTCAGATTCTTTGAAGGAAAAAAGGAAATTGAGAATGTTTCCTTAATTTATATAGGTGCTATTTTTGAGTTTCTCTTTTTATACCTATCTAAATCTATTCCAATACTTTGCAAAAAAAAAAAAAAAACTGTTCCTATCTCCGTCGTGAGCATCAAGCAATGCAACCCGGTTCTACTTTTACTTAATTACCATATTTAGAATCTTCTAATTATAGTACATGTTTAATAAAAGGAAACAATTAAATACTATATATTGAAATAAAATAATAAAAATAACTTGACTTATTATTATAATTATTATTATTTTAATTATTATGATTATCATTAATATTATTATTTTAATATATTTATGGTGACACTGCTATTTTCAGAACGAAATGCACAACTCAAATGAACTTTTATAGTTTTATTTCAAATTAGTAGTGGTCGCCAGCATATTCTTAATATTTATGTTTAGATCCAGATCGTCCAGCCAGAATCAGGTCAATCCCATCCGAGGTGGAATGCATGATGCTCC
Organism: Carex parvula; assembly: GCA_025461045.1. Lineage (NCBI taxonomy): Eukaryota > Viridiplantae > Streptophyta > Magnoliopsida > Poales > Cyperaceae > Carex > Carex parvula. Next base: position 512,196 of record JAJGRW010000467.1, read on the forward strand.
TTATATATTCGTGCATATTCTGGTTAGATAATTCAAAACTAAACAAAAAAAAAATTGTTATCTTAAATTCGAATTTGTGGAGGAAAAGTTATTTTTGATGGACTGTATATTCAAAGAGTTTTGTTGGGCTAGTTATTACTTTGTATTATATTTACTTTGTTTAATTAAATATTATTGATTAAAGATGTAAAATAATTATATATTTATTATATTTGTCAAGTATTTTTTTTTTGTTTCCTATCTAATTTTAATATATTATATTGAGTTAGGCTAGAATAATTTGTTACATTCACATACTGATTTTATGTAAATTTGAACCTTGGAGTGTTAACAAATTGGATACGGATCAGATAGTGATAAAACCATATCTGTTAATGCCATATCAGACATGGTTGTGGAAATTGCTTTTGTTTTCTGAATGCCTAATACATAGTCCAGGCCCACCTTAATATAGTACTTTTTTAGCTAATTATATTACCGTCTCATCTCTTTAATATAGTACTTTTCACAGATGGTAAATACTTCAAGCACCAGTATTTTTTTTTTTTTTTTTTTTTGCGCAATTAGCAATAGGGTTATTTTGCTACCTTTGTGTAGGACTTAGGGAAAGCTTCCTTCAAAGGAAAAGCATCAAGAGAAACAAAAACCTTAGAGATATCAAACTCGGAACCAGTTTTCAGGGACCAGATGTCTGGTGGTAATTAAACCCTAAACCTGGAGTTTAGAAGCTGGGATGTCCTGCTTAAGGTTCACCTTGATGGCCCGTGGGCGTATAGAGGTGACCTAATAGCTACAAAGATGGTTGCTAGTTATGAGGATCTCTCCCCCAGCCATATTACGCATGCTGACGTGTGGGTACAATTTTTTAACCTCTCTTTCAACTCTTTAACTGATGAGGGGCTGCATATCTCAGCTCTCGTCCCTATCTCGGCCCCAGTTCATGGGTTTGTAAATGGCTGACCTTTTGTTAAGTTCAAGACCATGGTAAAACTGGGAGAGGCTGTCAAATATAGGGTCAGGATTGATCACCCAACCTTGAGGAGAGGTGGCGGTTTACTGCTCGTATGAGAAGGCCTCACGTATTTTTACCTTCTATGGTAAGTGATGACGCTCAAACATATTGCGAAAATTACTATCTTTTTATTCCAAAAATGGCTAGAAACAAATGTGAAGTAGCCATTTACCGCAAAAGTGTTTTTGAGTCATTTAGACAGGTTTTGAAGAAAGTTGAGAAAATAGGCCAAAACTAGAGTAAAAGTGTCATATTTCGACGAATATAGAGTATCCACTGAAATAGGATATCACATGGAGCATACACACCTTTCATGAAGTGCATAACATGCGAAATGAAGAAATTACAAAGAAGCCCGTGCCGTACAAGGCCTCAAACGTCATCTAGTGTCATATGATATTAATACTTGCAACTACAGGTATAAATACTTACAATACGAAGTATAAATACTTGCGTCATGATGAGCCCGAAGTAATTCATCATGGATCCCATTTGACAAAAAAATCGCATAGAAAATCTTCTTGATTTAGATTCGCAAAATCCGTCACAGATTGTCAGCAATATGGACAAGATTGGACGTAAAAAGAAAACTCATATCTAAGAACGTGTATGGTGTCCCAATGTAGTTTGAGTGGTCCTCCCAGATATTTATGGTGCGAGGACGTTTGAGGAATTTGGTTCTACAATCATTTATGGAAAAATTATTTACCTCATAATAAAATATTTCTGTACATAGAATTAATTAAATAGTTGAGAATAATAATATTAAAACTTTTAGAAAAAAATTCATGTACTAAAGTCTTAACATCTGTTCACCTCGATTAGTTAGCAATCATATTTAATTTTGTTTTTGGTAAAATAAAATTTCCAGTGCCGCACCGTTACTTTCTTCTAATTCTACCTAGATTTTATTCTGGGTTACTCAAAAGAACAACCCAAGAAAAAAACTAGCCCAACTTTACAACCAATATTTTTTTTGATAGACCAGATTTAAATTGGGCCTTTAACTTGGGAATTTTGGGAACTGTTGCAAAAATTAAAATATTGCATAATGATATATGAGATTAACAATTTCTGAAGGAAGTGTATACCATGCACCTTGCAACGTGAATAAAAAAATCACAATTTAATTTAAGTCCCACATAACAAAAATTAAGTACCACAAGCATCTAATGGACACCAAGCTCAAAACCCTAATCATAACTCTGTCGTGTATATATCGTACTTCTTCTATCTGCTGCCGAGACTAGTGCAGCTGATGATGACGACTGCAGGGGAGACAAAGGTCTCCGTAGGTGACAGCGGAACATCATTTTTGTGTCAGACCCTGGTAATACCTGGCACCGACGACACCCTGAGGAATACAATTATGTTGTTCGTGAAGTGCGGTATCGATATCCCAAAAGAATGGTCTCTGAAATTGCACGTACACATGATGCATTTTCAGAGACATTTCATTAGGATGCCGACTTTGCACTTCACGAACAGCATAAGATTATACGCCTTATCAAACATCTTTCCTTCCCTTGCAAAATGCATCCACCATGCATTTGTATGCGATCACATTAGGTTTGCAACCATTACAATTAAGACATCATATGCCAAACATTCATGGCACCATGAACATCCCCGGGTTTTGAAAACCCATCAATTAGGATCGAATATGGAAAAAAATTGGATTTGTCCCAATGTGAGAACATATTCACAGTGCGGTAAAGATATTAACAATGCAACAAAGTCAATAAACAGTACCCATCATTAGCAGGCAAACTAATAATTGCAAGCTCCGTAAAGAAAAGTTACTAAGATAGTAAGCAACAAGGTCGATCAGCTGACCTAACAATCCAAGACGAACTGGCATGAACTAAAACAATCCATGAGCAAAATTGACCTGACAATGATTTGATCAACCAAAAAATAACTCCATGCAAAAAACCTACCATACCCGCTTTAATGCTGTTTACAGAGTGCGGAGATGTTACCAAAGGTTATCCTTAGCCAGGACTCGATCAGAACAAAGATGCCAAACTTACCAGGTTTTGATTTTGTGCATGGATCATGGGGTGCCTCAGCATCATCTGTGAACAAAAACAAATAATCTCGATTTTTTTTCAATATATGAGCCTTCCTTTTGACTTGAAAGTAATTGCCCTCCAAATTGAGATATATCAATTTACATATTATAAATTAACGTACGAAAAGTAGATAAACGAAAACTATAAGCTAGACCTCATTAACTGAAACACATACAGTAGTAGAAGAGCCTGAAGATTTTGAAGAAGAATGCAAATACCCATTCTCCTTAATTGATTTTGTTTCTTCAATTATCCGTGGAGCAATTCCCGGCAGTTAAGGTCCAAAAAAGGACCCAAATCTGTTTATATAAAATGATATTTGAGTAAAATAACTTGTGTGCTTAAAAGCCGATAAAAAATTTAGTCAATAATTGCATAATTGTATTTCTTATCTCTTTCTCCAATAAATACAATTTCACCTGCTAATTGCTTAATTAATGAGAAAAAAGTAACTAACAAGAAAATAAAGGAGCTGAAAAAAAAACATAAACGTACTTGTCCTGAGATGAGGTCTTTGGAGTCTCATGTAAGGCAGATTGACCAAAAGTGGAGGCACTCTCCTTCAACAGTTTTTGTCTGAATTTTTGTTTGAGGTTCTCTCTGATGCTAAGGAATTCCTTTTCTTCTTTTGTTGGTTTTGGTGGTACTCTCACATCTTCCCCCTGTCTTTCCCCTTCTTCTTCGTATTCAACTGAATTATTGTACCGATCCCTCATCTTTGTGTAATTGAGTTGACTCAATTATGTAACAGATGAAAATGGCTGGAATTTGGCCTCACTCCTGAAAAAAGGGGAATGCATTTTGTGAACCTATTGAATATTGGAATTATAAAGAATCTGATTCTGATAAAGTTGTTATATTAAAATTTTGACTTAGATCTAGTCCAATTCCACAGAGATGAGAATTACTAATAATTCAATATTCAATTATTATGGTGAACAAAAGTAATTTTTCTCATGTAGCGCTAATTCTACAATTTTATGACAAATTTTGGTTACCATACTTAATCTAACTCTTTTGGAGCTTCCATGTCGTTGCAGTTGTTGTTGCGGGATTCTTTGAACTGTATTTTCCTGCCTTTGATGGTATTATTGCGAATGTCTCTGGGTACTGGAGGCTGCTGACATGCAATGAATATCCAAAAAAGGACCCAAATCTGTTCAAATAATAACAAAGAGATTGAGTAAAATAAATTCAGTGCCTAAAAGATAATAATAAGTTTAATTAGTCCATAATCAATAATGCTACCGTCATATATAGTTTCCTCAAAAATGTTTATTAGACAAACTTCCAATTATTAGTAAACCAACTTGAATCAAAATTAAAGCACCAGAGGCCTGCCTGACCAAATCCCCACTATCTTTATCCAACCAACAAGACAAAATTAGATGGTTAAACCATACTTCTCCTCTAATGAAAATAAAATGAAAATAAGACAGGTATGAAAAAAAAATTCATACTTCTCCTCTAATGTTTAGAAAAGCCTTTTCTTCTTTGTCTATTTTTTTTCTTCAGATTCTATCTAATTTTTAGGAAAGCCTTTTCTTCTTTGTGTTGTAATTATATTAAAAGTTTGTGTCAAAATATAACTAAACAATAGTATTTATAGTTTTTTAGTTTCCTCCAGTTTCTTATGAAATGAATTTGTATTAATTCCTTCAAATAATATTGGAACTTAATCATTTATTTTCTTTGATTTAAATTTATGCAATATTCTTGAAAGATGTTAATATGAAATTAAATAATCAAGTAATTAATCATGAGGTGAATTTACTATCCTGAGATGAATTTATAGGAAGTAATACTGGCACACTAAATATGCATTTGCAAACCACTTTGAACACACAAATACTCTTTGATTTGATTTAATTAAGTAGGTAAGAACAACTATTTTGTGCTTCCATAAAAAGCTGTTGTATCATATGTTTTTACAAGTTTGTACTTATTGCATGCATCATGATTAATAACTATATTGTTTCTCTCATATGCTTTCTAGCTAAAACGTACATAGACTATTATCTTATACGTACCAAAAACTTCTATGAGTGGAGAACATTAAAATACAAGAAAATTCTGATCCGATGAGATCTGTTTGCGGTCAGTCAGAATGCCTAATTAATCTGATTTCGATGCTGTTTATTTGAAATTAATGATCTGAAAATGATCAAAAGTTTAACTGGAAATTAACTAGTCTGACTAATAATCTGAAGCCAAGCAACTTAGTAATTAAAATTAGAAGGCGGCGTTCAACAAAATAATTCAAAATTTTGATCCAATTAATTACAATCTGAAACTGTCTAGCTAAAAGCAGACGACTCGAAACTAAACCAGCTGATACATTTGAATGATCCGAATCCAAAACAACATAAGCTCTACCGTAACATAATCTAAACCTAAATGATCCGAAATGTAAAAGTAAGACATACTAATTAAAACAAAAACTAATGAAGCCATACTAACTAAAAGGAGACAAAAATATAACTTAATAATTAAGCCACGATTTGAAACAAAAAATAAATAATTTAAAGTTATGACTCAATTTGTGAAGGTTTGACCCAACGTTGACCAATGTTAGTTGTTTAAATAATTGACCATGTTAGTTGTTTATTAACATCTTTGCATCAATAATAATTGTTTTTTTTTCTTCGGCACGAAATTCAATATCACTTAATGTAGTCATTAAATTAAGGACAGTAAAACACAAGTTGGTTTGAACGTTACATGTCAATTTTATTTCTAATATATGGCCATAAAATATTCCTATTTGCATTGCAAGAATAGACCAAGTAATTAATTAATTCATTAATTTTCTGTCTGATATCTCAAGTGTTGAGTTCAATGCTTTGTACTATAATACAGAACCTCAACTTTTTATGGAATCTGACAATTCATGTTTCATGCATGTACGTAGATGCTCCCAGTTGACGAGCGGGCTCAGGCGGCAAATTCACTTTCCACATAGGCATACTGGCGAGTGAACAAACCAGTCTACGGAAGCACAGGAGTACGTTGGCGAAAAACCCTCGACCAGATGTTCATGTATGAAGCTCATATTACACCCGAGCAGCAGCCACTGTCGCCAACCCCACTACTGCAACAAGAAGGTTCTCTCGGTGCTCAAGAGAACATGTTCATGTTTGATTCGAACGACCAATTTAATTTTTGCTTAGTTAATTGCATTCAGTGGTGGTGCCAAATTTATAGATTTATTTGGCTGGTATACGGTTCAGAAAACAGGATTGTTTGAGTTCAAATAATTATAGTTAGATTTTAGTATAGTTAAGCATGCTTGTGGTACTTAATTTTTGTTATGTGGTACTTAAATTAAATTGTGATTTTTTTATTCACGTTGCAAGGTGCATGGTATACATTTCCTTCAGAAATTGTTAATCTCATATATCATTAGCATAAATGCAATATTTTAATTTTTGCAAGAGTTCTCCAAATTCCCAAGTTAAAGGCCCAATTTAAATCTGGTCTATAAAAAAAATATTTGGTTGTAAAGTTGGGCTAGTCTTTTTCTTGGGTGCGTCACTGGAAATTTTATTTTACCAAAAACAAAATTAAATATGGTTGCTAACTAATCGAGGTGAACAGATGTTAAGACTTTAGCACGGGAATTTTTTTTTCTAAAAGTATTAATATTATTATTCTCAACTATTTAATTCTATGTACGGAAATATTTTATTGTATGAGGTAAATAATTTTTATGTAAATGATTGTATATAGAACCAAATTCCACAAACGTTCTCGCACCATAAATATATATTTGGGGGACCACTCAAAACTACATTGGGAGACCATACATGTTCTTAGAGATGAGTTTTTTCTCCATTCAATCTTGACCATATTGCTGACAATCTGTAACGAATTTTGCGAATCTAACTAACTTAGGTTTTCTATGCGATTTTTTTTCAAGTATTAATATCATATGACACTAGATGACGTCTGAAAGTATTAATATCAAGTATTGTAAGTATTTATACCTTCTAGAAGACCCAGCCCAGTTTCGTGCGGTACGGCATGACTTTATGTTGCACGAGCTTCTTTATAATTTCTTCATTTTGCATGCTATGCACTTCGTGAAAGGTGTGTATGCTCCATGTGATGTCCTACTTCGGTGGATATATATTCGTCGAAATATGACATTTTTTCTCTAGTTTTGGCCTATTTTCTCAACTTTCTTCAAAACCTGCCTAAATGACTCAAAAACACTTTTGCAGTAAATGTCTACTTCACTATCTGATCCATATCCAATTTGTTTACATTCCTATATTGAAAGGTTCAAATTTACATAAAATCAATATTTGAATGTAACAAATTATTCTAGCCTAACTCAATATAATATATTAAAATTAGATAAGAAACAAAAAAATACTTGACAAACATAATAAATATATAATTATTTTACATCTTTAATAAAAAGTATTTAATTAAATTAAGTAAATATAATACAAAGTAATAACTTGCCCAACAAAACTCTTTGAATATACGGTCTATCAAAAATAACTTTTCCTCCACAAATTAGAATTTAAGATTACAAATTTTTTTTGTTTAGTTTTGAATTATTTGACCAGAATCTGCACGAATATTAAAGAACCATCATGTATTCCACCTCGGATAGGATTGACCTGATTCTGATTGGACGATCTGGATCTAAACATAAATATTAAGAATATGCTGGCGACCACTACTAATTTGAAATAAAACTATAAAAGTTCATTTGAGTTGTGCATTTAGTTCTGAAAATAACAGTGTCACTAGAAATATATTAAAATAATAATATTAATGATAATCATAATAATTAAAATAATAATAATAAGTCAAGTTATTTTTATTATTTTTTTTCAATATAGTATTTAATTGTTTCCTTTTATTAAACATGTACTATAATTAGAAGATTCTAAATATGGTAATTAAGTAAAAGTAGAACCGGGTTGCATTGCTTGATGCTCACGACGGAGATAGGAACAGTTTATTTTTTTTTGCAAAGTATTGGAATAGATTTAGATAGGTATAAAAAGAGAAACTCAAAAATAGCACCTATATAAATTAAGGAAAAATACTTAATTTCCTTTTTTCCTTCAAAGAATCTGAACTTGTCCGTAGCTATCCCTATATTTATATATATATCTCCCAATCATCAATTAGTCGCATATTTTCGCATTTCCTTTTGCCTTCAAAGAATCTGTTTACAAACAAACTAGAAGCAAGAATCTGTTAAACTCCGACATAATTAAGGTAAGTCTTTTCTGAATTAAGGGTTCTTCCTTTTGGCCGGTGGGGTTTGGAAAATTGCCCAATAATTGGTAGATTATTTAAACCATGCATGCATGTAGCACCAAACAATGGTTCGACTATTGCATATTAGACAAGATCATAGTTTCTCAGTTACTTTAAAATTAAGGGAAATTAGGGTATGGAACTTGACAAATTCAGAATAAATTCAGGATTAGTAACTCTCATCTCTGTGGAATTGGACTAGACCTAAGTCAAAATTTTAATATAACAACTCCTATGGGAAGAATTTATCAGATCCAGATTCTTTATAATTCCAATATTCAATAGGTTCTCAAAATGCATTCCCCTTTTTTCAGGAATGAGGCCATATTCAAAGATGAGGGATCGGTACAATAATTCAAACGAATACGAAGAAGAAGGGGAAGAAGAGCAGGAAGAGGTGAGAGTACCACCAAAACCAACAAAAGAAGAGAAGGAATTCCTTAGCATCAGAGAGAAGCTCAAACAAAAATTCAGACAAAAACTGTTGAAGGAGAGGGCCTCCACTTTTGGTCAATCTGCCTTACAGGAGACTCCAAAGACATCATCTCAAGACAAGTATGTTTATATATTTTTTTTTTATTTCAGCTCTCTTATTTTCTTGTTAGTTACTTTTTTGTCATTTATTATGCAATTATTGACTAAATTTTTTATCGGCTTTTAAGCACACAAGTTATTTTACTCAAATCTCATTTTTATATAAACAGATTTGGGTCCTTTTTTGGACCTTCACTGCATGGAATTGCTCCGCGGGTAATTGAAGGGGCAAAATCAATCAAGAAGAATGGGTATTTGCATTCTTCTTCTAAATCTTCAGGCTCTTCTACTACTGTCTGTGTTCCAGTCAATGAGGTATAGCTTATAGTTTTCATTTATCCACTTTTTGTACGTTAATTTATAATATGTAAATCGGTATATCTCAATTTGGAGGGCATATTACTTTCAGGTCAAAAGGAAGGCTCATATATTGAAAAAAAATCGAGATTATTCGTTTTTGTTCTCGGATGATGCTGAGGTACCCCATGAGCCCTGCACAAAATCAAAACCTGGTAAGTTTGGCATCTTTGTTCTGATCAAGTCCTGGCTAAAGATTATCTTTAGTAACATCTCAGCACTCTGTAAACAGCTTTAAAGCGGGTATGGTAGGTTTCTTGCACGGAGTTATTTTTTGGTTGATCATATCATTGTCAGGTCAATTTGCTCATGGATTGTTTTAGGTCATGCCAGTTCGTCTTGGGTTGTTTGTCATTTGAGGCCTGGGTCTGTATAGTTCTGGGTTGTCATGTATCCGACCAGCCAGGTACAGCATTTCTGTGAGTGTTAGCATTTGGGTCAGTGTTAATTTTTTTCTGGCATTTTGAGTTGAAAGGTACTCTAAATCCCTGAAACAATGTATCTGAAAATTCAATATGTATTACTTTTGATTGAAAATAAAAGCTGATCTTGTATGGGGGTTCAGTATAATAATAGTACTTGACCTGGTATCTTCTAGTCTAGGTTTTGAGTTGGGGAGCAAACAAACAACAAACAGCGAAACCCATCATTTTGTTCTTTCATGGATGCATACTCATATAGGTTTCTCTTCATGCCATAGATCTTTCAACATCCAAGCCGTCATCAACTAAGCACATTAAGGAGGCATCAAAAGGCCATCTGAAACAACAGCTACAGCGACAGGGCACCTCCAGACAGCCTCCACTACCAAAATCCAACCAGCCAAAGCACATCTCAAATGGGTCTCACCGTCCTAGTCCCAGAACTGGTGCCAAAAGGCCCTTCAATGATAAAGATGATAATGCTATTGATATTATCCGCAAGATGTTCAAGTATGTACCACTTGTTGATTTGTTGTTGTGGTGTTGAAAAATCATATTATTTATTGGTATTCAAGCATAATAGTTTTACCGCATTCAATTCATTGTTAGTAATAGTATACCACTACTGCTGATTCTTGTTTGTTGTCGGTAAATATAATTTAAATTGATTGTTTTGTGCAGCTATAACCCTCAAAGATGGGCTGGGAGGGACGAGGATGACAGTGATATGGTGGTTGGATTTGATAGGATTCTAAAAGAAGAACGAAGAAGGTACGTATTTTTTTTCTACAAAATTTTGTTTCTCTTTTTATTTATAACAATTCTCTGGAGGGTCATACTGGTAATAACAAGCACTAATTATAAGGTTGTCATTGTTTCAGCTCCAAACTAGCACGAAAGGAAGATGAGGAGCAATTGCGCCTCATTGAGGAGGAGGAGAAGAGAGAACGCATGGGAAAAAAACAGAAACTGCGCCATGGCTGATAGCAAGAGGAACGAATTAATAAATCACGGCGGGTTGCATTTGTTTTAATTTGAGTACAGGTTAAATTTTGATGCTGGAATTTTGACAGCCAGTGACGATCCTAGGATGCTATTCATAGCATCTATTAGGGTTGTAACTTGGTGTAGGCCTGTAACTTCATTGCTAGTTTTAGAATAATTCCTTTTTTAACTTTTTTTTATGTACAGTTTTGAATTTGCAAGTACTATGTAGCTTTCGTGTCTTACTGAATGTTATGTTATGTTTCTTTTTCTTTTTCTTTTATATTGTTGAGAGTACCTTTCTTTATGTGAGTTCATGCTTTCGATATTTTACAGTGTGTTATGTTGTTTTTCTTCTTCTCTGTTGTAATTTCAGTAGGTCTAAATGAGACCTTATTTAATCAATTCAAAATGAGGCAACCTCAGGAAGAACAACAAAATATCAAGTATGGTAACCAAAATTTGCCATGAAATTGTAAAATTAGCTCTACAATAATTGGTTATCAAATTACTATAGGAGCAATCTAGTGAAAATAGTTTGCAATCAAACTTATCAAATCTTTGCATTATTCCTGGTCAGTTATCAGAATATTATATAAGGTAATTAAAGATAATTAAAGATATTGACAGTGCAGTTTTTGCTTCATGCAGCGAAATTACCAGCTTCTAAGTACTTCACAGCACGGTAAAGATATTAACAATTAATGCAAGAAAGACAATAAACAGTACCCATCATAGAAGGCAAGCTAATAAACAAACACTTACAAACACACCAAAACATAAACAGAAAAAGAAGACAAAAGAAAGAAAAATTGAAGAAAAAGAGAATAAAAAATAGAAAACTTCTTTAGTAATTCCAAATATATTTTTATATATTTTTTTTTCGGGTGTCGAATTGCGATGGCTTGGGTCAAACAGATTTCGATTTGTCCTGTTTAGGATCATTTTAAAGGTCTCAGATCATTTTGATTTGAACGGATCAATCGTATTTGAGGAGGGATCAAGTTACAACAAATTTGAACGGATCATTACTATGCGCTATATATACAACATGTTGTACAATTATCCAAGACCATAGAAGATCCGAGACAACATGATAACAAAAACAACCTTTTGTAGTGAGAGACATTTTTCTGATCTATCTATACATCTAAATTCCAAGGTACTTTTTCTTTTTTCCTCAACAGTTGGTATATAATATAGTTGCATGTACTAAAATGACGGTAAATTTGAACTGGATTAATTTATTATCAACTTTTATATATTACTTTTGGAGAACAGAGATCACAAGGTAATTAATTACTGCAGATATCCATTTAGATTTAATGGAGACAAAAAATGAAACAGACCAAATTCTGCTTCTTTAGGCTTAATCAAGAACGGAGCAGATTTCATTTCAGAAGATTAAATCAGGAAATAAATTCGAATAGCAAACGGCTATTAGCCGTTAAACTATTTCCTTGTAAAACAAACCCTTCCCTTCCTCTAAACAACATAGAAACAAATCATCACATAAGCTCAGGCATATCTATTGAAAGATCTCCCTATCAAATTCTCAAAATCCCCGTCAAATCTCCCTATTGGATCCCCAAAAATCTCCTAAGATCAAACAAATATATTATTAAATCATGTTTACCAGCTCAAACTCAGTTGAAGACAGTTCCAGCAAGAGATGCACTGAAGATTGCATTTTGGCACCGTATTTTCCAGCAAATAATCCTGAGAGATTTGATGTGTTCACAAAATCTTTGGAGCTGGAAATGTAGCTAGGATGTTAAAGGTAACTATTTTAAATGTATGGACAAATTAAGTTAGACCAACAAAATGAATTTATTAATTTGTTGTTACAAAATAGCCGTATATGCATAATTTTATACAGTTACATTATTTTGTTATATATAGTACAATTAAGAAGATAATTATAGGTGCAAGCATTGGATGGATTCCAATCTAATATAAGGATTTGGTTGAACATTATTTATTAAAAAAAAACAATAATGCTGGAGATGTTGGGTGAGTGTGATATAAATCGACTGAGAAATTAGCATTTTTATTATTTGCTACTACAAAATAATTTCGAGAAGTGTTCTTATTTGAAAAATTAGATTGTGAACATTGCCAATAAATGAAGGATTCAAGTTTTGCTCAAGTGTTATAAAAAAGGAAAACCTTTTGACAGTTCTTTTGAACAATTAAAAAGTGATTCCCTGCATCGATCAAAGTGTATTATAATTGTAATATAATTGAGCATGTTAGTTGTTAAACATTTATTTTCATTGCTTTATTTTTAGGCAGCTGAAATATTTTTTTTTTACCGTGAAATTCAATATAAATACATATTGTCATAAAATTAAATAAAAACAGTGAAACACATGTAAGTGGCATGTCTATCTTTCTAATATATATATATATATATATATATATATATATATATATATATAGAGGAGGGATCCACTTACAACAAATTTGAGTTACAACAAAGTTACAACATTCATTTTTTTCATTTTCAAAGTCCAAATCGTCGATCCAAACCGTTCAACATGATTATCTAAATAAAATGTACTTGCAGATCAAATTTTATATTTTTTTGAATTTTTTTACTATTTATTAAGATGGATACAAAATTCAATGGTCTAAGTATGGCTATTTTTTGTAAAATACTTAATAAATAGTAAAAAAATTCAAAAAAATGTAAAATTTGATCTGCAAGCACATTTTATTGTGGAGATCATGTTGAACGGTTTGGATCGACAATTTGGACTTTGAAAATGAAAAAAATGAATGTTGTAACTTTGTTGTAACTCAAATTTGTTGTAAGTTGATCCCTCCTCATATATATATATATATATATGGTTAGAAAATATTCTAATTGCGTTGCAACAATAGACTAATTAATTAATTAATTAATTTGCTGACTGATATCTCAAATGTCGAGTTCATTAACGCTTTGTAGTTTGTACTATAACAAGGAACATAAAATTTTCTTGGAATCTGACAATTCCTGTTTCATGTACATGTAGATGCTCCCGGTCGATGAGAGGGCCGAGGCGGCAAACTCACTTTCCACATAGGCATACTGGCAAATGAAGGAACCAGTCTACGGGAGCACAGGAGTTGGGATCTGCATTCCATAAGAAATATCAGTCATTCAATGTGAGTTGGCGAAAATCCTCGCCCAAATATTCATGTATGAAACTCATAATGCCTTGAAGGTAGTAGAACATGCATTAGTTTGAATGGTAGTTTCGGGGCTTATTTTAAATGTAGAAGAGGGTTGAGACAGGGAGACCCACTATCTCCCTTCCTATTTGATATAGTTGCAGAGACACTTAATAGGATATTGAATAAGGCTCAGCAAGCAGGATTTCTTAAGGGATTAGGGCACTTTGAAGGTGTTGGGGATGTTTTGAATTTACATTTCGCAGATGACACCCTTATTTTCCTAGAAGCAAATGATAAAATGGTAGAAGCTCTAAAGCTTTTATTGTCTGGGTTTGAAAATATGACAGGTCTTAAAATTAATTTTCATAAAAGTGTCATGATTCCTTTGAATTTAGATGAAATAGAGAGTACTAGACTTGCTTCTCGCTTTGGTTGTATTGTGAGCCAACTACCCATTACTTATTTAGGAGTTCCTATTCATTGGAAAACCATACCTGTAGATTGTTGGAATGTTTTAATTGAGAAAATTGAAAAAAAGTTGCAAGGATGGAAAAGTAAATTATTGTCTATTGGGGGACGAGTTACACTTTTGAACTCTGTTATTTTAGCAATTCCTTTATATTGGTTAGCTCTTTACAGGATGCCAGTTCAGATCAGACATAGGATAGATAAACTCCGACGTCGATTCTTGTGGTACGGAGGTAGTTCAGTTAGGAAAAAAAATTTATTTGGTTTTATGGGAAGTGGTTTGTGCAGATAAGTCTCAAGGGGGATTGGGGGTTCTTAATCTTAAAACAATTAATTCTGCCTTATTAGCTAAATGGTGGTACCGTTTTAATGACCCTAGAGTTCCAGGTAAGAGGAAAGAGATCCTAAAAGCCAAATATGGCCCACAAGGGATTCATTATCAACTATCAGCTTTTTGGGGGGTTGTTGTCAAAATGAAACATATAGTTGAGTTAGGTTTTAAAAAAACTATTGGTGCTGGAAACGAGGTGTTATTTTGGACTGATAGATGGCTGTGTGAGTGTCCTATAAGTGTTTTATTTCCTAATTTATTTTCAATTGCATCTGATATTGTTTTGACAGTAGCTTCAGTTTTAGGAAGTGGCCAAATTAATCTATCATTTAGACGACAGTTGACAGGGTCGTATAGGGAAGAATGGGTCACTTTGATAAATGAATTGAGTACAATACATCTGATTAGGGATAAAAAAGACGAATTACATTGGCGATGGAATGCTAATGGTAGATTTACAGTTCACTCTTTTTACACTTGGCTTGAGTATGGTGGGTTAAAAAATAAAGATTTTGATACTATTTGGAAAGAAAAAATTCCTCTTAAAATTAGGATATTTTTATGGTTAGTAAAACAAAAGAAAGTATTAACGAGGGTTAACTTGAGTAAAAGGGGTTGGCAAGGAGACGTAGATTGTCCTTTTTGTGGTGAACCAGAAACTGTCGATCACTTATTTTTACAGTGTTCATTTGCTAAAATAATTTGGAATTGGATTGCTGAATATAACAACTTTGTTTTTTATATGAGCACTATGGAGGAGCTTTGGTTTATTGATGCCTTAATACCATTCAAAGATAGGCTATTAATAGAATTAGTACGAGGAGCCGTTTTGTGGACTTTATGGTTGACAAGAAATAAGTTGTGTTTTCAGAGGGCTAGAGCGAACCTCGTGCAGTAGGAGCTTTATTTCTATTGCGAAATTTTGGGTGACTTCCAAAAATGATGGGTCTATTCTTAATTTGGCGTTAGTACTTCCTACTGATGTGTTGCATATTCCTGTTTTTTGTGATGATTTAATTGTACATGAGGCGGCTATGGATGGGATAGTGCAGGAGCACAGGGTCCCTCTGCTTACAGATGGATCCGATACAAGGGAGGACAGTGAAATTTGATATGGGGGTGCATCACTTTTCTTTAGTATAGATGCAGTTTCTTGATATGAGTTGGATGTTGTTTTTGTCTATTGGTTTTTGGATATATGCATTGTTTTGTTGTAGGGTTAGTTTAAGTACACACTTGTGTAGTTGGTTGTTATAAGTCAGGACTGGTACCACTGGTACCAGTACTTGTCTAACAATGTATGATTTCGATTTATGAAATCGGTGGAGTACTCCACTATTTTCAAAAAAAAAAAAACTCATAATGCACCCAAGCAAGCAGCAGCCACCGCCGCCACCCCCTTTGCTACAACAACAAGGTTCTCTCGGTACACAAGAGAACATGCTCATGTTTGATCCGGACGACCCGTTTAATTTTTCGGAAGGTAATTTAGGTGTACTTGTATGCAGTGGTGGTGCGAAATTTACAGATTTGTTTCGCTGGTATACGGTTGAAAAAAAAAAAGGATTGTTTGAGTTCAAATAATTATAGTTAGATTTTAGTATAGTTAAGCATGCTTGTGGTACTTAATTTTTGTTATGTGGGACTTAAATTAAATTGTGATTTTTTTTTTCACGTTGCAAGGTTCATGGTATACATTTCCTTCATAATTTGTTAATTTCATATCTCATTAGCTTAAATGCAATATTATAATTTTTGCAACAGTTCCCAAAATTCCCAAGTTAAAGGCCCAATTTAAATCTGGTCTACCAAAAAAATATAGGTTGTAAAGTTGGGGTAATCTTTTTCTTGGGTTGTTTCTTTTCAGTAGCCCAGAATAAAATCTGAGGAGAATTAATTAAACAAGCTGGCTGGCATGCATACATAGCCCAGTTAAGAAAACAAAATAGTAGCCCAATTTCGGCCCAACAAAAATATTAAATTATCTTGCCCTCTTTGACCGTGCCAAATCCTCCATCACCGTTCAAACTAAGATCATCTAACGGATCTAATCGCTCCACCTCACCGATCCGTGCCGCTTCCCTCCAACCAATCACCATCTTTTCCCTTTCTCTTTATAAACGAATCAAATAAGGCTCAAATTCGAATCAGATATCTTCAATTACTTTTCTTCACACAATTCACAATCCCTCCAAAACCTTGCATTTGTAAGTTCTAATGGCGCCTAAGGCAGAGAAGAAGCCAGCAGAGAAGAAGCCAGCTGAGAAGAAGCCGGTGAATGAGAAGCCAGAGAAGGCGGAGAAGGCTCCTGCTGAGAAGAAGAAGAGGGGTCCGAAGGAAGGAGGGGAGAAGAAGAAGAGGAAGGCAAAGAACACTGAGACTTACAAGATCTACATCTTTAAAGTGCTGAAGCAGGTGCATCCAGACGTCGGTATCTCTAGCAAGGCCATGTCCATTATGAACTCCTTCATCAATGATATCTTTGAGAAGTTGGCCACGGAGGCAGCCAAACTTGCCAGGTACAACAAGAAACCTACCATCACTTCTCGTGAGATCCAGACCTCTGTGAGGCTTGTGCTCCCAGGTGAACTTGCCAAGCATGCTGTCTCTGAGGGGACCAAGGCTGTTACCAAGTTTACCAGCGCTTAGTTTGATATATCAGATCAGATTAGATTGGGTTGTAAGACTTGTAGGATTAGATGGTAACTTGATGAAATCTCGGGGAAGTGTTTGTGTTTGGTCAAAGGGAGTTGTAATTTGATGGTAAATTAAATTAGAGAAATTACCAGTTTCACTATATATTGTGAAATCCCGTAAGAATTTAAATTTCCACAAAATTAATACTTATAAAAAGCTACACCAAAAGATGGCTGTCATCGCTAATTAATAAAACTAACATGCTTTTTGGGATGCAAGAGGATGTGGCAATTACTGCAATCAGATATATGAAACAGCCGTAGCAATTTTGCATGTTTATATGAATATTATTACAACTGACACCATCAGTAGTGCAATTTAATTTATGTCTTGTTATAGTAGAGATGTTAAATTAAAGTATATATTCAAATATTGAATGATTCCTACATAGAAATGAGTCATTTTCATCCCTCATTTCAAATGAGGGATGGAAATAAAAAGATTTAATATTGTTGAAGCATAATTTTTAAAAGAAAAATTATTAATTAATATAAGAAGAGAGATCTACTTACAATATTTGTAAGTTACAACTTTTTACAACAATTTAGTTTTGTGATTTTCAAAGTCGAAATATTCAATCCAAACTGTTTAATATAATTTCTATATTAAAATGTGTTTGGAGATCAGATTTTACATTTTTTTTGAATTTTTTACTATTTAACAAAATTGCTGTTTTTAGACAATTTTGGACAACTGTTTGAATGTCTGATGATTGGATTCATTTAAGAGGTTGATACAGCAATAAAAAAAGGCTTTGACGAGCAATGCATGCCTTAGTTATAAGAAACTTGGATTTGGTTTTGATTTATATGCTAATTAATTTTTCATTCTATTGAACTGTTCTTGCAAACCAAAACTGATATTTGCATTTTTGGAGAAACTTGATAGTCTGATAGTACAAACTGTACCAGACTACCAGTACCTTATTGGTTCCAGTGTACCAGGTTTAACATGATCCAAGATCATATATAGCCTACACATTTCTCTTTTTTCTCTCTTACCAGAAAGAAAGAAGATCAAAATTAGACGAAAAAACATCACACCACTTCTGTACCTTACAATGCATCCTTATTTGAACATAAAACAAAACCAATACAAAATTATAAAGAAAAAAAATTTCACCACCAATAAAACAAAAAATTTAAAGGGGAGATATGAGTTAGCTTTTGTTGATGATGAGGCCATGTACTGGCATGTACCAGGCTACCAGCAATTGGTGGTGTGTAATCCCAATGAAAGAATACAAGATGTCAGCTGTGATTTGAGAGTAGGTCCGATGGGCATCGGACCTACTCTGGTTCGATAGGTTTAATCACTGTCGATTTGCTTTAATATTCGTGCTGAACACTTCAAAATTCGTATGTGTCTGTTTCAATTTGTGTGTGCAAATCTTGAATTAGATCGGACGGTCATAAGCTTGTTGAACCTAAAAGTAGGTCTGATGGGCATCGGACCTACTCCGTTCTCGTCAGCTGTACCTTCAAAACTTTTCTCGCCAGTCAACATAAAAAGCTAGTCATAGTGAGGTTTGCAGTAGAGAACACCATCAAAGGAACTGTAGTTACTAAACTGCATTATCATGGAGGTTAGAGACTCAGAATCAAATAGTTGCAGGAGCTGAACTGAAAGGGATCAACCAAAGACTAAACACTATTATTAGTAACTATTTTCTGACAGGTACTTCATCAATTTAAAATGAGTTTTAATAAATTGGATAAATATGATATAATGAATTTTAGAGGTTTGAAATATGTAATTTCGAGCTTTTTTTACGGGTATACATGAAATTCCCCTTACTTTGGAAGCGAATTACATAGTACATGTACGAGCCGAGTTAATTAAACAGGCTGGCCGCAAATAAATAGCCCAGTTAAGAAAACAAAATAGTAGCCCAATTATGGCCCACAAGAAATATTATATTATCTGGCCATCTTTTGACCGCACCAAATCCTCCATCACCGTCACCAAGATCATCTAACGGATCTAATCCCTACACCTCACCGATCCGAAGCCGCTTTCTCCAACCAATCACCATCTTTTCCCTTTCTCTTTATAAACGAATCAAATCCGGCTGAAATTCAAATCAAATCTCTTTTGTTTACCCCTTCCCACAATTCACAATCCCTCCAAAATCTTACCTCTGTAAGTTCTAATGGCTCCCAAGGCAGAGAAGAAGCCAGCAGAGAAGAAGCCAGCGGAGAAGAAGCCCGTGAACGAGAAGCCAGAGAAGGCTGAGAAGGCCCCTGCTGAGAAGAAGAAGAGGGGTCCGAAGGAAGGAGGGGAGAAGAAGAAGAGGAAGGCAAAGAGCACTGAGACTTACAAGATCTACATCTTTAAAGTGTTAAAGCAGGTGCATCCGGATGTTGGTATCTCTAGCAAGGCCATGTCGATTATGAACTCCTTCATCAATGATATCTTTGAGAAATTGGCCACGGAGGCAGCCAAACTTGCCCGGTACAACAAGAAACCTACCATCACTTCTCGTGAGATCCAGACCTCAGTGAGGCTTGTGCTCCCAGGTGAACTGGCCAAGCATGCTGTCTCTGAGGGGACCAAGGCTGTCACCAAGTTTACCAGTGCTTAGATTTTGAAGATTAGATGGCATTGATTGAAATTTTGAAGATGTGTATGTGTTTGGTCAAATGGAGTTGTAATTTGATGGTGAATTAAATTAGAGAAAATACTAGTTTCTATATTGTGAAATTCCTTAAAGAATTTAAATTTCTACAAAATTTTGAATAGCATATTTTCTAGTGTATTTGTTTGAAATTGATTAATGCTAAATGAAGTTGAGCCAGTTGAAATGCAAAATGGAAAAATATCAGATATGATGACTATATGAGTCAGACTTGATAATAAAAAAAGAAACAAAATGATGAAAATCGCTAATGGAGAACACTATATTCATTAGCATAATTTTATCTATTAAAAAAAAAATTAGCATTGTCTTCATGCATGCTTTTATAATAGGAGAGAAATTGATATTGAGAAAATGGTCATATCCATATCCACATTAGCTTAAATGAAATATTTTAATTTTTTTCAAAAGTTCCCAAATTCCCATGTGAAAGGCTCAATTTTAATCTGTTCCACCAAAAAACAATAGGTACGTAAAGAAACAAGTATATTATAGTTAAAATTGGGCTAGTCTTTTTCTTTTGTTTCTTCCTTTCTGTAGCACAGAATAATACTGTGTACATTCTGTAAGAATTTATATTTGTACAAAATTTATAATTATATGAAAAGCTATATATCCAATTAATACAATGATTATCATCGCTCATTAATAAAACTAACATGCAGCTTTTGGGTTAAAGAGTTAAAAAAACAAAGTGATGCAAGATGATGTTTATTCATTGCAAGACAATTTAATGTGGCAATTGCAAGCAGAGATATGAACCGACAATAGCAAAGCAATTGTATTTGTGAGGCTTGTTATTGTAGAGATGCTAAAAAAAATATATATTCATATATTGAATGATTCCTAGATAGAAATGAGGGATGAAAAATGAAAATAAAATAAAATATTCAATATTATTTGAGGTAATTCGAAATTATTTAAAGAATAATATTTAAAATTGACTTTATATAGTAGAAGATATATATTTTACAATGGTAGGGATGCTCTAATAAACATAAAAAAAAAAGCATTAAAGAGGTAGGTATTCAATTTCGCATAATTTGCCTGCCACTGCCAGAATGCGGACATAAATTAAGTTTCATCAAAATGATAAATAAAAAAAAAAAAAAAAAGGATAGAAACAAGGACATTTGTTGTATGATCAGTACTCATGAATTCCTGAGCTGAACACACCTTCAATTCACAACAAGACTTTAATGAGACCAATAAGATAGAGAGAGGTGCATTTAACACATTGAGAAGAGAGCATTTGGACTTGTGGTAAAAGGTAAAATCTTGACGAACTTTTATATAGACATTAAATGTAATTTGAAAGGTTAGACCTCTATCATTCTATCTCAAAAAAAAAAAAACACACACACACAGATTGAGAAAAACATATTAAATTATTAATTGTGCTTGGAATGAGAAGTTAATTAGAATGGTGCATCCTCTCACTAGTACAAAAAACCCCTTCACCGACCCTTCATCACCGACTGTTTTAACCGAAGCATCAGTGTTGCTATATCTACACTGACTCTTTTATTAAATAACAGTCAGTGTTATTGCTCAACACTGACGCTTGAAAAATAGTCAGTGTTTGTTATCAACATTGACGGTTCTAAAAAAAACAGTCAGTGTTGGTTATCAACACTGACTGTTTCTAAAGCGTCAGTGTTGAACATCAACACTGACTGTTTTTAAAGCGTCAGTGTTGATACTCAACACTGACGCTTTAAAAACAGTCAGTATTGATAACCAACACTGACTGTTTTTTTATAACCGTCAGTGTTGGTGGTCAACACTGGCGCTCTAAAAACAGTCAGTGTTGAGCACCAACAGTGACTGTTTTTGAAGCGTCAGTGTTGGTGCTCAACACTGACGCTTTAAAAACAGTCAGTGTTGGTGCTAAACACTGACTGTTTTTAAAAACAGTCAGTGTTGCTGCTAATACTGACTGTTTTCAAAAACAGTCAGTGTTGGACCATTTACTGACTGTTTTTTTTTATTTTCGTAACCGTCGGTGATTTTAATTTCCCTTCCAGCAGATAACTTACGTTTTCGCAGGAAATAGTTTTTTCGCAGTATAACTATTTAGGTCAGCCGCTTGTAAATTTCGCTCTTCGCCTTGCTGTCTCTCTCCGCCTCCTTTCCGCTTAGCCTCAGCCCACTTTTCCGACCTGCAGGCCCACTGTTCTGACCTGCCTCACCCCGCTCAGCTGCACTTCCCTCTTCTCCGATCGCATCCTCTTTCTCCCCTCCTAACGCCGTAGATTCTTCTCCTCTGAACTGCGATATAACTCGGTAAGATTTGCTCATTTTTAGCTCTGCAACTGATTTTTTTGCTTTATGTATGGTATTTGTGTTACCCATGTTTGGAATTTTGTGAATTTTGGTCTCTTTTGAATTTTGGGCATCTTAATTATTTCCTCAACTTGAAAAATTTCGGACCTGCTGCAAAATTTGTTCTGTAAATTGTTGGACCTGCTGCAAAAATTTGTTCTGTAAATTGTTGTTCTGTAAATTTCGGACCTGCTGCAAAAATTATTTCCTTAACTTAACTGATTTGTTCATTCATAGCTTCTTTTTGGAGTCATCCATTAGCGTCTTTCTTTCGCTCTTTACTGGCGTAGAATTTGATTTGAATTGAATTGAAATATTCGTATGTTAAAAAATTAATTTAGGGATTGGTTTGTTACTCTGATATGGCCAAAGTTGTTGATAAGATTCATTTAATGGTCTTTTATTAAAATATTTTAGTTCACGAGCTTAGGAAGCTGATTTCATATTCACAGTTTGAATAGACTTCCTTTTGATTGCCTTTTTATTTTATCCATGTTCATGTAGTATTAGCTGAATAGCTAAAATTATCTATTTCTAACTGCAATTGCTATGCCATTGCTTTGCGCATATCAGACCCACAGCAGCTGGCCTGTGATACACTAATTAGAATACCAGTCTGTTGGCCTGTGATACACTAATTAGAATAAATCAGAACCACTCTGATGCAGGACAGTGCTTATTAGATTTGCCCTTTTTTTAATTTTAAATTGATGTAGCTATGCCTTACAAGGATACTATTAGAAAAAAGTATCAAGTTATTATTTGTCATTTTATAATCTGACAAGGTCAATCACTTTCTCATCTTAGACATTTTAATAAAAACTAACAAGAATGGTCTACTGGTATACTATACTACTGGTATTGTGAAAGTAAAAATACAAACCCAAACATAAAAAAGAAAAACCTATATATACTCTACTGGTATACTATACTACTGGTGTTGTCAGATTAGCTGGAACAAAATTAGCATAGTAGTGATAAGATTAGAAAAATAATTACAATAAGTTAGAAAAGAGAACCTGAAAGAGACATTGGTTCATCTCTTTTGGTTGGTTGAAAATGTTGCATGGTCAAAGAGGGAAAGAGAGCCACAAATCCATATCACACATTTTTACATGTTCAATTTAATCATGTCCTTTTCACTTGTCTGTCACATATCCACTGTAACAGCTTTGGAAACCTATAAAAGTATTCAATTATATAACAACCAATACTTAATTTTTTTTTTGGTGTGTGTGTAGATTGACCAAAAGAAGGCACAGTACATGCAAGGTGCAAAATAGCGATCTATGTGACTTACATCATTAATCCAAGTTCAGAAGAAAGGTAAATTCAATTAAATTTGTTGATGGGTTAGATTAATTGTTTTTTTTTTCATGGTATTCCTAAATTCAACCGAATTATATATGGATAGTTTGTAGCTTAGTATTACTGTATTGTGCGATTTATCCAATTTGCCTTGAACATATAGTATGCCTTTTAGGTCGATGCCCGTTCAAAATTAATCCAATAGGGATTAACTTTGAATAGTTCCCTGTTGGGACTGCTCTTTGAATGTTTTGTCTCATTTAGGATGTGAACACATGTCAACGGATTTGGTATTTAAGAAAAATTCGGTAGCATTTATCCTTGTTCCCACGAGTACGTATTGAATCTCATTTCCAAACGGATGAGATTTTTACGCGTACTTGGGGAACAAAGGGGAAATGCTGCCGAATTTTTCTTAAATACCAAATCACGTTGACATGTGCTCACTACTGAGACAAAGCATTCAAAGAGTGGGTTAGGATTGTGCACCGGCCCTATGTAAGCCCCAAATTATATAGTTTAAGATATACTGACCTCTTACCTAATTATTTTTATAATTACAGATGGATCGAGATTGGATGTATGGAGGTCGTAATACCATTGAGTATTTGGAGGGTGTGAAAAGTTTCATAAAATTTGCCGAGCAAGATATGAAGGCAAAGGGTGATGACACGATTCCGTGTCCATGCAAAGACTGTTTGAACTTGAAGAGGTTTCGCACTATTGAAACAGTGAAAAACCATTTGATTCTTCGTGGTTTTAAAGAGCGATATGCACGTTGGACCAGGCATGGAGAGAGTTATGGAGAAACAAGCACCGCTGCTAATACTGAGATTGACCAGGAGGATGAGGATGCCAGTGTTGATAGCGATCAGGAAATGGATGTGAATTATAATTTAAACCCGAATGAGAATTTAGGAGAAATGTTTAGTGATGATGAAAATGACAATTTACAAGAGTTGTATGTTGAATCTGAAAAACCTTTGTTTCCTGGTTGTGATAATTTTACAAAAATGGATGCTGTGTTAAAATTGTATAATTTAAAGGCAAGTAACCGTTGGAGTGATAAAAGTTTTACCGCTTTATTAAAACTCTTAGGAGATATGCTCCCAGATGAGAACGAGTTACCAAGATCATGTTATCAAGCCAAAAAATTATTGTGTCCTATGGGTCTAGACGTAGAAAGAATACATGCATGTCCGAACGATTGCATATTGTATCGGAATGAGTACGAGAAATGTGAAGTATGTCCTACATGTGGTGAATCTCGTTATAAAAGAAAGAACCAAACGGACGGTAATTATGACACACATAGAAAAGGACCTCCAGCGAAAGTGATATGGTATTTCCCCGTGATACCGAGATTCAAGCGTTTGTTCAAAGATCCTAAGGACGCACAGTTGTTGCGTTGGCATGCCGATGTCCGGAAAACAGATGGAAAACTCAGACACCCTGCTGATTCACCGCAATGGAGAAATATTGACAGAAAGTTCAAAAAAAATTTTGGTGATGAACCAAGAAACCTAAGGCTTGGGTTAAGTTCAGATGGAGTGAACCCGTACGGTAACATGAGCAGTCAGCATAGCACGTGGCCAGTTTTATTGTGTATTTATAACCTTCCTCCCTGGTTAACTATGAAACGCAAGTACATTATGATGTCGTTACTAATTTCAGGCCCAAAACAACCCGGAAACGACATAGATGTGTATTTAGCACCGTTGATTGAGGACTTGAAAAAATTATGGTGCGATGGGGTGCAAGTGTGGGATGCATACCGTAAGGAAAATTTCAAATTGCGAGCAATGATATTTTGCACCATAAATGATTTTTCGGCATATGCTAATTTGTCGGGTTATAGTAACAAAGGGAGGAAAGCTTGCCCTGTTTGTGAAGATGATACGGTTGACATTCGTTTAAAAAATTGTAAAAAAACAGTGTACATGGGTCACCGTAGGTTTCTTCCTCCTAATCACCCATATCGTAAGAAGAAGAAAGCTTTCAATGGTGATATTGAGACTGGACGAGCCCGTTCTCCACTGACCGGTAAGGAAGTGTATTCGCGAGTTAAAGATATCAAAGTTCAATTTGGAAAATTTATTAAGAAAAAAAAAGACCCGAAAGGTGAAACTTGGAAGAAGAGATCAATTTTCTGGGATTTACCATATTGGGAGGACTTACAAGTGCGACATTGTCTTGATTTGATGCACATTGAATTTTTCCTGATGTATGTATTTTACAATTGAACTTGATTTAATTTTCATATAACTTGGATAAAATTAACTTAATATGTACTCATGCAGTGTGATTTACCGACAAAAAAGTATACATCGACGCAACTTCATGCAATAACAAGACAATGGTGTAGATTTTTCTTGGACAACTACTAATCTATTTACAAGACATGTAATGCTTTGTATATTTTGTTATATTTGCATATTTTGTTCATATTTTAGTTCTATATTTTGTTTATATTTATCATGTAAATTTTGTTATAGTTTGTTTCTTGGTGAATGAATCTATTATGTTGTGTTTTTTGGTGAATGAATATATTATGTTCTCTAAATTATTTGTATGATATATTGTTTAACATCAATAAATGTTAAATAGTAATATATGGCTAGCAAAAATTTGGAGGCTAGCCCAAATATAAATAGAACCATGCCGAAATTTTTGTATCAACACTGACAGTTATAAAGCTAACACTGACTGTTTTTAATATTTATACTGACGTTTTCAACACCAACACTTACTCTTTTAAAGAGTCAGTGTTAGTTCTCAACAGTGACGCTTTAAAAATAGTCACTGTTGGGCTCAACACTGACTGTTATTTAAGAGTCAGTGTTGGTATTCAACACTGACTGTTTTTAAAGAGTCACTGTTGAGAACCAACACTGACTGTTTTTAAAGAGTCAGTGTTGGTGTTCAACAGTGACTGTTTTTAAAGAGTCAGTGTTGAACACCAATACTGACTGTTTTTGGAGCGTCAGTGTTGAATACTAACACTGACTCTTAAATAACAGTCAGTGTTGAGCCTAACACTGACTGTTTTTAAAGAGTCAGTGTTGAACGCCAACACTGACGCTTTTAAAAACAGTCAGTGTTGAACCCAACACTGACTGTTTTTAGAGCGTCAGTAAAAGGTAACCTTCACTGGCGCTGGCTTTACTGACGCCGCTGTAACAGTCGGTGTAGGGGTATTTTAACAGTCAGTGAAGGGGGTTTTTGTACTAGTGTCTCCAACGTGAGAGTCCCTACTCCAGTACTTGGTGGGTTTCTTTGGTCTCATACCAGTACTTTTAATTTCCATATCACAAGTACTTCAGCTACTTCTTGCATGTCCTGCCAATAATTAATGCGGTAATTGCTTGCTAATCAATTTGTTGTAAATTATTTTTTCTCTCATTTTGATGCTAATCAATTTACTGCTAACTGTGAGGTTCACCCTCTTATTTCTCTGAAATTAGTTCTCCAACTGAGATTACTGAATGAAGGGCTGAGAGCTGAGTCAGTTGACATGCATAATGGAAAAATATCTCATATGACTATATATGAGTCATATTTGATAATAAAAGAAGAAATAAAAAGATGAAAATCGCTAATGAAAACTTCATTATCTTTCTAATGATAGGTGGCTCACAAAAATCCATTCATCCAAACTCAAGTTATGCTATTTTGAATCTCAGCAAAACAGAAAACTGGACACAGCTGTTCCAGCGCTGTATCCATTTTTTCATTTTTGATTTACCTTAATAAAACGTCTTAAACTCCCTGTTTTATTTTAAAATCTTCATCCACACATCATAAACTAATGTAGAAATTTTTAGATCTACAAAAATCATGATTCAAATAATACTTAAATGACCAAATGCCTTAAGGACCCAAAATGACAGATTTATGAACTAGAAACTTAAGAGATAGTTAACCAAACACTTAAGCAATTAATTAAGCACAAATTAAATAGTCTTATTGTTACAAAATCAAGCCTTAGCTCTGATACCACTGTTGGAATTTCATGTGTATGCCTATATGGTGAGAAATTAAAATTTTCCTTTCACCACTTTGCTCAATACACAAAGGACCTTATGTATATGACATTAGCAAACAAGATTTCTATTAAGCACTAAAACAAACACCTAATGTGTACTAAATAAAATAAACAAAATTCATCTATTTTATTGCAAGAGAAAATAGACCTTTACCTAAAGATATTGTCAAACTCTTGATGGAGATAATCCAATTTTTCTTCTCGGAAGCACCTCTTGGTTCACCTTGAACCTAAACAATGAACTAGCACACCTCTTAGATAGATGGATGTGAAGTTCAAGGCTTAGATCCAACCACCTCTTGATTTTTAAATTAACAACCTATTTGATTTCTTGGTGGCTAAACCTATCAAGAAGAGATTAGAGATTTCAGCCTAGGACTTGGGTTAAACCACTTAGGGTTTTGGCCTAGATCTAAAAATGGTGGCTGCTGTCCAATTTTTGGCCAAGAGAAGGAGGGCAGAAAATTCACCCTCATTTTCTTAATTACACCCCTTTAAATAGGCAAGGGGTTAGGGCAACTATTTGTGTAATGTTTAAACTATTTACACAAATGCCACTAGTCTTATTTAGCCATTTTATGATCTCTTTAATCTCATCTTGTGATTGGTTTAATAAATTAATTATGAATAAATAATATTAATCATATTATTCTATTATGCAAAATTCTTATTATTCTTATAATGCATTTAAACATTATACCAAATAATATTTGCATAACTTCACAAATTTATTTATGGTCTAAGCATGTCATATTATGACATTTTATTTTAGTATTTCATCTCATGTATTTTATCTAATACATCATTATGAAATATAAAATACTTGTTGTTTCTCTTCAATTAGTGTGACCATATAGATGATCTATGTCATCTTGGCAGTAATATAAAACTTTATATTATTGACTATAAAAGGTTATATCATTATATTATAGTTATCCAAACGACATAATAATAATTTACGCAATCCACTAATTTCGTGTCTATCCTTGTCACATGATATTATGAATAATATGCAAAATAGAATCATGTCATTCTTGTATTATATTCGTTTTCTTGGTTTCTCAAGTGAATTATAATTATAACTACATCAGTTATATTGCATGCGATATAATTCCACTTTACCAAGGGGCCCAGTAATATCATAACCAAATTGAGAGACAATGATATATTAACATATAGATTTCTTCCGCATAAGTTGTTCACAATGAACTACTATTTCATTCATATCATAAGATAATATTTAAATAACAATCACATTATATACTTCTCATGTGAAAAACCTACACATCTCATATCTAAGATTCTAAAGACACAACGGAAACATTAATGACACAAAACACAATTCATATAATGTTCCATTCAATTAGGTCATATTCAATATATAAAGAGGAGGGTTCAAATGCACCATAATTTTTGTGCTCCAATATGCTCCACATCCTTTATCTTTATTTTCAAAGTCCAAACAGTCGATCCGAACTGTTCAACATGATCTTCATAATAAAATATATTTGGTGACCAAATTTTATATTTTTTTAGAATTTTTACTATTTTTTTAGATAGGTACAATATTACTTTATCCGATAGTCCAGAATCTCCTTAAAAAGGTGATTTTGTACCTATCTAAAAAAATAGTAAAAAATTCTAAAAATATAAAATTTGGTATCCAAGCATATTTTATTATGAAGATCATGTTGAGCAGTTCAGATCGACTGTTCGGACTTTGAAAATGGAGATAAAGGATGTGGAGCATATTGGAGCACAAAAATAATGGTGCATTTGAACGATAATGCTTTATCAACATTTATATATTCATGTTATTAAAATCACATTTATATATTCATGTTATCAAACGATAATGCTTTATCAACATTTATATATTCATATATAAAATACACATTTATATATTCATGTTATTAAACGATAATGCTTTATCAATATTTATAGAACTTCAATGTACTTTAATCGACATGACAATCTTTCTCGGTAATTAATGTTAATCCTTAATTACCACTATTGTGAACATATTTAGTGATTAAATATTTCTCATCTTAGGAGTCCTATGGTTGAAGACCAAGAGCATCTCCTTGAACACTTCGAAAGATATAACATATAAATCTCAAGGAGCATGAATAATAACATTCGTAATAAAATCATGAAAACAACATATAAATTATCATTAAAAAAATAACTTTCAAAGCACACATCCTTCACCATTTTTATTTTATCAATTTTAATTTATGTCCAAAAGTATGGTAAACTAGATCTGAGGTTGTGAACGCCTAAGTCTAGTTGTTACAAGGCAGAAAACCAAATTCAAAATTTAAATTAACCAGACAGGTCAATACTAGAAAACAAGTAAAATAGGTTAATTTCTAGTTGTGTGGATCTTGAGATCCACATTGAGCCGTTGGCTATCTTTTGAACCCCATTATAAATAGTGGGCTCAGTCATTTCTAAAAGACTTGACAGAGAATACCCTCACAGAAGTACAACCCTATGAAATCCTTTGAGAGGTTTAGTCCAGTCCATTGTTGCTTGTGCTTAGACTTTAATTATCTTTCCAGCAACCTCAAATACACTTCATCTAAATTGATCAGTGTTGAGATTAGAGTGATAGTAAGTGAGTGTCTAGACTTAGAGCTTTTTTTGCTTGCCTACTTGAGCCGTGTGTTCTTATTTCTCTGTTTGAGCCGTGTGTGCTCATTACTGTTCTTTGGATCGTTGGAGTGTGATCTTGCCAGTTCCAACTTATATTCCTTTTTCACTAGTAATAAGAAAGGCACGCTGAGTTTTGGTTGCGTTGCCTCGGAGACATAGGTCCTTCAGTCGGCCGAACTCCGTTATTAACTCATGTGTCATGATGGGTCAAAATCCGAGCTAATAATATTTATAACCCTAATTGTCTACTTTACAATCGATTCACAAGCGCTTGAATCTCTCGTATAGAATAGATCAGGGTGTCGGTCCACAAAGATAGTGTATTAAAGATCTAACAATAATCAAGTCTTGGTTTAGTTGGTTGTTTGTTTGTTTGGTTGGTTGGATACGTTGTGTTATCGAGACAATTAGTATTAAAGTAAAGGGGAAATTGGGTCCATGCCACCCCAAAATGGTGAATTTAGAAAAATGTCACCCCAAAATTTCTCTTTTGCTAAATGCCACTCCAAATAACATTTATTAAGAAAATTGCCACAAATAACAAATTATTATACATTTGTAATAAAAAATAAATATAATATGTTGTATTTTGAGTAGTATTTTCGTATATTCCAAAAATGCCCTCACAGTAACCCTTAATGGGTCTGATCCGATCCAAAAGAAATGGTCTAAACCCTCACCCGTCTCCTCTCTTCGTCTCCTCACCCTCACCCGTCCCCTCTCTTCATCTCCACCATACCTCTCTTCGTCTCCACCATACCTGATCCGATCCAAAAGAAATGGTCTAGGGTAGTAGTAGGCGACTTCAGTTTAGGGTTTAGGTGTCAGATGCCGGAACGAATTTGGGTATTACCGGGGTTAATTTTGACTCGGAAAAAGAAGCTGTCGCTGTTTAGAGAATAGCAGGAATCTGACAAGAGGGTCCCTAATAGTCAGAACAGAATAACTAGACTTAGTTTCGTTAGTTGCTCCGAATAAGCTGCAAACGCCACGTTGGTGCTGAGATGGCAACTCGCAATTCAATTGAAGAATCTGCCGAGTATAAACTTGTAATTCTTTCTCTTTCTGAATCGCCTATATAAGGCTGATGATTGTAACCAATTATTTAGTGAAAATATAATATCAAGTTTGTTCCTCTTTCCACTTTCTCTCTTTCGCCCTTATTACTGAGTTCAACTCAGATTGTCGAAATTCATTCAAGAACCTGAATCTTCGGCTCAATTGCGGATTGAGATTCGATCGTCGGATTGTGTATTTGACATTAGGAGATCGGAGAGGAGGGTTTAGGGTAGTAGGCGACTTCAGTTTAGAAGAGGAGGCGGTTCGAAGGTGGTAGGCGACTTCAGTTTAGAAGAGGAGGCGAGCTCATGTATCTAGCGACTCCATTTCATTTGATTTAGAAGAGAAAAAGAAATTTTGAAGATGAATGCTATTTCGGTCAATTCACTATATCTGTAAATTGTTAATTTAAAATTATACATTAATATGGTATTTGTGGCAATTTTCTTAATAAATGTGATTTGGAGTGGCATTTAGCAAAAGAGAAATTTTGGAGTGGCATTTTTCTAAATTCATCATTTTGGGGTGGCATTGAACCAATTTCTCCTAAAGTAAAGGTTATGTGTGTAGAAGAAGTCTTCTAGGGATCATGTTTTCTATCCTTCTTACTCATTTAATCTAGTTTGTAGTTGAAAAGCAATTTTATGCGGTGTTGTCACCAACTGCATGTGAGTGCTAAATATGTCAATTATAGTTTATAAATCCAATCGGATGTCGCATGCAGTTTGATCAGAACCGTATGAGATACATGTACTAGTATCAAATGTAAATATGAGGGTTGCTAATCCTGTATTAGCACTGCTCACTATCGTGTTATAACACCCTAATAAAAAAGGACTGGTAAGGGGATGAGACCCAGACTTTACCCTAATCAATTGCATGGAGATCAATGATAAGTCTCCATTACCAAGACTAGAAGGATTTAAATTCACAGTTACGTTCTTCCTTATTACCTTTTGTAGTTGAAATAACTGAGATTACCCCACTAGTAATCTATACAACTTATCACTCAAAAGAGAGCGATATTTTCTTTTAAAATTTATAAACTCGGAATGCTATCGGTTCGGAGTGCAAGCGCACAATCCTATCGAGTAGTATAATCGAGGTCGATCCACAGGGAATATTGGTTTAAAGTCTTGAGCGATCAAATCACAATATTTCGAAAGGCTAGACAAAATCTGAAAATTTGAGAGTTGAAGTTGTAATTAATGTAAATTTGGTAATAATTAAAAGTAATTAAAATAAAGATAGAGATGAGAATTCCTAGGGTTTTGGCACACCATTGCTACTCAATCCACTTTGATATTCTACTTTGATATTCTACTGTTGTTGTTTTATGAAAGACACCACATAGGTCACTGTGAGTTATCTTACGCAAATGAGAGATCTTTCATCGAGATTCTACATAGGACACTGCAAGTTATCTTACGCAAATGACAGATCTCTAAATACACAAGTTACTACATAGATCACTGCGAATTATCTTACGCAAATGATAGAACTTGGTTCGTATTTTGTTGTTCCAATTTATGGTTTCCCTGCTAAGATTTTCTTCACATAAATCTAATGACTCCCAACGAGGCTAATTCGTGCAACATAGTTTCTCCTACCATTAAAGCACTGTCACTACCCTAACGGATTAAACTAGATCATCGAATTTAGATGAAGGGATAATAAATCACAAAAGCATTTCAATTAAACAACAAGAAATCATAATCAACAGAAAATATATATATCAAAGCATCACGAGTAATAAGGTTTACTGCCTGGCCCCTAAAAAAGAACTTAGCTGCGGAACGGCATTGTTACAATCAC
Source organism: Carex parvula (assembly GCA_025461045.1). Classification (NCBI taxonomy): domain Eukaryota; kingdom Viridiplantae; phylum Streptophyta; class Magnoliopsida; order Poales; family Cyperaceae; genus Carex; species Carex parvula. Next base: position 545,369 of record JAJGRW010000467.1, read on the forward strand.
TCCTCTCTTTCTCACTTAATCAAATCTAACTCAAATTACAAAGATACTAAACTATTCTGTCTAGGGTGCTTATATAGGAGTGGAGGGACGTCTGGAGTTGAGTGGAGGCCAAGGAACATGATCTGGATACAGCTGTCGGCAATTATTTCCCAAAAGGCGCCTTGGTTACGGACCGTATTAGGTGATACGGTTCGTATTGAGACCATGTCGCTGAAGGGTTTAATGGGTATTGTGCTATCTCCTGGTCCATATCCAGCTAGGTCCGTATTAGGCAATACGGGCCGTAACAGAGCTTTAGTCGATGAGCGTCACTTATCTGATTGACCCGATTCTTGCTCCATTTGATGTAAAATAGTCTCAAAACCTGTTTTATGTAATAAAACATAAAGAAGGGTGACAATAGCCTTTTTCTCTAATTAATTAAACATAAGTGCGAGATAATATGCAAAACCTAAGCCAAAACCCTACGTAATTCATCATCATTTGACTCTGATCAACAACGCGATGTTTGTCTGCATATATATAAGTTATTAGGTTTCTAACTGAGATTGGATCACAAGGAATCAACATTTACGTCTATCTTCATTATTGGATCTAGATAATTGTATTCTAATCCTAATAGGTCAACCTTATAGGCCTAAACACTATGGTGTGGCCATCGCCATACGGACGAGGTTAGCATGCACCAAATTAAGATAGAAATACAAAGAATAAAGTGCAGTAGAATTCAGATCAAGCACATGAGATAAATAAAATGAAACTACCAGATTTAACTCATAAGAATTCAATATTACAAGCCATCACCTTATAAGGGCCTGTTTGGCAACATGAGAATTTTGTGGAATGGGAATTTTTAATACGGGAATGTGAATTTTAATTTGTCAAAACCAAAGTCATTTAACCCATGGAAAATTTTTGAATATAGGTGTTCAGTAAATGCATGGAAAATTTGTTAGGATGTTGTTTTTTTTCTTTTTATAGAAGATGCAATACTACAATTAAACAATATTAAGTGTATTGATACTAATCACAAATTATGATCAATATAATTGTATATATCATATTCTAAAAAAATTGTCTTCTTGCTTATTTAAATTGTGGTTGTTTTATTATATTATTAAATTGTGCTTGTTGTTTATGAAAAAAACAAAATAGCTTCAAGAGTAAATTTGATTTTGAAAAATATGGTTAGTATATAAAATGAATAAATTTTGCGATTTTGGTCTTATATTTGATCAAGTAATTTATTATTGTTGATAATATTACTGTGATGTTGCTGATTGAGAAGAACTAATAAAAAAAAATATTAACAAATCATTCATAGAACAAAAAATAATTGGAAGTTCAAAGTTATTTAAATCAAAATCAATGAAGTGATAAATGAATTTTCTTGTTCGGTTTCAAACTTATTGTATTATCCAATTATATTTTGTTTAATTAATGTTAGACATGTGCTTGATTAACATATTGTTTAATTAAAATATCCGAAACAATTGAATTATGTATAAAAAGAGGTTTGATTAGTCATATTTTTTAATTAGAGCCTGTTCGGCAACATAAAAATTTTGTGGGAATCGGAATTTTTAATATGGGAATGGGAAATTTATTTTATCAAAACCAAAAACATTTCACCTATGGAAAATTTTAGAATATAGGTGTTCGGCAAATGCATGAGAAATTTGTTAGAATGTAGATGTTGAATGATTATGTTAGGTAGGAAATGAAAAAAGAGATGAAATTGCTAGGCTTATGTGCAATGATTTTGTTAGACGTTAGAATAGGAACTTAACTTAAAAATTAGTTTTTGTTCATTTAAAATTTCTTGTAAATTTAAATTATGTTTTGCTTAATTATTTTTAGTTTCATGATTGATCAATTAATTATTTTTATTTTTGTGCTTGATCGTTTTGTTTGATTAAGTTAAAATTATGCTTGAATTTTAGTCTTTGTTTAAGTATGATTGAATAGGAATTTTTATGGGAATAGAAATTTTTAGATTTTAAAAAGTATGTTCGTATATTTAGAAAGTTGGTTTTCTTCCTTTTTACTATTTAAATTTGTTTAATTTTAGTTTAAAATTTTGTTTAATATAGTACAAGAAGTACTATTCACAGTATAAGGACTAATTAATTTAAAAAATTAATTAATTTTAGAGGACTTTAAAATTCTATTTTAAAGTTTTATTTTTTAATTTATGCAAGAAGTAATTACTTCACAGTACCATGAAATCAAGAAGTAATTGATATTGCAAGCAGCAAGCTCCTTGATCGAAGTATATAATTCAAGCAACGAAGTCAGATTTAAGGAGGTTCCACTAATAGATGTAATTAATTCAAGCAGCGCCAGAGATTCATTAGTTGGAAAAAAAAACGGAGCTCAGACTTGATTTTTTTTTTCTCATAAAAACTAACTACTAGATGGGAAATAAACCTTCTTTGAGAATTTATATAGGAATAAAAACCATGCTACCGAACAGGAATTAGGAAAAATAACTACAATTTGTTTTTTGCCCATGAAAACCCATGGGTAATGGGGCTACCGAACGGGGCCTTACATTTTTAGTTTAACACATGCACAACAACAGTTGGGAAAAAAGACGGAGGTTGGATTCAATAGTTTTTTCCCATGAAAAATGGCAAAGAAAAGGAAAAAAGATAACCTTTTGGTATTGGGAATGGGAATTATACAATGGATGCCGAACACCTAACAGAGAAAAAATCCACTTAGCAACTTTACTAATAGAAATCCATGGAAATGCAATGTGCCGAACATGCCCTAAAGGCTAAAGGTGTTGTTTAGCCTCTCATGATCACATCAACAATGAAAGCAAATACAAGAGAAATGATAAAAGCAATAAAGAAGAGAGATTAATACACCTAGAAAGTCTCTCTTGATCTCCAATATGCCGTCTCTATCTCTTAACTGATTTCGCATTCTTCTTAACCAACTCTAATGGAGTTAGGTGTGATATTTCTAATTGGCTCCCCTTTAGCAAACCCTAGATCTAGCCTATTTATAGTCTACTAAGTTATCTGCTCCTGCCAGGAAAAATAAATGAGTTGTGATTCGTTCATCATGTATTAGTGGGCTTAGTAAAACTTAGCTGCCAAGTTTACTGCTATAACTTCTTCCTGTCAGTTATCACATACGGCTGAGGGGTGTTGCATGCGGTTGGACATACATCCGCATGGCACTCATGTGCTGTGTTATTCTTCTTTATTGTAGTGCACCTTTTATGCATTTGGCGGTTTCCAGTTGCATGCGGATGGCTTGTCAACTGCATGGCTGAAACATGTGTGTCCAGAATGCTTCGTTTTATGCCTGTTTATCCCTAAAAACACCAGAAATATGCAATTCTACAAAATCAAGTGAAAATGACAAAAGTTATCTGATTTGACCTATTTTGGACATTTGTAACTCAATATTTCACAATATTTTAAGTTAAGTGCTAGGGAAAATCACTACTTATTTCAGCCTTATCATGTCACTTTCTCTAACTCTATCTATTTACTTTACTGCACTTTAAATTCATAAGTTCTTCATTCCGCCAAGAACTAAGCATTTACATATACTTGCACACAAGAATTGTTTTTAGATTTGACTATCTGATCGATAGGGTTTAAAATTTTAAAAGGCCCCATATTCACCCTCCTTCTATATATCATTAGGGACAACATCTAGAAGAAGATTAAAGAAAATTAGAAGAAAATGAAAGACAACTAGAAAAAAAATAAAAAACAACTAATAGAAGATGAAAGACAACTAGTAAAAGATGAAAGACAACTAATAGAAAATAAAAAATAACTAGTAGAAGATGATAAACAACTAGAAAAAAAAATGAAAGACGATTAGAAGAAAAAAGAATAAAGACAACCAGTACAACATGAAAGACAATTAGAATAATATGAAATACAACTAGAAGAAGATGAAATACATCCAATAATAAATGAAAGAGAACTAGTACAATATTAAAGACAACTTGAAAAATATGAAAGACAACTACAAGAAGATAAAAATAACTAGTAGAAAATAAAATACAACTAGAAAAAGATGAAAAACAACTAGTATAACATAAAAGACAACCAATACAAAATTAAAGACAATTAGAAAAATATGAAAAAAAAACTAGTAAAAGATTAAAGACAACTAGAAGAAGATGAAACACAACCAGTAGAAGATAAAAAACAACTAGTAGAAGATAAAAGACAACTTGTAGAACATGAAAGATAATATGTAGAACATGAAATATAACCAGTACAATAGGAAGACAATTAGGAGAAATGAGATACAACTAGAAGAAAACGAAATACAAGTACAAGAACAAAAAAGACAAAAAGTACAAGATAAAAGACAACTAGAATAAGATGAAAAACAACTAGTAGAAGATGAAACGACAACTAGAAAAGTATAAAAGACAACCAGTAGAACATGAAAGAGAACTATTACAAGATTAAAAACGACTAGAAGAAGATTAAATACAACTATTAAAATATTAAAAACAACCATTACAAGCTGAAAGACAATTAGAAGAAAACAAAATACAACTATAAGAAAATGAAATACAACTAATAGTAGATGAAAGAGAACAGTAGAATATTAAAGACAACAAGAAGAACATAAAATACAACCAGTACAAGATTAAAGACAATTAGAAATAGATGAAAAACAACCAGTAGAAGATGAAAGGCAACTAATAGAACATGAAAGACAACTAGTACAAGATTAAAGACGATAAGAAGAAGATGAAAAACAACTATTAAAAGATGGAAGACAACGAGTATTAGATTAAATACAAACAGTAAAACATGAAAGACAACCAGTACTAACGAAAAGACAATCGGTAGAAAATGAAAGACCACTAGTAGAACATGAAAGACAACAAGTAGAACATGAAAGACATCCAACACAAGATGAAAAACAACTAGAAGAAGATGAAACTCAACTAGTAGAAAATGAAAAACAACTAGTAGAAAATGAAAAACAACTAACATAATTTGATAGACAACAAGAACAAAGTGAAAGACAATTAGTAGAATATGAAAGATAACCAGTACAAGATGAAACACAAATAAAAGAATATGAAAGACAACTAGTAGTAGATGAAAGACAATCAGTAAAACATAAAAGATATCTAGTACAAGATTAAATACAACAAGAAGAAGATTAAATACAACCAGTAGTAGATGAAATATAAGCAGTAGAACATGATAGACAACAAGTACGAGTTATCTATCATTTTGTACTTGTTATCTTCCATCTACTACTGGTTGTTTTTCATCTTATTATGGTTGTGTTTCATTTTGTATTGTTTATCTTTAATCTACTAGTGGTTGTTTTTAAATTTTTTTATGATTGTTTTTCATCTATTACTTGTTGTCTTTTATGTTCTACTGTTTGTATTTCATCTACTACTGGTTGTATTTCATCTTCTTCTAGTTGTTTTTCATTATCTTCTTCTGGTTGTCTTTCATCTATTACTAGTTGTCTTTCATCTACTACTAGTTGTTTTTAATGTTTTACTCGTTGTATTTCATCTTCTTCTAGTTGTCTATCATGTTCTACTAGTTGTCTTTCATCTTCTATTGTCTTTCATCGACCACTAGCTGTCTTTCAAGTTCTACTGATTACCTTTCATCTACTACTGCCTGTCTTTCATATTCTACTGTTTGTATTTCATGTACTACTAGTTGTATTTCATATTTTTCTAGTTGTCTTTCATCTACTAATGGGTTGTCTTTCATCTACTAGTTGTATTTCATCTTTTTCGAGTTATCTTTCATTCTCTACTAGTTGTTTTCATTTTTTACTGGTTGTCTTTCATCTAGCATTTGTTCTCTTTCATGTTCTATTTTTTGTATTTCAACTACTACTGGTTGTATTTCATCTCATTATAGTTGTCGTTGATCTTTTTCAGGTAGTCTTTCATCTACTACTATTGTCTTTCATGAACTACTAGTTGTCTTTCATGTTCTACCAGTTGTATTTCATGTTCTACTAGTTGTATTTCATCTTCTTCTAATTGTCTTTCATGTTTTCCAATTTGCCTTTCATCTACAACTAGTTGTTTTTCATCTAATACCGATCACCTTTCATCAACTACTGGTTGTTTTTCATGTTCTACTGTTTGTCTTTCATCTACTACTAGTTATCTTTCACGAACTACTAGTTGTATTTCATGTTCTACTAGTCATTTTTCATGTTCTACTGGTTGTATTTCATCTTCTTCGGCTTGTCTTCAAGTTCTACTAGTTGTTTTTCATTTTCTACTGTTTGTCTTTCATCTAATACTTGTTGTCTTGCATTTTCTATTGTTTGTATTTCATCTACTACTGGTTGCATATCATCTCCTCATAGTTGTCTTTTATGGTTGTCTTTCATATACTATTAGTTGTCTTTCATTTACTACTGGTTATCTTTCATGTTCTACGGGTTGTTTTTCATGTTCTACTGGTTGTATTTCATCTTCTTCTAGTTGTCTTTCTTGTTCTACTAGTTGTCTTTCATCTACTACTAGTTGTCTTTCATGTAATACTAATCACCTTTCATCTGCTACTGGTTGTCTTTCATCTCTACTAGTTGTCTTTCATGAACTACTAGTTGTCTTTCATGTTCTACTAGTTATTTTTCATGTTCTACTGGTTGTATTTCATCTTCTTCTAGTTGTTTTTAATGTTTAACTCAAGGTTCTAAATAGCGATTATAGCGGCATAGCGGGGAAACAAAAAAAAAAGCTATTGCGAATAGCGTAGCTATAGCGGAAGCTATCATACATAGCGTTTTTTTCATTTCAAAATTTATATTCTATATTTCTACTACTTATCAACATGATTAATATTGAAGAATTGGAGTAACAATAAAATAACAACTAATTTAAGTCTATACTTTTTTCAATCATGTAAATAAGAAGAAAAAAAGAATCTACAAGGTAATATTATTTAATAGTTCATACTTCATAGTATTACAGATTATAATAGACGAAGAGCAATTAATTTTACAAGTGAAGTGAAGTAAATATACTTATTTGAACATTTTATATATTATAATAATCGAAATTAGCTTTCAATTGAAACGAACGATAATAATTTTACAAGTTAATACTAGATGAATAACAAGCCAAAGAAAGAATTAATATTTGAATATTTTCCAATATAGAATGAGAGACTAAATCACAAATAGGAACAGAAGCACATAGTTCGGTTTAGAATCATTTTCATAACAAACCATGTAGCATCATAAATAAGAACAAAAGTCTATGTAAATCGCAAAAAAAAACTCATGTAGCATAGCGGTAGCAATAACGCGTAGCGCGTAGCGGTAATAGCGGTCAGCTATTACAGCTATAGCGGTCGTAGCTGAATTAGCGCACATTTATCTCATAGCTTAGCTTTTATAGTCCGAAAAAGCTATAGCGTAGCTATAGCGCTGCAATAGCTAGCTATTTAGAACACTGGTTTAACTAGTTGTCTTACATCTACTACTAGTTGTCTTTCATCTAATACATGTCGCCTTTTATCTACTACTGGTTGTATTTCATGTTCTACTATTTATTTTTCATCTAATATAATTGTCTTTCATCTATCACTGGTTGTCTTTCATGTTCTATTGTCTTTCATTTACCAGTTGTATTTCATCTTTTTCTAGTTATCTTTCACCTTCTTCTAGTTTTCTTTCATCTTGTATATGTTATCTTTCATCTACTGCATGATTTTTTTTTATCTTTTTCTGGTTGTCTTTCATCTTGTACTGCTTATCTTTGATCTACTACTAGTTGTTTTTCATTTTCTTCTGGTTGTCTTTCATCTACTATTTGTTGTATTTCATGTTCTACTTTTTTTATTTCATCTAGTACTGGGTTTTCATCTTTTTCTAGCTTGCTTTCATCTTCTTCTGGTTGTGTAAAATTTACTACTGGTTATCTTTCATGTTCAACTTGTTGTTTTTCATTTTCTACTTGTTGTATTTCATCTACTGCTAGTTGTCTTTAATCTTCTTCTAGTTGTGTTTCATCTTATACTTGTTATCTTTCATGTTCTACTAGTTGTTTTTCATCTTCTTCTAATTGTCTTTCATCTTGTACTTGTTATCTTTCATCTTCGACTGGCTCTCTATCATCTACAATTTTTTTTCCTTTCATGTTCAACTAATTGTTTTTTTTCATGTTTAACTGGTTTTATTTTATCTTCTTCTAATTGTCTTTTCTCTTCATTTTGTTGTCTTTCATCTGCTGCTGGTTGTCTTTCGTCAACAATTAGTTGTCTTTCTTCTTCTTCTTCTTCTAATTGTCTTTCATCTACTATTG
>JAJGRW010000467.1:557424-680450 GCA_025461045.1 Carex parvula
TATATATATATATATATATAATATATATATATGTAGTGGATCAATTGTATATTTAAATGTCCCATATTAATCTACCTAACTAGCTAGGTAGAATTAAGATTTGCATTCGGTGGCTGAGAAAGAACGGACGACAAATATTTTATCATACATAATTTTAATTTAGTATCATGTTGTTGCACTGAATTATTCTCTTAGACACAACCCCTATTGAAACTGAATGGTTAGACCGAGTACTCAGAGTGTTCTTTCAACTCGCAACAAAATTAATAGAATTAAATAAATGATGAACTCAGACACAAACCCAATTAATGAAGGCATGATCTCAAATTCTCAATTGTTAATATCACTACCCCTAATTAATGGAGGGACAAGTATATATCCTCTCCAATTGTAAAAGATTCCCTTCACTTTACGGTTTGAGATTAACTCTCTGTCGCTTTGAGATTCGAGCTAGCGCAAGGGGCAATATTATTGGGCTTTGAGATTCGTGCCAAGTTTAAAAGAACAGTCTAGATCTAGTACTTGTAAAAGATTCCCTATTACGGTACCGGGGAGGATCTGAATTCCTAATGGAGAGGGGGAAGTCACCAAAATTTTATGATAATTTTACCAACTAAAACCTCCATGTCATGACATGGGCCGTGCTAATTGCTTTAACTTCTGAAGGCCCAATAGATGGTTACAAGCCCATCTTAATATAGTACTTTGCACAGGGTAATCCTTCTTTTATTTTTTGCAATTAGCACAGTCCATGTATGGATCTATATCTCTGTTTTCAAAATCTAAATAGTTAGTAAATTTAAACTGTTCAGCGTCTTCACATGAAAATGTGCTTGAAGACAAAATTTTACATTTTTAAATATAGTTTGCAATTTCATCTAGTAAAAAGAAGACAAACTGGATAGAGAAGAGCTATAGTAAGGCCAAGCGAAAGATGAGCATGGAAGGCGCACAACATACAATGCCAGATCACCACGTTTTCTATAAACGAATCTAAAACAGATTTGCCCGATGCCGAGAACAACAAGCACGGCAGGAGACCCTAATAACAGAGTGGTAACAAGCATAGTGACAAATCAAAAGTTCGGGTTCGGTTCGGCGAGGTCAAAAATTTGTGATTCGGGTATAATTCGGATATAAATCGGGAATGATTCAGTACAACAACGAAGAAAAAAAAAACACAAAAAAAAAAAAAAAATTTTCAATTTTTTGGCGTTTTTTATCGCGAATAATTCGTAATTCGCGTTTTATTCGCGAATAAAACGTATTATACGTTTTTCCGCGTATTAAACAGAGTTCGGTGCGGTTATGTATAAAAAACAAATTATACGCGAATTATACGCGTATAATTCGCGTATTTTGTTACTATGGTAACAAGGAGGAGGATGGCGATAGGCAAGCAAACTGAAGCAAGCATCACATACTTCCCCAATCCAAATGCCACAACCATACTAGCTACTCGCTGCCTACAAAAATGAAACTGTACGTTGCAAATACGAGATTGTCCACAAGATGAAACAACTTTATGAAAATAATATTGTTAAATTCTTCTATAAAAAAGATGAAACAATTTTATAAAAAAAAGTATAAGAAGAATTTAACAATATTATTTTCATAAAGTTGTTTCATTTTGACTTTTGAGGGGCATTAGTTGTTTCCTTTTGAGGTGCAATAATCGTTTTATTTTGAGGTGCCTCATTGTAATACAGGGGTAAATATGATTTTATGAGTTTAGAGGAGGAATACGCAATATTTAAGTTTTTGAGGGGTATATATGAAAATCCCCCCCTTTTTTTCTTTTTGGAAATGATATATATTCATAGTAATTGGAATTTCAAGTTCTGAAAGCAGCACACTTAACTTTTACATGCGTACTCACACAAGAAACATCCAGAAATCTTATCAAGACATAAAATATGAAGATTGGTAACCGTTACCATAAAATGTTCAAACTCAAAAGTAATTAATTGGTATTCACATCAGATGACAATTTATATTCTTGATTACACATCGATCAAAAGGAAGATTTATAACATGGTATTGCAATCTACATGTTTGCTCATTAAAAAAAAAAGCAATCAGAACGAGCATCATTTTCTAAAATTTTCATGGCATAGACCTGCGTGGCGGCCTATTCATCGATGATTACATCGGGTATATTCAATTCGGGTTCAGCTAAGTTTACTCGGCTCGAAAGTACATGAATCATTTCTTGTTGACGCGCTGTAATTCTCGTTTTAACCTTGCATGCTCGAATTCTCGTTTTAGCTTTTCATGCTGAAATTCTCGTTTTAGCTTAAATTTTAACCAATGCTTCACCTGATAAACTGCTTTTAAATTAGGTGCTTGAGATGAATTGAAGGATGAGGAAAAATCACGAGAAAGGAGGATGGCCCACAAGGCAGAGTCCTGAGTCAGCTGATCAAAGTGGCTGTTTACGATTGCGAGGGAGCAGAGGTCGATGTGGTTCAGTTGTTTCTTTTGGATGCCAATTTGCAAGATCTGGTGCCAAACATCATCAGGTAGGGATTCCATTTTTGGTCTTCCAAGTTGCTTCCTTTGGGGACAAGATATATGAATTTGATTGATTATGTTGTTGTTTGTATGCATTTTCTATTATTCCGATTTCTTTTTAAGTAGTTGGTTTGGGTTGACATTCCATTTTCTTAAGAGGGTTAGAAGCGGTCTTGGGTGTTCTTTCTTCACATGCAAGAAATAAAAGACTGGGACAATAGAAATGGTAAACAGGAGAATCAATTCAATATTGGGCTTCAAACTTGCCTTTGCTTGCTTCTGCAATGCAAAATGCACACAGGATGCTGCTGCTGTCGAGCAGCTATTTGATTAGCTGGTACGTCCAACTGCAAAATGTTCACTGGTAAAATTGTACCAGTATGTATTGATTATAAATTCTAAAAAAGCAAGAATTTTTGTCTTTCAGGTCCAAATTCCTTTGCGCCAATAATTGAAACGGCTATGTCGATGGTTGAAAGCAGTGATGGCCAGTACCATGTTCTGCTAATTATTGCCGATGGTCAAGTATGCTAGCTTAAGATAAGATATCAATACACAATGCAATTTGTCAATTAATAATCACTAATTGATCATAATACTTTTGGGTTGATGATTCTGAATTAAGTCAGCTAGATCAGAAAGAAATGGGGAATTAAGTGAACATGAGCAAAAGACTATGGAAGCTATAGGAAAAGCTAGGCAAGAAAGTTCATATATTTATTAAGCTCACAAGCTTATTAAGCACACTTCATCTTCTGTAATATTATTATATGACAAACTAATACATAACAGGTTCAATTAATATGTCAATTAATTAATTAATTTAGCTATATATGAGCTGTCTAGTCCTCAAAACTAAGTAAAAAGAACAAACCAGTAAAATATTAACAAAAAATTTCACATAGACAAGACTAGATTTAAATATTCCTTCAGTTATCCTACTGTTTTTTTTTAGGTTAAGGCAACTAATTAGCAAGTGATCAACAGACTGAGAATGAAAACACGTGTAAACCCTTTCAGTTTTGATAGCAGGTGTTGGAGCTTGAGCTTGAGCTGGAGTTGGTGTAGGAGTTGGAGTAGGAGCTGAACCTGGTGTTGGGGTTGGGGTTGGAGCTGTACCTGATGTTGGAGTTGGGGTTGGAGCTGGACCTGGTGTAGGACTTGGGGTTGGAGCCAGAGGCGGAGGGCATAGAAGTAAATGGTCTAAATGCAATGGTTCATATATGTCTGTACCTTGTGCAGTGACAGGCAGATTTAAGCAATGGGGAGGTTTCACAGGAGGCAGAGGCGGCTTCGGGAGAATGCCATGCAGTTCATCTTTCAGAGGAAGATCTGTGAAAAAATGTACAAAAATGCGTAGTTTAGAGAACTTTAATGATATGTTGAAATAAGTGCCAAAGTATGGTAGTATTTTTTTAGGCTTGATGTGTTGTAATAGTTAAGAAATAAGAATTTGAATGATATAGTCTACCAGCATATATATATGACCAGTCATTAATCCTGTGTTTTTTGGGTCAAAAAGATTTATATATTTAAAAACAAGGGAGCAAAAACAATAGCAGCAACTGTACCAGTTTGCGATATTGCCACTTTGCCAGAAGGATTCTGTTGTGCCATTACAAAAGGAACAAGTGCAATAGCAATCAACACAAAGAAGTATCTTGAAGCCATTCTATAACCCAACATTTTGTAGTGACCCACAAAAGACAAACAAATAATAATTGGTAGTTCTTGATCCAAATGTGGATTAACTTAGTTTCACTGGGCGTATTTTTGGATTAACTCTATTCTTGCTCCAACCAAATACGTCCAGTGAAACTAAGTTAAAATAAGTTTATTTGATAAATATGATAATCATTCAAGAGTAGAACTAGGGTGTGATGTGCTCACCAAGCCATTTGGTGAGCACACCTTCAAAAACTGCATTTTCAAAGTTCAAATAGTCGACTCGAACCTTCCAACGTGTTCTTTATATTAAAATGTGCTTGGAGACCAAATTTTACATTTTTTGGAAATTTTTTACTATTTTTTCAGAATTTTTGAAAATCATCACTTTTCATTAAATAAAAAAAAAATTCAAAAAACACTGATTTTCAAAAATTCTGAAAAAATAGTAAAAATTTCCAAAAAATGTAAAATTTGGTCTCCAAGCCATTTTAATATGAAGAACACGTTGGAAGGTCGAATCGACTATTTGAACTTTAAAAATGCCAGTTTTTGGAGGTGTGCTCACCAAATGACTTGGTGAGCACATCACACCCTAATTCTACTCATCATTCATATTTGATTTTTTATTTTATTTTAACATCTCTACAACAAATAGACAAATAAAATTGCATTACTGATGGTGTCAGTAAGATTCATATAAACAAGAAATAATTGCTACGGCTGGTTCATATATCTCCTTGCAATTGCCACATTCAGTTGTATTTTATACGACAAAAAAAGCATGTTAGTTCTATGAGCGATGATAACCATCGTTTGGGGGTAGCTTTTTAAGAAGTAGAAATTTGTAGAAATTTAAATTCTTACAAAATTTCACCATATAACAATGCTAGAGAAAGAAATCAAATACAGTGAAACTGGTATTTTCTCTAATTTAATTTACCATCAAATTACAACTCCCTTCGACCAAACGCATACACTAAGATTTCAATTTTCAAACAGCAGAATCTAACCCTACAGCCCAATTAATCAAATTAAACTAAGCACTGGTAAACTTGGTAACAGCCTTGGTTCCCTCAGAGACAGCATGCTTGGCCAGTTCACCTGGGAGCACAAGCCTCACAGAGGTCTGGATCTCACGAGAAGTGATGGTAGGTTTCTTGTTGTACCGGGCAAGTTTGGCTGCCTCCGTGGCCAACTTCTCAAAGATATCATTGATGAAGGAGTTCATAATGGACATGGCCTTGCTAGAGATACCGACATCTGGATGCACCTGCTTTAACACTTTAAAGATGTAGATCTTGTAAGTCTCAGTGCTCTTCGCCTTCCTCTTCTTCTTCTCCCCTCCTTCCTTCGGACCCCTCTTCTTCTTCTCAGCAGGAGCCTTCTCCGCCTTCTCTGGCTTCTCATTCACAGGCTTCTTCTCCGCTGGCTTCTTCTCTGCCGGCTTCTTCTCTGCCTTGGGCGCCATTAGAACTTACAAAGGTGAGGTTTTGAAGGGATTGTGATTTGTTTGAAGGGGGAAAAGAAAAGATTTGATTCGAATTTTGAGCCGGATTTGATTCGTTTATAAAGAGAGGGAAAGGATGGTGATTGGTTGGAGAAAGCTGCTCGGATCGATGAGGTGGACAGATTATATCCGTTAGATGATCTTGGTTTGAACGGTGATGGAGGATTTGGCGGTGTCAAAAAGGGCAAGATAATATAATATATCTGGTGGGCCGTTATTGGGCTACTATTTTGTTTACTTAACTGGGCTATTTATTTGCGGCCAGCCTGTTTAATTAACTCGGCTCGTGCGTGTACTATGTAATTCGCTTCAAAGTTAAAAAGAGAATAATGCTCTCTTTCTTTCCTCCCTTCTCTATCTTACTATTTGTTCACCTCCATCAATTAGCAATCACATTTAGATTTGTTTATGGTAAATGTATGCACCTTGCAACGTGAAAAAAAATCACAGTTATTATAAGTTGCAAATAATACATTCAAAAATACAAGTTGCAAATAAAAAATAAGTACCACAAGACAATGCTTAACTAAACGAAATCTAATTATAACCATTTAAATCAAAACAATCCCTTTTTAGCGAACAAATCCGTAAATTTCAAACCACCACTGCATACAACTGCACCAAAATTACCTCATGAAAAAATTGAACGGGTCGTTCGGATCAAACAAAAACATGTTCTCTTGTGTACCGAGAGTATCTAGCTGTTGCAGCAGCGGGGGTAGCGGCGGTGGCTGATGCTCGGGTGCATTATGAGCTTCATACATGGATATTTGGGCGAGGGTTTTCGCCAACTCACATTGAATAGCCGATATTTCTTGTTGAATGCGGATCACAACTCCTGTGCTCCCGTAGACTGGTTCCTTCACTCGCCAGTATGCTTCCGTGGAAAGTGAGTTTGCCGCCTGAGCCCGCTCGTCGACCGGGAGCATCTACATGTCATGAAACATAAATTGTTAGATTCTGAGAAATTTTCAGGTTCTTTATTTTTGTTCAAAGCAATGTTGAAATCAACACTTGAGATATCAGACAGCAAATTGATTAATTAATTAAATCTATTGTTCCAATGCAATCAAAATATTTTCTAACCATATATTAGGAATAAAGTTGACATGTAACATTCAAGCAGTCTTACATGTGTTCTACTGTCTTTTTTTTATGGCAAAATTAAGTGATATTGAATTTCAGGCAGAAGAAAAAAAAATGTTTTGATGCAAGGAATTAATTACTAGTTAAAATTGGTCGAAAGAACTATCAAAAGGTTTTTTTTTTTTTTTTTTAAATAGAAAATCAAATAGATTGTATTGGAGATAATAGTGGATGTAAATTGTAAGAGTTGATTAGCATTGTAATGGTGGTAGGTAGAAAATAATTAATGTAGTTGTTTAGAATTAATCATAATCAAGCCTATAAATAGGTCTTATGTCAATGTAATTAAACACACAAAAAATAAAAGAAATTCTCTCTTTTATAAATTCTAAGATTTTTTTTTGCTCAAATAGGAAAAGATCCAATTGCATGTGCGTTGATAATTATGAATCCTTCATTTCTTGACAGTTGTCGCAATTTAATCTTTCAAATAAAAACTATTAATTTCTAATTTTTTTTTGTAGTAGATATTGATTTCTCGATCAATTTATATCACATTCACCCAACATCGCCAACATTCATTTTTTATTTTATTTTGTCCAGCCAAATTCTCATAATTATTTGGAATACACCCATTGCTTGCACCTAGAATTATATCCTTATACTATTTATAACAAAATAATTTTAATTATATAAAATTATACATATAGAGCTATTTTGTAACAACATATAAATTCATTTTGTTTGTAACATTTTTTCCATAATAGTTATACCCCTTCTCCCTTGATTATATCAAATTTCTAACTAATTAAAATAGTTACCTTCAACATTTTGCTACATTTCCAGCTCCAAAGATTTTGTGAACACATTCAAATCTCTCAGGATTATTTGCTGGAAAAGATGGTGCCAAAATGCAATCTTCAGTGCATCTCCTCCTTAAATGTTTGCAACCTGCGCATCTCTTACTGGAACTGCCTTCAACTAAGTTTGAGCTGGTAAACATGATTTAATAATATATTTGTTTTATCTTGGGAGATTTTGGGGATCCAATGGAGAGATTTGATGGGGATTTTGAGAATCAGAGAGAAAATCTTTCAATAGATATGTCTAAGCTTATGTGAGATTTTGTTTATATGTTGTGTAGAGAGGAGGGCCGGGGAAGGGTTTAATTTGTTTGACAAGGAAATAGATAATTAACGGCTAATAGCCGTTTGTTATTTGAATTAGTTTCCTGATTTAATTTTCTCAAATGAAATTACTCTGCTCCGTTCTTAATTCATTTTCATATGAAAATATATATTCATGTAAATTAAATTTTACATTTGTAAGAATTTTTTTATAATTTTTTAGACAGATAGAAAATAACTTGATCTAAATATTCTAGATAATTCAAAAGTAGTGATTTTCTATCTTTTTAAAAATAGTAAAAAAAATTCTAAAAATAATAAAATTTGATCAGCAAGTACATTTTTATTAGAGTCGATAATATTAATCAGCTCAGACCGACTATTTCAACTTAAAAAATAAAGATATTGATCCATAATACCGGACCAATATGTGCTATATATGCATAATACCAATGCCTAACTCTTATGATATTTTAACACTGCAGATATTAAGCAAAAATAATATATAGTGATTCGTTACAATTAATTTAATATAAAATCTTAAAATTGGATAAGAAACTATATAATTAATTTACATCTTTAATCAATAATTTCTAATTCAATTAAGTAAATATAATACATAGTAAACTAGCCCAAAAACTTTAAAATAACTTTTCCTTCACAAAATAGAATTTAAGATAACAAAATATTTTTGTTTCCTTAATTTCAAATCATCCGATTAGAATCCGCACGAATAGCAAAGTGGCTCCGTGTATTCCAAATAAGATCAGATTGACTCAAATTCTGATCGGATCTAAACATAACTATTAAGAATATGCAGGTGACCACAACTAATTTGATATAAAACTGTAGAAGTTTATTTGATTTATGCATTTAGTTCTGAAAATAACAGTGTCATTATAAATATATTACAATAATAATAATATTTAAGTTATTTTTATTATTTTTTCAGTAGTATTTAATTGTTTTCTTTTATTAAACATGTACCATAATTAGAGTTGCTGATTTTAACAACAAAGTTTTGACTCAAATAGCGTTGAAGTGAGAGAATTATTTTTATTTTTATTCAAATCTCCCCATTAGTTGGTTTTTATAGCTGAGTACAAAAATAATTTATTGGACTATACTTCCATAGAATACATAATTACATTGACGTACAAAAGTGTACTTTGCAATACTAAAAAATGACAATATTAGTTTTTTCGACAATAAAAAAATCCAAATAAAAGTTTTAATTATCGTTTTTAAATTATATTAACTAGATTAAATGAAGTTAATTTTTTTCAAAAAATAAAATAAATTTAGAAACCTATTTCAATTTTCTGTTGTAAAATAAAAATTTTGGAAGTAATGACTTCTATTTTTGGCCCTATGGTTTTGTCTTTATTTTTTACTTTTATTATGATACAAAAAAAAAAATACGAAAGTTCATAAAAATGGATTTGGACTTTTGACTTCAAATTTATACGAACAGATTTGATCTGATTGTTACATAACAACACAAATCGTAAAATTAAGGACCTCATGCATTACCGACGGAGGAAAGATATACCTAGATTGATTCTGATCAAAAGGTCCAGAATTAAACTCAAACGGTACATTAATGCACAGAGGATGCAATTCAATTTTGATACGATATGGCTCAAAACAAATTGCACAAATATGTTAATCAAATCATTAATGAAAATTCCAAATAATTAATATTTGGCGTTATCATTGTCTATACTTTTTCTAATTGGAAAAATGTAGAAATATCTCTTTATTAATATTCTTTTAAAGCAAGGACAATATGGTATAAATAAAACAAATTATCTCATCTCAACGCTTTTTGAGTCAAAATTTAAATTAACTTATAAACATATGGTGTCAATATGGACAATTTTATACTATCTATTTAAAGATTGATTTTATTTCTTTAACATATTTTTTTAGATTGTGTTGTATTATTTTTTATTGTGAATAATTATGTTTAAATATAAATATTTGTTTTAATTAATAAAATATATAAATAATTACAAATACTTTAGTCTTCTCCAATATTTCATAATATTGATTTAATTGTTAGAATTAGAAAAAAAATTATCTGTTGTTGTATTTGTAAAGTTTGAATGCAAACAAGTTTAAATAGACAATATCACATAAATTATGTGATGCATCATAGTTATTTTATGAATCCTCATGAAAATCAGGTGATTTAAATCTTCCCTTTTTCATAGTTATTTTAACATAAGCACCCTTACAAAAGAGAACAAATCGAGCACTACTTGTCGCACACACATAATTCGTAAACCTCGGAAAACAATGTTAGATCTATGTGCTCTCTGCAATCGGTGATGAACACAAAATTCTTCTTTTCGAGTGTGAACGCAAATCCACTGTCACACCTCCGATCCGGAGGTGCGACAATCATACCATGTTTATTTACCATCCAATATACGTAACATAAGACATTGATCTTTTTATGCATTGCCAATAGCATTCATTATTTTCCCACATTCTAATTTATTTATAATAATTATCTGATATTTTACAGTGAATAATGTTACATCCACCCTGTAGGCTGTAGAACTGCCATCACCCAGACAATCTCTAGCTTCCCCAGGCTGCTAGCTACTATCTCTAGCATGGCCATTATTGTGACGAATATTTTCAATCATCTTCACCGGAAATGTTTGGTTGGTTGGAGCTGTCAATTATTACATCCGTTGTGATGAAAGAATAATATTACATTTGTACTATTTGAGTCAATTTTACAAAAATCAATCCAATTATATTTTTTATAACATGAGAGCTAGCTACTAGCTTTGTAACCAATTAGTTGTTGAAATTTGGTATTTTTGCCTTCATAATATTCGATATTTATTATGGAGGATGCTATAATTTTAAGCGTTAAATTTACAATATTGAGCGCAGTAAGAAATTTGTGTTTCCTTTATCAAAGTTTGCATGTAGTAAAGATTCTATGTATATTTCTTGAAAGCTGTGAGCAATTTTACAAAAAGTTTGATAACTTGGTACCGTTCAAGCAACATTAGCAACGATCGATATGATTAAACTTACTTGATTGAGCAATAATTAGTGATGGTAAAATTTATTTTTGTGATATTTCATATAATAATATTTTTGTAATAATTAGTGATGTACATTTGTTATTTAATATATGTTTTCTGCTATAAGAAAAATGTTAAACATATTACTTTTATTTGCATGTTTGTTATTTAGTTAAATAATTGAATTTTTCTGAGTAGATATTTGTGTTTTCAATTCTCTTTCTTTATAAAAAAACAATTTAGTTGAAATTGATTGTATATTTGTTTTTTTTTATTAATAATGTGATTGCATATGTGTGAAATGATGAGTTTTGATATTCTACATGTAAAACATAATAAATGAATTATTATATTACTATTATTATTCGTTATCCATCCGCTGTCATTTCGTTACCCGATAATTTTAACGGGTATGAGTAGGGTAGGGTAAGGTCAACTCTTTATGGGTAAGGATAGGATATGGGTAAGATCAATTCTTAATAGGTATGGGTATGAAAATGCTTCCACTCTACCCGTATCGTACCCATTGACACCCCTACTTACATTTAGTCCAATTTGAAGTTTAACTCCTATTATGGAATCTTTTCAAGTTGATGGTACTAAATATAAATTATTGCTTGTTGCTGCCAAATCCTTATTTTGTAATTCGTTGTTTATATATGGGCTAAATCGGACAGTTTTCCTTTCCCCCTTTTTGCAGCAAACTGGCTTATTTTTGTTTCAGTTATAAAAACATGCATCCTCTTTTAGGATTGTGTTTGTGTTATCGGGTTGGTTTTGACTTCGTGTAAGGCTATTTTGGGATCAGTATTTTGATTAGTAATAGCTGAGAAAAGTTCTCTTTATAGTCATATTGTTCATTAATTTTTTTCACTTCATATCTTACTCATTAAATGCACAACACAAAAAAAAAATAATACAATGAGATTAAAATGAACCTAAAAAAAACAATTATTGCACCTCGAAATGAAACAACTAATGCACTTTAAAAGGAAACAACTTTATGAAAATAGGTTATAATGCAAAATGAAAAAAAAATATATATAAGAAGAATATAACAATATGTTCATTTTTTTCGTATGTTTATTTTCAAGATCTTTTAGAGATTATAAGAGTTAAGCAGTGGCTTAATACCTACCTTAAAAAATACTAAAATATTTCCATAAAATATAAAATTTGGCCTCTAAACACATTTAAATATAAATATCATGTTGACTTCGAATCTTCTCTTTGGACTTTGAAATCGAAGATAAAGATATGGGATATGATTGAGGCATGAAAGCAATGGGGCATTTTAGCCCTCTTCATATATATATATATGTATAGAGTAGAACTAGGGTGTTCCTAAGTTCACCAAGACCCTTTGTGAACTCAACTCTAAAACCTATCGGATTGGCTTCAAACGACGAATCCAAACCGTTGAAATCCTTCTACTTTACGAGTGATGTATCTACATGTGAAAATTTTAAACTTTCAACTAAATTTAGTATAAAGTCAGTGGTCAATTAGAAGGTTTATAAATTAATTTTAATGCATTTATTCTTTGGACACCTTTTGACCACTTGACTCTATACAAAATTAATTTTAAATTTCAATTTTTTTGCAAGTAGACGCATCACTCGTAAGGTAGAAGAATTTCAACGGTTTGGATTCATCGTTTGAAGCCAATTCGATAGGTTTTAGAGTTGAGTTTCCAAAGAGGCTTGGTGCACTTAGGAACACCCTAGTTCTACTCATATATATATATATAATTTTGGAATTACTAAAGAAGTTTTCAATTATTAGTTTGCCTGCTAATGATGGGTACTGTTTATTGACTTTGTTGCATTGTTAATATCTTTACCGCACTGTGAATATCTTTACCTTGTTGAGATGCTGATATTTTCGCTGTAATTTTGGTATATAATCTTGTGAAATGAATTATTTTAGCTAGAACGATTAATAACACTATAAAAGGTGATCAGATGTCTAGAAGAACTACAACATATAAACTTTGAGATGATGGTTAAAGCTTGATGCTTTTCTATAAATATCATCTGCCAGTTTATTGATATTAAGTTCGAGAGATTTGCTTATTAGGATTGCCTTATGCAAACATTAACTCAATTTCCGCAAATGCTGGACCAAATGATCGTGTATTAGTGAAGTTGTATAAATCTGACTTAAAACAAGGCATATTGTACAATTTTGTTTTGTTGAAAGTAAGTTATCTATCAACTGCAACAATATATTTGTATATATAAAGAAATTTATTCAAGAAGAAAGGAGTAGCCTCATATTGAATTGATTAGACCTATTAAACCTTACAACAGAGAAGAAAAAAAGAACATAACACATTGTAAAATATTGAAAGCATGAACTCACTTAAAGAAAGGTACTCTGGACAGTATAAAAGAAAAAGAAAAAGAAACATAACATAACATTCAGTAAGACACTAAAGCTACACAGTACTTGCAAATTAAATTCAAAACTGTACATAAAAAAAAATTTAAAAAGGGATTATTCTAAAACTAGCAATGAAGTTACAGGCCTACACCAAGTTACAACCCTAATAGATGCTATGAATAGCGTCCTAGGATCGTCAGTGGCTGTCACAATTCCAGCATCAAAATTTAACCTGTATTCAAATTAAAACAAATGCAACCCGCTGTGATTTATTAATTAGTTCTACTTGCTATCAGCCATGGTGCAGTTTCTGTTTTTTTCTCATGCGTTCTCTCTTCTCCTCCTCCTCCTCAATGAGGCGCAATTGCTCCTCATCTTCCTTTCGTGCTAGTTTAGAGCTGAAACAAAGACAACCTTAGTGCTTCTTATTACCAATATGACCCTCCAGAGAATTGTTATAAATAAAAAGAGAAATAAAATTTAATAAAAAAAAATACGTACCTTCTTCGTTCTTCTTTTAGAATCCCATCAAATCCAACTACCATATCACTGTCATCCTCGTCCCTCCCGGCCCATCTTTGAGGGTTATAGCTGCACAAAACAATCAATTTAAATTATATTTACTGACAAAAAAAAAGAATCAGCAGTAGTGGTATACTATTACTAACAATGAATTGAATGCGGTAAAACAATTATGCTTAAATACCAATAAATAATATGATTTTTCAACACCACAACAACATATCAACAAGTGGTACATACTTGAACATCTTGCGGATAATGTCAATAGCATTATAATCTTTATCATTGAAGGGCCTTTTGGCACGTGTACTGGGACTGGGACGGTGAGACCCATTTGAAATGTGCTTTGGCTGGTTGGATTTTGGCAGTGGAGGCTGTCTGGAGGTGCCATGTTGCTGTAGCTGTTGTTTCAGATGGCCTCTTGATGCCTCCTTAATGTGCTTAGTTGATGACGGCTTGGATATAGAAAGATCTATGGCATGAAGATAAAAACCTAGATGAGTTGCATCCATGAAAGAACAAAAGGATGGGTTTCGCTGTTTGTTTGTTTGTTTGCTCCCCAACTCAAAACCCAGACTAGAAGCTACCAGGACAAGTACTATTATTATACTGAACCCCCATACAAGGAATGGCTAATATGCTACGCATATATAAGGGCCCCTCCGTGCTACGGCTCAATTTTTGAGTTTTCAAAATCCTAACGGTCGATCCGAACCGTTCAACATGATCTCCATATGAATATGTACTTGCAAACCAAATTTTACATTTTTTTAGAATTTTTTACTATTTATTAAACCACTTTGAAAATCGCTGATTCAATGGTCCAGAAAAGTTTACTGTTGTGTACAAATTAGTGTTTTTTCAAAGTGGCTGAATAAATAGTAAAAAAATTCTAAAAAATGTAAAATTTGGTTTGCAAGTACATATTCATATGGAGATCATGTTGAACGGTTCGGATCGACCGTTAGGATTTTGAAAACTCAAAAAGTGAGCCGTAGCACGGAGGGCCCTTATATACGCGTAGCACCGTAGCACTGTCCCCATACAAGATCAGCTTTTATTTTCAATCAAAAGTAATACAGATAGAATTTTCAGATACATTGTTTCAGGGATTTAGAGTACCTTTCAACTCAAAATGCCAGAAAAGAATTAACACTGACCCAAATGCTAACACTCACAAAAATATTGTACCTGGCTGGTCGGATACAGGACAACCCAGAACTGTACAGACCCAAGCCTCAAATGACAAACAACCCAAGATGAACTGGCATGACCCAAAACAATCCATGAGCAAAATTGACCTGACACTGATATGATCAACCAAAAAATAACTCCGTGCAAAAAAACTACCATACCAGCTTTAAAGCTGTTCACAGAGTGCTGAGATGTTACTAAAGATAATCTTCAGCCAGGACTCGATCAGAAAAATGATGCCAAACTTACCAGGTTTTGATTTTGTGCAAGGCTCATGGGGTGCCTCAGCATCATCTGAGAACAAAAACGAATAATCTCGATTTTCTTTCAATATGTGAGCCTTCCTTTTGACCTGAAAGTAATATGCCCTCCAAATTGAGATATACTGATTTACATATTATAGATTAACGTACAAAAAGTAGATAAACGAAAACTATAAGCTATACCTCATTGACTGGAACACATGCAGTAGTAGAAGAGCCTGAAGATTTAGAAGAAGAATGCAAATACCCCCTCTCCTTGATTGATTTTGCCTCTGCAATTACCCGTGGAGCAATTCCAGGCAGTGAAGGTCCAAAAAAGGACCCAAATCTGTTTATATAAAAATGAGATTTGAGTAAAATAACTTGTGTGCTTCAAAAGCCGATAAAAAATTTAGTCAATAATTGCATAATTGCATAATAAATGAGAAAAAAGTAACTAACAAGAAAATAAACGAGCTGAAATAAAAAAAAAAAAACATAAACATACTTGTCCAGAGATGAGGTCTTTGGAGTCTCATGTAAGGCAGATTGACCAAAAGTGGTGGCCCTCTCCTTCAACAGTTTTTGTCTGAATTTTTGTTTGAGCTTCTCCCTGATGCTAAGGAATTCCTTCTCTTCTTTTGTTGGTTTTGGTGGTACTCTTACCTCTTCCTGCTCTTCTTCCCCTTCTTCTTCGTATTCGTCTGAATTATTGTACCGATCCCTCATCTTTGAATATGGCCTCACTCCTGAAAAAAGGGGAATGCATTTTGAGAACCTATTGAATATTGGAATTATAAAGAATCTGATTCTGATAAAATCTTCCCATTGGAGTTGTTATATTAAAATTTTGACTTAGATCTAGTCCAATTCCACAGAGATGAGAATTACTAATCCTGAATTTATTCTGAATTTGTCAAGTTCCATACCCTAATTTCCCTTAATTTTAAAGTAACTGAGACACTATGATCTTGTCTAATATGCAATAGTCAAACCATTGTTTGGTGCTACATGCATGCATGGTTTAAATAATCTACCAATTATTGGGCAATTTTCCAAACCCCACCGGCCAAAAGGAAGAACCCTTGATTCAGAAAAGACTTACCTTAATTATGTCGGAGTTTAACAGATTCTTGCTTCTAGTTTGTTTGTAAACAGATTCTCTGAAGGCAAAAGGAAATGCAAAAATATGCGACTAATTGATGATTGGGAGACTTATATAGGGATAGCTACGGACAAGTTCAGATTCTTTGAAGGAAAAAAGGAAATTAAGTATGTTTCCGTAATTTATTTAGGTGCTATATTTGAGTTTCTAAATTTATTCCAATACTTTGCAAAAAAAAAAAAAAACCGTTCCAATCCGTAGTGAGCATCAAGCAATGCAACCCGGTTCTACTTTTACTTAATTACCATATTTAGAATCTTCTAATTATGCTACAAGTTTCATAAAAGGAAACAATTAAATACTATGTATGGAAAAAAATAATAAAAATAACTTGACTTATTATTATTATTATTGTAATTATTATTATTATGATCATTGTTATTATTATTTTAATATATTTATAGTGACACTGTTATTTTCAGAAATAAATGCACAACTCAAATAAACTTTTATAGTATTATTTTAAATTAGTAGTGGTCGCCACCATATTCTTAATATTTATGTTAGGTCGAGATCGTCCAATCAGAAATGAAGAACCCTTGATTCAGAATTGTAGAACCCTTAATATTTATAGTGACTACATGCATGCATGGTATAAATAATCTACAAATTATCGGGCAATTTTCTAAACCCCAGGACAAAATGAAGAACCTTCAGAAAAGACTCACCTTAATTAATTAATTATGTTGGAGTTTACCAGATTCTTGCTTCTAGTTTGTTTGTAAACAGATTCTTTGAAGAATAATTGATATAGGCGCTATTTTTGAGTCTCTACTTTAACTTAATTACCCTTTTTAGAATCTTCTAATTATGGGTGCAGATTTTAACACCAAATTTTTCAGGAGTGTCACCATGAAATCATCTATGTATAGAGAGAAAGACAGCGAGGGAAATTAAGTTTGATTAGAATCAAATTGTTAAAATGAAAACCCTAAAAATAATATCTAATCTACTAATTTAAGTTATAAGTCCAAGCATGCTTGCCTCCTAAGTTTGATCAGAATCAATCTTTTTCTCAAGTAATTAAGTTTAATCATATCTAATGTTGCTTGAACGGTACCGAGTTATCAAACTTTTTGTAAATTTCTTTTGGACCTACACAGTAAAATTGCTCACAGCTTTCAAGAAATATACAAAGAATCTTTACTAAAGGCAAACTTTGATAAAGGGAAAACAAATTTCTTACTGCGCTCAATATTGTAAATTTAACGCTTAAAATTATAGCATCCTCCATAATAAATATCAGATATTAGGAAGGCAAAATACCAAATTTCAACAACTAATTTCCAGTGCCGCACCGTTACTTTCTTTTAATTCTACCTAGATTTTATTCTGGGTTACTCAATAGAACAACCCAAGAAAAAGACTAGCCCAACTTTACAACCAATATATTTTTTTTTTATAGAACAGATTTAAATTGCCTTTAACTTGAGAATTTTGGGACTGTTGCAAAAATTAAAATATTGCATTTATGCTAATGGTATATGAGATTAACAATTTCTGAAGGAAATGTATACCATGCACCTTGCAACGTGAATAAAAAAATCACAATTTAATTTAAGTCCCACATAACAAAAATTAAGTACTACAAGCATTAACTATACTAAAATCTAACTATAATTATTTGAACTCAAATAGTCCTGTTTTTTGAACCGTATACCAGCAAAACAAATCTGTAAATTTGGCACCACCACTGCATGCAATTAACTTAGAAAAAATTAAACGGGTCGTTCGAATCAAACATGAACATGTTCTCTTGAGCACCGAGAGAACCTTGTTGTTGCAGCAGTGGGGTTGGCGACAGTGGCTGCTGATCGGGTGTAATATGAGCTACATACATGAATATCTGGTCGCGGGTTTTCGCTAACTCGTATCGAATGGCTGATATTTCTTGTTGAATGCGGATCACAACTCTTGTGCTTCCGTAGACTGGTTTGTTCACTCGCCAGTATGCCTCTATGGAAAGTGAGTTTGCCGCCTGAGCCCGCTCGTCAACTCATCTACGTACATGCATGTCATGAAACATGAATTGTCAGATTCCAAAAAAATTTGAGGTTCGGTATTATAGTACAAAGCATTGAACTCAACACTTGAGATATCAGACAGAAAATTAATGAATTAATTAATTACTTGGTCAAATCTTGCAATGCAAATAGGAATATTTTATGGCCATGTATTAGAAATAAAATTGACATTAAGTGATATTTTACTTGTTCAAACCAACTTGTGCTTTATTATTTGTTTTTGTTCTCAGATGATGCTGAGGCACCCCATGATCCCTGCACAAAATCAAAACCTGGTAAGTTTGGCATCTTTGTTCTGATTGAGTCTTGGCTAAAGATTATCTTTGGTAACATCTCAGCACTCTGTAAACAGCATTAAAGCGGGTATGGTAGGTTTTTTGCACGGAGTTATTTTTTGGTTGATCAAATCATTGTCACATCAATTTTGCTCATGGATTGTTTTAGTTCATGCCAGTTCGTCTTGGGTTGTTAGGTCAGCTGATCGACCTTGTTGCTTACTATCTTAACTTTTCTTTACGGAGCTTGCAATTTTGTTTGCCTGCTAATGATGGGTACTGTTTATTGACTTTGTTGCATTGTTAATATCTTTACCTTGTTGTGATGCTGATATTTTCGCTGTAATTTTGGTATATAATCTTGTGAAATGAATTATTTTAGCTAGAACGATTAATAATACTATAAAAGGTGATCAGAGGCCTAGAACAACTACAACATATAAACTTTGAGATGATGGTTAAAGCTTGATGCATTAATTTCTATAAATATCATCTGCCAGTTTATTGATATTAATTTAGAGAAATTTGCTTATTAGGATTGCCTTATGCAAACATTAACTCAATTTCCGCAAATGCTGGACCAAATGATCGTGTATTAGTGAAGTTGTATAAATCTGACTTAAAACACGGCATATTGTACAATTTTGTTTTGTTGAAAGTAAGTTATCTATCAACCGCAACAATATATACATAAAGAAATTTATTCAAGAAGAAAGGAGTAGCCTCATGTTGAATTGATTAGACCTACTAAACCTTACAACAGAGAAGAAAAAAGAACATAACACATTGTAAAATATTGAAAGCATGAACTCACTTAACGAAAGGTACTCTGGACAATATAAAAGAAAAAGAAAAAGAAAACATAACATAACATTCACTAAGACACTAAAGCTACATAGTACTTGCAAATTCAAAACTGTACATAAAATAAAGAGATAAAAAAGGGATAATTCTAAAACTAGCAATGAAGTTACAGGCCTACACCAAGTTACAACCCTGCTAGATGCTATATATGAATAGCGTCCTTGGATCGTCAGTGGCTGTCACAATTCCCATGCGTTCTCGCCGTCATTTATTAATTTGTTCTACTTGCTATCAGCCATGGTGCAGTTTCTGTTTTTTTCCCATGCGTTCTCTCTTCTCCTCCTCCTCAATAAGGCGCAATTGCTCCTCATCTTCCTTTCGTGCTAGTTTAGAGCTGAAACAAAGACAACCTTAGTGCTTGTTATTACCAATATGACCCTCCAGAGAATTGTTAAAAATAAAAAGAGAAAAAAAATACGTACCTTCTTCGTTCTTCTTTTAGAATCCCATCAAATCCAACTACCATATCACTGTCATCCTCGTCCCTCCCAGCCCATTTTTAGGGTTATAGCTGCACAAAACAATCAATTTAAATTATATGTACCGACAACAAACAAAAATCAGCAGTACTAGTATACTATTACTAACAATGAATTGAATGCGGTAAAACAATTATGCTTAAATACCAATATTTAATATGATTTTGTACACCACAACAACATATCAACAAGTGGTACATACTTGAACATCTTGTGGATAATGTCAATAGCATTATAATCTTTATTATTGAAGGGCCTTTTGGCACCAGTACTGGGACTGGGACGGTGAGACCCATTTGAGATGTGCTTTGGTTGGTTGGATTGAGGCAGTGGAGGCTGTCTGGAGGTGCCCTGTTGCTGAAGCTGTTGTTTCAGACGGCCTCTTGATGCCTCCTTGATGTGCTTAGTTGATGACGGCTTGGATATAGAAAGATCTATAACATGAAGAGAAACCTATATGAGTATGCATCCATGAAAGAACCAAAGGATGGGCTTCGCTGTTTGTTTGTTTGTTTGGCCCCCAACTCAAAATCCAGACTAGAAGCTACCAGGTCATTATACTGAACCCCCATACAAGATCAGCTTTCATTTTCTATCAAAAGTAATACGGATTGAATTTTGAGATACATTGTTTCAGGGATTTAGAGTACCTTTCACCTCAAAATGCCAGAAAAAAATTAACACGGACCCGAATGCTAACACTCACAGAAATATTGTACCTGGCTGGTCGGATACAGGACAACTCAGAACTGTACAGACCCAAGCCTCAAATGACAAACAACCCAAGACGAACTGGCATGACCCAAAACAATCCATGAGCAAAATTGACCTGACAATGATATGATCAACCAAAAAATAACTCCATGCAAAAAACCTACCATACCCGCTTTAAAGCTGTTTACAGAGTGCTGAGATGTTACTAAAGATAATCTTCAGCCAGGACTCGATCAGAAAAAAGATGCCAAACTTACCAGGTTTTGATTTTGTGCAGGGCTCATGGGGTGCCTCAGCATCATCTAAGAACAAAAACGAATAATCTCGATTTTTTTTCAATATGTGAGCCTTCCTTTTGACCTGAAAGTAATATGCCCTCCAAATTGAGATATACCGATTTACATATTATAAATTAACGTACAAAAAGTAGATAAACGAAAACTATAAGCTATACCTCATTGACTGGAACAAGTAAAGTAGTAGAAGAGCCTGAAGATTTAGAAGAAGAATGCAAATACCCCTTCTCCTTGATTGATTTTGCCTCTGCAATTACCCATGGAGCAATTCCAGGCAGTGAAGGTCCAAAAAAGGACCCAAATCTGTTTATATAAAAATGATATTTGAGTAAAATAACTTGTGTGCTTCAAAAGCCGATAAAAAATTTAGTCAATTGCATAATTGCATAATAAATGAGAAAAAAGTAACTAACAAGAAAATAAGCGAGCTGAAATAAAAAAAAAAAACATAAATTTTAGAAACTTTAGAGCAGATTGATCTTGTCACAGCAGAAACAGAGTCATCAACAGAACCAGTGAACTGGTAAATACCAATACAGTAAAACTATAAATTGCAAGAAAGTATTGAACACAAGAATTTTTACGTGGAAAACCCTAAAATTAGGGTAAAAAACCACGGGCGGCAGCAGCCAGAACAATTCACTATATTTTTGGTAGTTTTACAAATTACAGCAACATATTCTCTCTTCTAATATAAATATAAATCCCCCCTCTTAATTTAGGCAACAGAAAAGAAAGGAAAGTAATAATAATCAAGATCATGCCAAAGATTTCAAGGCTGAGAACACAGAAGAAAATTGGGCCAGCTGTAGAATCTAACTTGGGCTTTGAAGTCCAGTAAATTAAGTCGCCTCTTTCAATCTCCACCTCGACTGATTTACTGGCATAATCAGAGAAGTTTGCTACTTAAGTTGCTGTTGTGGATGCTGCTGTACCCGACATATCGGGTCCGATGCTTGCTGCCGCCAGACAGCCAGTCTTAGTGAGTTACCTTCACCAAGTCCAAGCAATGCTCGAACTTGGTACCGGGAAGAACTTTTGTCAACATGTCTGCTGCATTGTTTGTCGTGTCGACCTTCTTCACAATAATATCGCCTTCTGCAATAACTTCCCGAACTTTATGGTACCTTACATCAATGTGTTTCGTACGCTCATGGAACATGCCATCTTTTGTGAGATAGATAGCACTCTGGCTGTCACACAAAATGTTCAATTTCTGCACATCTTGAGTTAGTTCACCGTAGAGATTCCGAAGCCAAATTGCTTCCTTAACGGCATCAGTAATGGCCATATATTCTGCTTCAGCGGTGGAGAGGGCAACACAATCTTGAAGCCGTGAGCGCCAACTCACGGCACAACCACCAAAGGTGAAGACATAACCCGAAGTAGATCGCCGACTATCGAGGCAACCGGCATAATCTGAATCTACATAGCCAACTAAACCCGTTGAAGAGTTAGAAAATTCAAGTTGTTTGGAAGTTGTACCTTTCAAGTATCGAAGTATCCATTTAACCGCTTGCCAATGTTCCTTTCCAGGATTGGCCATGAAGCGGCTAACTACACTAATGGCATGAGCTAGATCAGGACGGGTGCATACCATTGCGTACATGAGCGAGCCAACTGCACTTGCATATGGCACATTTTCCATTTCATCAACTTCCTTTTCTGAAGACGGTGACATTTGTCTTGTCAACTTGAAGTGTGCACCTAAAGGAATAGTAACAGACTTCGCCTTACTCATGCCGAACCTCTCTAGGACCTTAAGAATGTAACCTTCCTGAGAGAGATATAGCTTGTTTTCCTTTCTGTCTCTTGAGATTTCCATGCCAAGAATTTTCTTTGCTGCTCCAAGATCTTTCATCTGGAATTCTGTTTTCAGTTTCACCTTCAACTTGGCAATGTCAGACATGTTCTTAGCTGCAATAAGCATGTCATCCACATAAAGTAACAAATACATAAAGGAGTGGCCGCACCTTTTAAAATAAACACAAGCATCAAAATTACTTCTTTCAAAACCAATACTGGTAATGAATTGGTCAAATCTTTTATACCATTGACGTGGAGACTGTTTGAGACCGTAAAGGGATTTCTGTAACTTGCATACATAGTCCCTTTTACCGTCAATGTAATACCCCTCTGGTTGCTCCATGTAGATTTCTTCGTCTAAATTCCCGTGTAGGAAAGCCGTTTTCACATCAAGTTGCTCCAATTCCAGATCATTTTGAGCAACCATACCAAGAATCAACCTAATAGAGGTGTGTTTCACAACAGGAGAATAAATGTCAGTAAAATCTATACCTGGAATTTGACTGAACCCCTTTGCAACCAAACGGGCCTTGTAGCGAGGATCTTCAATTGCAGAAATGCCCTCCTTCTTCTTATACACCCACTTGCACTTGATGGCCCGCTTACCGGGAGGAAGCTTTGTCAGTTTCCATGTGTTATTCTCCTGTAAAGCTTGCATTTCTTCTTGCATAGCAACTAACCATTTTTCTGAATCAAAACAACTTACAGCTTGATGGTAACTTTGCGGATCAGTTCCATTGTCGATTTCAGATGCTGCAGCTAGGACGAAACCGACAAAATTTGACTCCTCTATCAGCCTCTTGGGTGCATGTATGTTCCTTCTAGGGCGTGTAGCAACAATTGTTTGGACTGGTACATCGGTAGCGGATGGAATTTGAACTTGAGCTGAACTGACCCGTGTTGCTGCCGTGTCAGACACACCTGCTGCTGCTCCAGAACTGGACAACATATCAGAACCAGACAGTGGCTGGTTCGGTTGCTGGTTCTGCTGAATTTCATCAGAATTGTTACGGGACTGATGCTGCTGCTGGTATGAATCAGTTCCAGCTGAAAACAGTTCTGAATTTGGGGCAGCAGCTGCAGTCGACTGGGATTGTGCAGAATACGGCACTAATTGAAGCTCCACCTGAGAATGTTCTGAGGCAGCAAGCTGATCATCTTCTGGCGCAGTAAAAGCATCATTTGGACCTGCATTTGCTGCAATATCTTGCCCTCTATTAATAAGAGAACTTTCATCAAATATCACATTTCTAGAGACAATTATCTTAGAAGTATGTGGGTTCCACAATCTATAACCTTTGACACCGGGAGAATAACCAAGGAAAATACATTTCACTGACCTTGGATCGAGTTTCCCATTACTTACGTGTGCATATGCTGGGCAACCAAAAATTTTCAAACTGTTGTAATCAGCAGCCTTACCCGACCACCTCTCCTCAGGTGTTTTCATATTCAAAGACGAGTGAGGTGATCGGTTTGTAATGAAGCAAGCCGTATTAATGGCTTCAGCCCAAAATCGCTTCCCAAGGCCTGAATTTGAGAGCATACATCTTGCCTTTTCCAAAAGGGTACGATTCATCCGTTCTGCCACGCCGTTTTGTTGTGGAGTTCCAGGGACCGTCAGGTGCCTCACAATACCCTCTTCTTTGCAGAATTGGTTAAATGCACCAGAGCAAAACTCTAAACCGTTGTCAGTTCTCAATTTCTTTATCTCCTTTTCTGTTTGCTTTTCTATCATAACCTTCCAAGATTTAAAAGCATCAAAAGCCTCAGATTTATGTTTTAGAAAATAAGCCCATACCTTTCTAGAGTAGTCATCAATGAAAGTGACCATGTATCGGGCTCCATTAAGAGATGCTTCACGAGACGGCCCCCAAACATCGGCATGAATGTAGTCGAGAATACCTTTGGTGACATGCATGGCTGGAGTGTTGAAAGTGACACGCTTCTGCTTGCCGAATAAGCAGTGATCACAAAAGCCCACCTTGGTTATGTTGCACTTTCCAAAAAGACCTCGGTTGCTCAACTCGATTAGACCCCGATCACTCATGTGACCGAGACGCATGTGCCACAATTTCGTATCATCGGTTGTCTCTGCAACCGCTGCGTGTCCTACTACCGTGTCACCCTCAAGTATGTAAAGATTACCCTTTCTTATCCCTTTCAACACGACTAGCTGCCTGTGAGAGATCTTCAAGACACCACCTTTGCCCGAGAAAGAACAACCCTTGTCTTCTAGGGCGCTCAAAGAAATCAGATTTCTCTTCATGTCAGGAACATATCGAACGTCAAAAAGAGTCCGGACCAAGCCATCTCTAGTCCGAATCTGGACTGTACCAATGCCTTCTATCTTGCAAGAGTTCTCATTTCCCATAAACACTACCCCTTCAGACACCGGGTTGTAGAAGTTGAACCAGTGTTTGTGCGGTGTGATGTGAAAGGAACAAGCTGAGTCTATGGTCCATTCTTCCCTTCTATTCTCTGAGCCTTTGGCAACCAGAAGGGCCGTAGAGTTCTCAATTTCAGAGTTTTCCTCAGCAAACAAAGCAAAATCACTTTGGTCAGTAGCTATATTGGCATTACCTGAATCATCTTCTTTCGGGTTTACACCACCAGATTTCAATTTGTTTTGCAACTTAAAGCAATTTTTCTTAATATGCCCTTTTTTCTTACAATAGTTGCAGGTTAAATTTTTGTGTTGGGATTTAGATCTAGGCCTTGAATTATCAATTTTGCCCCTTTCAATTGACCTTCCCCGTGTATACAATCCTTCCCCACTATTTTCCTTTTGAGATGAGTCCATCCTATCTTTCGATAGAAGGCTAGTCATAACCTCACCTAAGGTAATTGTTTGTTTTCCATATAGCAGGGTGTCACGAAAATGGGTGTATGTAGAAGGTAAATGGTACAAAAGCAACATTGCTAAATCCTCATCATCGGTTTTAACACCAAGATTTTCAAGATCATTAATAATCTCACGAAATTCCTCTAAATAGTTTTTTAAGGATTTACCTTCCATCCTGTGAGAGTAAAGTCGGGCCTTTGCATACAGCCGCGTAGCGGGTGTCTTTGTCATGAGCAGGGACTCGAGTCTTACCCATAGGTCCTTTGTGGTTTTCTCCTTGATAACTTGTTGTAGGATCTCGTTCGAGAGGTGCAACCGAACTTGAGCAAGGGCTTTTGCATCCTTTTTCTTCTTCTCAGCATCATCATTGCCTGATATATTGCTGACCCCGAGGATGGCTTCCTCAAGATCTAGGGAAGTCAAAATTGACTCCATCTTTACCTGCCACAGATTGAACTTGGTTGTTGAAGTGAGCGGTGCTAGATCAATTCTTGATGACGATGCCATGACCTAACCTGGCTCTGATACCAAATTGTTAGAAACTTTAGAGCAGATTGATCTTGTCACAGTAGAAACAGAGTCATCAACAGAACCAGTGAACTGGTAAATACCAATATAGTAAAACTATAAATTGCAAGAAAGTATTGAACACAAGAATTTTACGTGGAAAAACCCTAAAACTAGGGTAAAAAACCACGGGCGGCAGCAGCCAAACAATTCACTATATTTTTGGTAGTTTTACAAATTACAGCAACATATTCTCTCTTCTAATATAAATATAAATCCCCCTCTTAATTTAGGCAACAGAAAAGAAAGGAAAGTAATAATAATCAAGATCATGCCAAAGATTTCAAGGCTGAGAACACAGAAGAAAATTGGGCCAGCTGTAGAATCTAACTTGGGCTTTGAAGTCCAGTAAATTAAGTCGCCTCTTTCAATAAACATATATACTTGTCCTGAGATGAGGTCTTTGGAGTCTCCTGTAAGGCAGATTGACCAAAAGTGGAGGCCCTCTCCTTCAACAATTTTTCTCTGAATTTTTGTTTGAGCCTATCTCTGATGCTAAGGAATTCCTTTTCTTCTTTTGTTGGTTTTGGTGGTACTCTCACCTGTCCCTGCTCTTCTTCCCCTTCTTCTTCATATTCATGTTAATTATTATACCGATCCTCATCTTTGTGTAATTTAGTTGACTCAATTATGTAGCAGATGAAAATGGCTGGAATATGGCCTCACTCCTGAGAAAAGGGGAATGCATTTTGAGAACGTATTGAATATTGGAATTATAAAGAATCTGATTCTGATAAAATCTTCCCATAGGAGTTGTTATATTAAAATTTTGACTTAGCTTAGAGCTAGTCCAATTCCACAGAGATGAGAATAACTAATCCTGAATTTATTCTGAATTTGTCAAGTTCCATACCCTGATTTCCCTTAATTTTAAATTAACTGACACTATGATCTTGTCTAATATGAATTAGAAAGTAGTAACTAGTAACAAAACTATTCCTCATCAGAGACATAAGTTCTAACCTAGACAGAGATGAAGCGAGAGGTTTAGTTAAACTTAGGATCTTCTCGCATAGCATGCAATAGTCAAACCATTGTTTGGTGCTACATGCATGGTTTAAATAATCTACCAATTATTGGGCAATTTTCAAATTAGTTTGTTTGTGAAAATAATAATAATACAAAAAACAAAAGGCAAATTTAATGGAAGGAGGACAATGGAACATTTACATACGTATTTGTGGTTTACTTTCCATGTGTTTACAAGTACACAAAGAATTCATATATAAGACATGCACACTACAGCATATTACAAATAATAAATGCTTCTCCAAAAAAGAAAAGAAAAAAGGAAGTGCATGGTCACTGATAGATATAATTACCTCGTACTTACCAAATTTAAAAATGATATTCAAGTTCTTCAATGGCAACGTGTTGTAGCTCAGGAGGCAGGTGCACCTTGATTTTTCTATATGATTGGATGCATGTAAGCTTTGGCTTGACCCCCTGCTCCACCATCAAATTCTTGATGTTCTCATCTCTCACTTCCAAGTATTGTAGGACAGGAAATCCTTCTAGACATATAATTAGACCCAATTGTAGGACAGATAATCCCAAGCGAAGCTTTTTTAGGCTATTCAACTTTCCAAGCTCCAGCATTGGGTTATGGTTAAGTAAGGTATACTCAAGCGTGAGTTTAACGAGGTGTGGTGGAAGCAAGCTAGCCTCTACATTGACATTCTCAGGCCACTTTCCACTCAAGTATAAGGATTGCAAATTCTGATAATTTGGGAGTGCTTTTGGGTAAACAATCTCCTTCGGAAGATGACCTTTGATCCCTAGGGAGATTAGAAAAGGCAAAGTTTGAAGTAGATTGGTTATTGAATCCCATTCGTCAGATTCATTTTTAATACCTAATTTACGCAGGTTGGGCAACTTTGCATCACTTGCTCTCTCCAGTGTTACCCACTTCAGGGTCTGTAGATTGCTTAAATCAATACCTTTTGGTAATGGTCTATAAAATAAAGTCGCGAAACTACTAGACCCTCGCACATGCATTAATGTACGAATTGACCAAAGGTCATCACATGGCTGCAAACCCATAGACCCTCGCACATCCAGAGTTTGAAGATTTTTCATACCACGAAAAGAAAATGAGGAGAGGTCAATATCGCAGCGTCTAAGCCCCAAGTATTTTAGGTGAATCAACTCATCTAATGATTGTAATTCATATCCGAAATTCATGCAATCCACAATTTCTAGAACTTTAAGTAGCCTAAATTTAGAGCAATGCAAGCGTATTTTAAAACTTCCAGACCCAAACCATAGTAAAGAACGGGTATTTGGACCTACATATTCAATGAATCGTGAATTCTTTTCTTGGGTTTGAAGCGAAGCACGTCGGATTATTCTGTTGGGCTTTTTGTCTTCTGATGCTTGTGAGAAGACCGTTACAAAGTTTTCATGCTCCGCTTCATGCATTGCCAAGTCACGGAGAACATCGTGCACCTTGAAGTACTTGATCAAACCGTTCGTGGATCGACTTAGTACTTGAACCATACTCCTGAATTAAATTTGGTTTATAAACAAGTCAGGAAATACTGAAAGTGTTGCAGTCATAATTATAATGGTTTATATATATAGTAAAGCTAGCGTTCACTATTGTCACAAGAAGACTTGGTGAACATAATTCTAAAATCTATCAATTTGGTTTTAAACGAAGAATCCAAACCGTTGAAACCGATCTACTCCACGAGTGATATGTGTACATGCAAAATTTTCAAATTTAATTAGTACAAAGTCAAGTGGTAAAAAAAATGATGAAAATTGAATGCATTAAAATTACTCATAAAACTTCATTTTTTTACGGCTTGACTTTGTAATAAATGTATTCAAAATTTTGAAATTTTTGCATATACACATGCACATCACTCGTGAAGTAATCAGTTTCAACGGTTTGGATTTGACGTTTGAAACCAATCTGATAGATTTTGGAGTTATGCTCACCAAGTCTTCTTGGTGAGCGCTTTACTCATATATATTATATATATGTGTGTGTGTGTATAACCAAACTAGACTCATTAATTCCTAAATTGGTTTAAAGAAAAAAATTATTTTTGTTCATTATTAAGATGTACTGAAATTAAAATATGCAATTAATTAATGAAATCTGTACGTAATTCTAGAAATTAGACGTTTTGTAAATTTTACTCTAGATGCGAAAAGAAATATTTTAATGTACATATACGTTGGTTAAGAATTTGGAATAATATTAAAAAAATTCAAGCTATTTTATTTTGAAATCCTAATCTCTCACGGTAAAATTATAATTTTGCACCCTCAATCTCATAAACATCAAATTTCGATTTTATTCTTAGAATTGTGTTTTAGTATCAAATCGTATCTACTATTTTTTTGCAATACAATTAAGTGAAAGATACCTAATTGAAAAAAAAAAAAACTTTTGTTTACTCTATTTTTAAAAAATAAATTGAGAATAACATGCACTTGGTAGAAGATTTTCTTCGTAGAAACGAGCTATTTGTTATAGAAGGAATCTCAAAACTAGAAAAAAGTGTATGACATATTACATATACATGTGATAAAAGGTGAAGGAACTTGTCTATATTTTGGAAAATAATGGATCTTGCAATCAAGATTGTTAATAAGCCATATTTTTGTTTGTTTTTGTAATACTTTTTTGTTTTGGAAATCTCTACTTCTTCTACTCTATTAATATAAAAAAAAAATTAGTATATATCAAGTATACATGAAGTGTATTCTATGTAGTTAATTTGTGACAATTTTTTTTTGCAATAATGTTGTATAGATGCCTCAGAAAAAAAATATAACCTTTTAGCAAGTTCCTCAAGGCAGTCCTCGGCCATTATCTCTATTGTTGGCCTACCCTCGAGTGGTATGAACCCTTCTGCTACCCACATCCTGATAAGACATTTTGCAGAAATCGCATAGTCTTCAGGAAATGAAGCAAGATATTGGAAGCATGCCTTGAGATAATAAGGTAAATCTTCGTAGCTCATTTCTAAGATTCGCATGCAGTCCTTGCCGTCTGAGTGCCAATTCACTATTTGCAACACCCTATCCCACGTAGCATAGGACAACTCTTTAGTTAAAAGGATACCACCTAATACTACCAAAGCCAGAGGTAACCCCTTACATTTTCTTGATAGTTTGTTTGCAAGCTCATGGAGATCGATAGGGCATTTTTTATCAGGTTCTTGATAAGGGAGAGCTTTTTTGAGGAGGAGATCTAGACTTTCCCTATATGCTAAGCATTTGAGTTCATATGGTGTTATTTGGGAGTCAGCTGATTTAGCAACTTCAATAGACCTGCTAGTAATCAAAACCCGACTCCCATTCATAACATCAGGCAATACATCTTTCAGTCCATTCCAGAAATTATTCTCCCACACATCATCTAGAATAATCAGATATCTTCTGCTACACAAAAAACTTTTGAGCTCGCCAACATAATAGTCCATATCCCGATCCTTCGGTACAGAATCATTGTACTTGCTGATCATCTTTATCATGAGATCAGTTAGACTAAACTGCTGAGAGATTGACAACATTATATGATAGTCGAAATCTGCCTTGGCACTGATTAGACAAGCAAAGAAGATATGTTATTAATGATTTCTAGCAAGGTTGTTTCTGAACAATATAGTGATTGTTGTTTCCATGTATTACTAAGATTCTAACATTAAATATTGAGCAATTGAGCTGTTAGGATCACAATTGAATCTTCGTAATTAATCATAATTTATAACAGTAGTACTAGTTGATCATTTCTATACGTAGCAACTCTGACTAACTCTTATTATTATTGTTCTTGTAATTATTTATCATTAAATAATAGTTGAAAAAGAAAATTTGCACTTGCCTTCTGTATACCATACACGCAAGGGTAGTCTTTCCTAGACCGCCAGCACCCACGATGGTTATGACAGCCCGTCTAGATGACTTTTCAGGGCGCAACAGCTCCACAATGTTTTTCTTGTCAGCCTTCATGCCTACGACTTGATTTTCGTCTACTTCAGAATAAGTAGCTCTCCGGAGAGGCATTATGACTGTCTCTCTCGTGCTCTTGTCTTCCGCTGGCAGGTCTTTGATTCCATAGGTGACCCTGCTCTTAGAGATCTCTTCGAGCAGATTTTGAATGCTATCAAGCTCAGTGCCAAGCTTGTGGATGATATGCAGCTTCATGGGCTTTTTGCCAACCACCTTGAGTTTTTGTAAAAAGCTGGCAGGTTTTCGGCAGTCATCTTCAAGTTGGATAAAGTAGGTGTCGGTTGAGTCCGCGATGCGATAGGCCACATCACGGAGCTCATTTAGCCAGTTCTGCACCCTCGCATCTCCTTTGCGTTTTGAGTCTGCGTCTTGCAGACAACATTTGATTCGGGTGAGGTGACGCTGCACCCGCTCAACTTTCTCCCCAACCTTACCCAAAAACTTTGCTTCCTTCACTATGACATCAGCAAGGTTCTTGAGTGCAAACTCCACAACCACCTCAGCCATTGCTTTCTTTCTCGCTGTCTTTTGAAATGTGAACTAGTGTTAGAGGATATTATTAGCTAGTGCAGATGACGATACTAGAACAAATATGGTCTCATTATATAGCCAAACTGATCATAGTGATTAAATTAATGTCTAATTACAAGAATAAATTTAATTAATTAATGTCTGGAATACCCACTTGGTGCTGGAATATCATATCCCATCATTATCATAATTGTGAAGATGACACTGACATATTACCTACATTTTCTCTCAATAATTAGAGCTTACGGACCAGTTAACATATTGTTGTTTTTATAACAAGTTGTTTTATTTAATTCTCCATTTTGTTTGGCTTTATTGATATGAACAAGTTGTTTTAGAGACCAACTTGAAAAACCTTATCTTGTCCTCATTTATTATAAAAAGGTTAAGGGACAAGCTGTCCAACTCTGATGTCATTATTGTAAATAATATAATAATTTAACATGTTAATTGATCCGTTCGATTGAAATTAATCACATCAATTCCACTGTGATATTTAAGAAACCTTTTTGCTTTTTAGCTAAATTCAAAATTGGATGGATGGTTAAAATTTGATGATAAAGTTATGGTTTTCGCTTTTGCAAGTATGGTATAGTAATTACAAAAGAATTTAAACACGCCATAATATAATAGGCGTGAAAGGATATCTATAACTTTGAGAAAGAACGTGTCGATTACGTACTCGATGTGATGCGCCACATTGCTGACCTCATTCAGCCAGCTCTTCATGCTCGCATTATTTTTGTGTTTCGAGTCCGCATCTTTCAGGCAGCGTCGGATTTTGATCAGCTCACGTTGTATCTGTTGAACTTTCTCCCCAAGCCGACCCAAGTGCTCCATTTCTTTCTCAATGATATTGCCAAGCTTTCCCATGAGAAATACGACAACGACGTCAGCCATTTCTCTTTGTCGCTCTCTCTTTTAAATGACCTTTAATTCTAGTGCACATGATCGACTATCCTATAGGCGAGCAAGCTGGAAGGCATACTGATGCTTAGCGTAATTTTATTTGTTTTCGCATGTTAACCAGCTCCTACTAAGTGTCGGAATATATACCATAACACGTTGACATGAGTCAGAGAAGATCAGAATAAGATTGGTGAACAAGATAGAAGGTTGTAGAAGATTTGTTTATCTTCAATATAATATTTAGGCAATTTTAGATTAAGGAAATAATGTGGAGAAAGAAATATGTTATTATGGAAATATGTATTTGTCAGGAAATATGCATTTAGGGCAGGATAGATTAGCAATCAGATTTATATATGAGAGTGTGTTGTCCAGAAAATGATGGACGAAAATACTCTGTAATTCTATTTTGAATTAATAAAACAAAGGTAGGGAAGGGAGCTTCATGGGAATGATTGTGTTCATATTCTCTGTTATACTATTCTAATAATTTTGACATGATATCAGAACATAGTTGCTTGGTGGTATAGCTAGAGAAATTGTTGCCCTTCTTGTATTTAACTTCAATTTCTTGTGTTATATCGCTCTAAGGAGCTACCCATCCTCGATCAAAAAAAGCCGAACACATCTCCTGAAGGCTTTCAATCAAGCGAGACCATTAATCCTATGGATCTCTTGGAGAAACTCAAACAACTTACTAAGCAATAACCCTTCAACAAACTCAAATAGTGGCTATGCAAAATGCTGCCCTTAGCAACCCTCAACCGGCAGCACAACTTGTTGTCATAACTGATGGGTCAATTCATCCTAACCCAATTGACGTAAAGATGGATGACACCAACTATACTTTCTGGTGTCAAGGAAAGAGATTGAATGAAGCATCTCATGGGGGTTCCTGCACCTCTGGAGGCGACAAATCCTTAATTTCAAAAGTGGGAAGTAGATGATGTAGTGATCAAAGGGTGGCTCATAAACTCACTTGATCCACGATTGTGAAGCTAGTACATCCGACATCCTACTGCAAGAGAGGTGTGGCAAGCACTAGCAAACACCTATTGTCCCTACGGCACCTAGAGAGGGGGTGAATAGGCCAATTTGTGGTGTTGCCATACTTTAACATATGATTGAAATGTTAATTGGCCAATTTTAATTAATTAAATGTCATCTTTGTCCAAATAATTAATCTCCAACTTTTTAGGGTCAAACAGTGACACATAAGTTGGTAATGAAGTTCGGTCTCTGAAGGACCTACGTCTCCAGAGCAACGCAACCTAAATAGGCGCGCATTTCTATTACCCAATGAAGAAATGAGTACAAGTTGTGACCGGTATGAGACAACACTCATACAGTCCGCACAAACGAAAGATTGAGTGTAATAGCTCAAAAGAAAGAAAGGTGAGCACACAGGCTCCGGTATGAGTGAGCTCGAAGGCTCGCTCATATCTTAAAGAAATGGGAGAAGGTTACGGGAATAGCTAGTTGCTCCCTATCTTAAATTGTCACTAATTTTGCCTTGTGATTCTAAGGATTTGGAAGAGGAATAGTCTGTGACTGTGGTAATACCAGATGGCCAAATGTCTGGAATAGGAAGGCATGATGAAAAAGAAAGAACAGGAATAGGGTGAAGGCCATGGTGCAGTGTACCAGTTTGGGGGTCAACTAGTCTATTTTGTGATGCTTGCTATGTTTTGTGTTAGTTTAGTATGATGGACTTGTAGTTTTATATTTCAGGTTTTTAGCTTCATGTTGTTGTGTAATATGTTGATTTCCAGGGACTGTATTGTATTCTTTTAATTCAGGTCTGAGTAGTAGACAATAAATAGGGCTGGTATCCGTGATTATTTGGTATCAGTCTCTGCTGGTATATTTCTGGTTAATAGAAATCGGTGGGGTTTTCCCCCACTTTTATTTAAAAATAATAATGTCACGTTCGCGTGGGGAGACGTACGTTGTTTCCCACCAGCTAGAATAATAATTCTACTGGATAACAACCAAAGTAGTGGGGAAACACTTGAGAGTAGATCTGATGGGTATCGGACCTACTCTGGTTCGATGGGTTTAATCACTGTCGATTTATATTAAGATTCGTGCGGAACGCTTTAAACTGTGTGTGTTCGTTTCAATTTTCGTGCGCACAAATCTTAAATTAGATCGGATGGTCATCATGCTCGTTGAACCTAAAAGTAGGTCCGATGGGCATCGGACCTACTCCGTTCTCGTGGGGGAAAGATAAAATTTTAAAAATGAAAGTTCTACTGGATAACAGCTCCATGGAGCTAAAGGTAAGAAAACTTATGCCCCAATCAAAAGGTAACTGAAAATTAATTAACTTTTTTCATCCAATTATTTCTAGAAAAGTGCAAGTAGTAGGCGGAGAATTTACTAACATTTTTGTACGTAATCAATGAAGAAAAATTTAACATCCCTTTTGCAAATAGTAGTAGGTGGAGAATTATTAATACTTATACCTAATCAATAAAGAAAAATAATTAATGTTCCTATTGGAAATAGTAGGTAGACAACTTGCTAATATTTTTACATAACCAATATAAAAATATTTTGACACCGCCCAACATGCATGTGTCACCACGAAGTGCATGCATGAGCTCCAACACTAGTACAAAAAATGCTACTGACCACGGTAGAAAAATGAGTTTTTACACAGTTTTCAAACTGTATCTATGGGACTTGTGTACAATAGAATTGCTAAATTGTATATGGTTTTCTAACCGTGTATATACTAATCCAACAAAAAACCATGTGTAATTCATTTTTTTAGCCGCTTTTTTCGGCAAAACACATCATACGCAGTTTTAAAATAATACTGTGTATAAAAACAAACATCCTATATGGTTTTAATAAAAAACCGTGTATAAATCGTAATGTTTTTTTTATAAAAAAATCACATGAAATTCTAGATCTAAATTCAAATCAAACTCTAGATTTGAATTCAAATTAAACCCACTACTACAAAAAAAACACATTAACTATCGCCCCTTTACTATCGGGTGTTCTTCGGTACGGATGGTGTATGTAACCAGTAGCAGCGCTGTAATTATTTTGAACTTTTTATCGACTGTTCGGTCTAACCAACCGATGGCATTGATGGCCTCCCTCCTTTGACATCGGTTAAATTTTAAGTACAATTAGTATGGAGTGACTCTTCGATATCGGTTTGGCTCAACGAACGATGGCATTGACGGGTGACTTTTACCATCTATTGTGTTATACGAGCCGTTGGTGTTAGTACAAAGCAATAACAACTCGTTACTATATTGAACCGATGGCATATATTTTCAGAGGCAACGCTGTAAATAATTAAATGAGTGTACATTAATTATTTTGAATAATTAAATTAATTATTTTTAATAATTAAATTAATTATTCAAAACAATTAGTTTAAATTAAATAAACCAAAAATTTACCTGAAAGAAGAGTTGTATTTCGGAGTTGAGTGCGTTGATTGAGTTGTGGGAGGAGAGAGAGATAGGTATTTATAGGGTGTAAAACAACAACAATGTGCCAGCCATTAAATGGCGGGTTTCGAATTAAAATAGATACCGGCCATTTTATGGCCAGTTTGGATATTTTATCAAAACCCAGCTCAGCTGGGTATATTTATTAATTTCTAATTAACTTTGGATATTAATAAAATGTCGGAAAAACAAAATCCATGTTCGGCGGAGAAAATAATATTTTATTTTATTTACTACAACAAAATAATTTCGAGCACTGTTCTTATTTGAAAGATTAAATGGCGACTATATATTGTGAAGAAAATGAAGGATTCAAGTTTTCCTGATGAAATTATCAACCGCACAATGGAGATTTCCCATTTGAGCAAACCTAAAACCTTTGATTGTTATTTTCACCAATTAACTAGTAATTCCCTGCATCAAAGTGTGTTATA
The DNA here is from genome assembly GCA_025461045.1 of Carex parvula. Lineage (NCBI taxonomy): Eukaryota > Viridiplantae > Streptophyta > Magnoliopsida > Poales > Cyperaceae > Carex > Carex parvula. The sequence goes on from JAJGRW010000467.1 coordinate 594,076, forward strand.
ATTCGATCATAATTGACCATGTTAGTTATTTATAACATCGTTGCATCAAAGTGTATTACAATTTTTTTTACTTCCTCCTGAAATTCAATATGACATTATAACTTAATGTAATCGTTAAAATAAAGACAGTAAAACACATGTAAGTGGCTTGAATGTTACATGGCAATTTTATTCCTAACCTATGGTTAGAAAATATTCCGATGTGAATTGCAATTAACAATAGACTAATTAATTAATTTGCTGTCTTAGTTCTAGTATGTTGTGTTCAACGCTTTATACAAAAATAAAGAACCTGAAATTTTCTTAAAAATCTGACAATCCATGTATCATGACATGTAGATGCTCCTGGTCGATGAACAGGCACAGGCGGCAAACTCACTTTTCACAGAGGCATACTGGCGAATGAAGAAACCAGTCTACGGGAGCACAGGAGTTGTGATCCACATTCAACAAGAAATATCAACCATTCGATCTGAGTTGGTGAAAACCCTCGTCCAAATATTCATGTATGAAGCTCATAATGCACCAATTAAGCAGCAGCCACCATCGCCACCCCCCTTTGCTACAACAACAAGGTTCTCTCGGTACACAAGATAACATGCTCATGTTTGATCCGGACGACCCATTAATTTTTCATAAGGTAATTTAGGTGTACTTGTATGCAGTGGTGGTGCGAAATATACATATTTGTTTCGCTGGCATACGGTTTTAAAAAAAAAAGGATTGTTTGAGTTCAAATAATTATAGTTTGATTTTAGTATAGTTAAGCATGCTTGTGGTACTTAATTTTTGTTATGTGGGACTTAAATTAAATTGTGATTTTTTTTTTCACGTTGCAAGGTTCATGGTATACATTTCCTTCAGAATTTGTTAATTTCATATATCATTAGCTTAAATGCAATATTATAATTTTTGCAACAGTTCCCAAAATTCTCAAGTTAAAGGCCCAATTTAAATCTGGTCTACCGAAAAAAATATAGGTTGTAAATTTGGGCTAATCTTTTTCTTGGGTTGTTTTTATTCAGTAGCCCAGAATAAAATCTGAGGAGAATTAATTAAACAAGCTGGCTGGCATGCATACATAGCCCAGTTAAGAAAACAAAATATATAGTAGCCCAATTTTGGCCCACCAAAAATATTAAATTATCTTGCCCTCTTTGACCGTGCCAAATCCTCCATCACCGTTCAAACTAAGATCATCTAACGGATCTAATCGCTCCACCTCACCGATCCGTGCCGCTTCCCTCCAACCAATCACCATCTTTTCCCTTTCTCTTTATAAACGAATCAAATCAGGCTCAAAATCGAATCAGATCTCTTCAATTACTTTTCTTCACACAATTCACAATCCCTCCAAAACCTTGCATTTGTAAGTTCTAATGGCGCCTAAGGCAGAGAAGAAGCCAGCAGAGAAGAAGCCAGCTGAGAAGAAGCCGGTGAATGAGAAGCCAGAGAAGGCGGAGAAGGCTCCTGCTGAGAAGAAGAAGAGGGGTCCGAAGGAAGGAGGGGAGAAGAAGAAGAGGAAAGCGAAAAACACTGAGACTTACAAGATCTACATCTTTAAAGTGCTGAAGCAGGTGCATCCAGACGTCGGTATCTCTAGCAAGGCCATGTCCATTATGAACTCCTTCATCAATGATATCTTTGAGAAGTTGGCCACGGAGGCAGCCAAACTTGCCAGGTACAACAAGAAACCTACCATCACTTCTCGTGAGATCCAGACCTCTGTGAGGCTTGTGCTCCCAGGTGAACTTGCCAAGCATGCTGTCTCTGAGGGGACCAAGGCTGTTACCAAGTTTACCAGCGCTTAGTTTGATATATCAGATTAGATTAGATTGGGTTGTAAGACTTGTAGGATTAGATGGTAACTTGATGAAATCTTGGGGAAGTGTTTGTGTTTGGTCAAAGGGAGTTGTAATTTGATGGTAAATTAAATTAGAGAAAATATCAGTTTCACTATATATTGTGAAATCCCGTAAGAATTTAAGTTTCCACAAAATTAATAGTTATATAAAAAGCTACCCCAAAAGATGGCTGTCATCGCTAATTAATAAAACTAACATGCTTTTTGGGATGCAAGAGGATGTGGCAATTACTGCAATCAGATATATGAAACAGCCGTAGCAATTTTGCATGTTTATATGAATATTATTACAACTGACACCATCAGTAGTGCAATTTAATTTATGTCTTGTTATAGTAGAGATGTTAAATTAAAATATATATTCAAATATTGAATGATTCCTACATAGAAATGAGTCATTTTCATCCCTCATTTCAAATGAGGGATGGAAATAAAAAGATTTAATATTGTTGAAGCATAATTTTTAAAAGAAAAATTATTAATTAATATAAGAAGAGAGATTTACTTACAACATTTGTAAGTTACAACTTTTTACAACAATTTAGTTTTGTGATTTTCAAAGTTGAAATATTCGATCCAAACTGTTCAATATAATCTCTATATTAAAATGTGTTTGGAGATTAGATTTTACATTTTTTTTGAATTTTTACTATTTAACAAAATTGCTGTTTTTAGACAATTTTGGACAACTGTTTGAATGTTTGATGATTGGATTCATTTAAGATGTTGATACAGCAATAAAAAAATGCTTTGACGAGCAATGCATGCCTTAGTTATAAGAAACTTGGATTTGGTTTTGATTTATATGCTAATTAATTTTTCATTCTATTGAACTGTTCTTGCAAACCAAAACTGATATTTGCATTTTTGGAGAAACTTGATAGTCTGATAGTACAAACTGTACCAGACTACCAGTACCTTATTGGTTCCAGTGTACCAGGTTTAACATGATCCAAGATCATATATAGCCTACACATTTCTCTTTTTTCTCTCTTACCAGAAAAAAAGAAGATCAAAATTAGACGAGAAAACATCACACCACTTCTGTACCTTACAATGCATCCTTATTTGAAAAATAAAACAAAACCAATACAAAATTATAAAGAAAAAAAAATTTCACCACCAATAAAACAAAAAATTTAAAGGGGAGATATGAGTTAGCTTTTGTTGATGATGAGGCCATGTACTGGCATGTACCAGGCTACCAGCAATTGGTGGTGTGTAATCTCAATGAAAGAATACAAGATGTCAGCTGTACCTTCAAAACTTTTCTCAAAATGATATCATGGAGGTCAGAGACTCAGAATCAAATAGTTGCAGGAGCTGAACTGAAAGGGATCAACCAAAGACTAAACACTATTATTAGTAACTATTTTCTGATATTTACCTAAGTAATTAATGGGATTGGGTACCGTACTTTATTTGGGTGCTAGGAAGCTGGAAACCGATGTGATAGAAAACCGAAACATTTTCCTTAGAATGATTTCGTATTTTTATTTTTTTAATAAAAGATAATACAGGTACTTCATCAATTTAAAATGAGTTTTAATAAATTGGATAAATATGATATTATGAATTTTAGAGGTTGAAATATGTAATTTCGAGGTTTTTTTACGGGTGTACATGAAGCGAATTACATAGTACGTGTACGAGCCGAGTTAGTTAAACAGGCTAACCGCATATACATAGCCCAGTTAAGTAACAAAATAGTAGCCCAATTACGGCCCACCAGAAATATTAAATTATCTGCCATCTTTGACCACACCAAATCCTCCATCACCGTTCAAACCAAGATCATCTAACGGATATAATCCCTCCATCTCATCGATCCGAGCAGCTTTCTCCAACCAATCACCATCCTTTCCCTCTCTCTTTATAAACGAATCAAATCCGGCACAAATTCGAATCAAATATTTTCTTTTCCCCCTTCAAACAAATCGCAATCCCTTCAAAACCTTACCTTTGTAAGTTCTAATGGCGCCCAAGGCAGAGAAGAAGCCAGCGGAGAAGAAGCCCGTGAACGAGAAGCCAGAGAAGGCGGAGAAGGCTCCTGCTGAGAAGAAGAAGAGGGGTCCGAAGGAAGGAGGGGAGAAGAAGAAGAGGAAGGCGAAGAACACTGAGACTTACAAGATCTACATCTTTAAAGTGTTAAAGCAGGTGCATCCAGATGTCGGTATCTCTAGCAAAGCCATGTCCATTATGAACTCCTTCATCAATGATATCTTTGAGAAGTTGGCCACGGAGGCAGCCAAACTTGCCCGGTACAACAAGAAACCTACCATCACTTCTCGTGAGATCCAGACCTCTGTGAGGCTTGTGCTCCCAGGTGAACTGGCCAAGCATGCTGTCTCTGAGGGGACCAAGGCTGTTACCAAGTTTACCAGTGCTTAATTAGTTTGATTAGATTAATTGGGTTGTAGGATTAGATGGCATTGTTTGAAATTTTGAAGATGTGTATGTGTTTGGTCAAATGGAGTTGTAATTTGATGGTGAATTAAATTAGAGAAAATGCTAGTTTCTATATTGTGAAATTCCTTAAAGAATTTAAATTTCTACAAAATTTTGAACAGCATATTTTCTAGTGTATTTGTCTGAAATTGATTGCTAAATGAAGAGTTGAACCAGTTGAAACGCTAATGGAGAACACTATATTCATTAGCATAATTTTATCTATTAAAAAAAAATTAGCATTGTCTTCATGCATGCTATATGTTAGATACTGTTAATCTAGTTAATTTTGGCTAAGAACATTACCAGCTTTTGATGCGGTCTTGTCAGAAGGATTCTGACATGTTGTTGCAAAATGAACAAGTGCAACAGCAAACAACACAAGGAAATATTTTGAAGCTATGCATTCTCTCTTCCTGTCTCTTTGTGTCTTGATCTCCTCCAATTCTCTTCATGGCATTGAAGCAAATTAAAAACAATGTGCGCTTATATAGACATGGAGGTATGTTGTGACACAGGAACAACTTTAATCCACATATTATTAGTTAGGTGAAAGATTTATGAAGAAAGGTGGCACGCTGCATTCATCGAGTCCCGGCCATTGACATGTGAAATCTTAATTTGTGAAATCTTTCTAACCACATTAATTCGTTGAGAAGAGATAAAAAATTCTGGCGGCTTAGACCCCACTTTTAATTCTATAAATTTGCCACTAACTTGAGCACATGATATATGGCATGTGTAAGTTTACCGTTTTTTTTTATAAGAATGGTTCATGTAAGATTTAGATTTTCTTATAAAAGGTTAAGTATGCTTAACAATTTTCTATTAGATATAAAAAAAAATGAGAGAGACTGGAAATATGCATATTACGAATCAGCATGTGTTATAAATCTATATCTATATTTAATTTCAAAGTTTAAATAGTCAATCCGAACTGTTAAATATGATTTCCATTTAAAAATGTACTTCGAGACAAACTTTTACGTTCTTTAATTTTTTTTACTAATTTTCTATATAAGTATAAAATCACTGCTTTCGGATGGTTCAGAATTTTTAGATCAAGTGATTTTCTACTTATCTAAGAAGATAGTATATAATTACTAAAAATGTAAAATTTAGTGAATTATTAGAACTGTAAAATTTAGTCTCCAAATATATTTTATTGTGGAGATTATGTTTAACAGTTCGGATTGACAATTTGAACTATAAAATTAGAAATATGGATCCATAGTACTGTTTGATTTGTAATATACATATTACCATAACCACACTACCAAAAATTTATAATTGAAGGCGGAATTTAATTACTATATTCCCTTTAATCTTTAAAAAAGAATAGAATATCATATATATGCTTGGTAAGTTTCATTCTTTCTAACCATCAAAAGAATTCATTGTTTCAAAAGATGCCCAATAATTTTACAAAACTTTTAAATTCAACTGCTTTTGGCGATACATCTGTGCATTTGCTCAGCGAGCATGTTTATAATCAAGACATCCAACGAACTATCTATTTTTTATTTTTATTTTAAAGTTAGTGGATAAATCCACCAAATTAACTACATAGCTATTACATATGTGATAAAGATTAAATACCACCTATATCTCCAGATGAGATTATAATAGGAGAGAAATTGATATTGAGAAAATGGTCATATCCATATCCACATTAGCTTAAACGAAATATTTTAATTTTTTCAAAAGTTCCCAAATTCGCATGTGAAAGGCTCAATTTTAATCTGTTCCACCAAAAAATAATAGGTACGTACGTAAAGAAACAAGTATATAATAGTTAAAATTGGGCTAGTCTTTTTCTTGTGTTTCTTCCTTTCTGTAGCACAGAATAATATCCTGGTAGAATTAAAATAAAGTAATGGTGCGCCATGCAAATTTTATTTCTTAACATGAGTTCCAAAGTATGGCAGTTATTTTAGGCTCGTTGTGCCATTTAATCTGTGTTCTTTGAGTCAAAAAGATTTATATATTTTAAAACAAGGGAGCAAAAATAAAACATATATAGTTTTACCTTTATACTTATGTATATATGTTCATTCTGTGGTAATTAAAGTTCAATGAATTAATAAGAGGTTATATAACTTTATCTTGACAATGGTTTGAAATTTAAAACGAGAACTTTGTTGGATTGACACAATAATGCAGTTACCATTAGCATGCTGTTATTGTTACTGTAACAACTACAGCAGCAGCAACCTACAAATTAAACTTATATACATATTTGGTTGTCTGAGCGATTCTATCCTGCCATGCAAAATGACTAATGCAAGTTAACAAGTGTAAATAGGGGGAAATATCTTGAAACCATTCTCTCTTCCTTTCTGTTTGTATATTGAGCTCCTCCAATTCTCTTCATGGCATTGGAGCAAAACAGTGTGCGCTTATATAGACACGGAGGTATGTTGTAACGCACGAACAACTTCAATCCACAGATTGTTAGTTAGGTGAAAGATTTATGAAGAAATATGTCACACTGCAGTGTAGTAATTCGTTTAGTCCCATTGACATGTGAAATCTTAATCCGTTTAGTCTCATCCGTTGAGAAGAAATAAAAATTTCTGGCGGCTTAGACCCCACTTTTCATCCCATAAATTTGCCAATAACATAGTACATGATATATTGCATATGTAAATTTTACCTTTTGCCTTTTTATTTTAAGATAATGGTTCAAGTAAGAAATTCAATTTTCTATAGAAGGTTAAGTATGCTTGACAATTTCAAATAGAACATTTTTATAACTGCAAGGCGGGATTTATTTACCCATGGTAATTTCATTCTTTCTAACCGTCAAAAGAAAAATTATTATTTCAACTGATACGTAGCATTATGGAGGGGAAACCAAAGATCAATTAGAAGAAGATGAAAGACAATCAGTAGAAGATGAAAGACAACTAAAAAAATATCAAATATAACTAGTAGATGAAAGAAAACTAGTAGAATATTAAAGACAGCTAGAAAAAAATAAAAATAACTAGAAGAAGATGAAATACGACCAGTATTAATTAGATGAAAGACAACAAGTAGAACATGATATAAACCAGTAGAAAATCAAATACAACTAAAAGAAGATAAAAAATAACCAGTAAAACATGAAAAACAACTAGTACAAGATTAAAAACAACTAGAAGGAGATGAAAGACAACTAGAAAAATATGAAAAACAACCCGTACAAGATAAAAGACAACTAGAAGAAAATAAAAAACAACTAGTAGAATATTAAACACAACCTGAAGAAGATGAAACACAACTAGTAGAAGATGAAAAACAACTAGAAGAAGATGAAAGACAAATAATAGAACATGAAAGACAACCAGTACAAAATGAAATACAATGAAATATAACTAGAAGAAAATGAAATACAACCAGTACTAGATGAAAGAGAACCAATAAAATATTAAAGACAACTAGAAGAACATGAAAAAAAAACCTGAAGAAGATAAAAAACAACTAGTAAAGATGAAAGACAACAGAAGAAAATGAAGCACAACTAGTAGAAGATGACGCACAACTACTAGAAGATGAAAGACAATTAGAAGAAGAAAGACAATCAGAATAAGATGAAAGACAACTAGTAGAAGATGAAAGACAACCAGAAGAAGATGAAAGACTAGTAGAAGATGAAACATAACTAGTAGAAGATGAAAGACAACTATAAGAAGATGAAAGACAACCAGTAGAACATTAAAGCCAATTAGTACAAGATGAAAGACAACTAGTGTTGTTGTAAGCAATCTTCTGTGTTGTTTGACTAATTTGCAAAACATATAGACATTGAATTTTACAGTTTCTTTGTTTGAGATGTATGCAGGTTAAGTTGTTATCTCCGAAGGTCAAAGAAAGTCAAAGATACATATCATGACAAGTTGACGTGATAAGTCGTACAAGATAATCTGATATATGATCTACACAAGCCACAATGAATGATTTGATACATGATGATTAGATATATGATTCACATGAGCTATTTGGAATGGTCAGATATTGATTAGATGCTGAATCATGAAGATAATGAAGATTATGAAGATCATGCCTTGCCATTTTCATTTTACCAATTTTAATTTATGTCCAAAAATATGGTAAAGTAGATATGAGGCTGTGACTGCCTATGTCTAGCTGTTGCAAGGCAGAAAACCAAATTCAAAAATTCAAATTAACCAGACAGGTCAATACTAGAATATAGACACAAATAAAATAAGTTAATTCCTAATTGTGTGGATCTTGAGATCCACATTGAGCTGTTGGCTATCTTTTGAACCCCATTATAAATAGTGGGCTCGGTCATTTCTAAAAGACTTGACAGAGAATACCCTCATAGAAATACAACCCTATGAAATCCTTTTAGAGGTTTAGCCCAGTCCATTGTTGCTTGTGCTTAGACTTCAATTATCTTTCTAGCAACCTCAAATACACTTCACCTAAATTGATCAGTGTTGAGGTTAGAGTGATAGTAAGTGAGTGTCTGAACTTAGAGCCTTTTTTGCTCACCTACTTGAGCCGTGTGTTCTTATTTCTCTGTTTGAGCCGTGTGTGCTCATTACTGTTCTTTGGGCAGTTGGAGTGGGATCTCGCCAGTTCGAACTTGTATTCATTTCTTCACTGGGTAATAAGAAAGGCGCGCTAAGTTTAGATTGCTTTGCCCCGGAGACGTAGGTCCTTCAGTTGGCCGAACTCCGTTATCAACTCCTGTGTCATGATGGGTCAAAATCAGAGCTAATAATATTTATAACTCTAATTGTCTACTTTACAATCGATTCACAAGCGTATTAATCTCTCGTATAGTATAGATCGGGGTGTCGGTCCACATGGATAGTGTATTAAATATTTAACAATAACCAAATATAAGTTTAGTTTGTTGTCTGTTTGTTTGGTTGTTTGGATAAGTTGTGTTATCGAGACAATTAGTATTAAAGCATAAGATATGTGTGCAGAAGAAGTTTTCTATGGATCATGCTTTCTATCATTCTTACTCACCTAATCTAGTATCTGGTTGAAAAGCAATTTTATGCAGTGTAGTCACCAACTGCATGTGAGTGTTAAATATGTCAATTATAGTTTATAAATCCAATCAGATGTCGCATGCGATTTGATTAGAACCGCAGCGATACTTGTATTAGTATAAAATGTAAATCTGAGGGTTGATAATCCTGTATTAGTACTGCTCACTATCGTGTTACAGCACCCTAATCGAAAAGGACTGGTAAGGGGATGGGACCCAGACTTTACCCTAATCAATTGCATAGAGATCTATGATAAGTCTCCATTACCAAGACTAGAAGGATTTAAGTTCACAGTTACGTCCTTCTTTATTATCTTATGTAGTTGAAATAACCGAGATTACCCACTAGTAATCTATAGAACGCGACATTTGTCTGCAGATATATAAGTTCATTAGGTTTCCAACTGAGATTGGATCACAAGGAATCAACATTTACGTCTATCTCCATTATTGGACTAGATAATTGTATTCTAATCCTAATAGGTCAACCTTATACGCCTAAACACTATGGTTGGCCATCACCATACAGACGAGGTTAGCACGCACCAAATTAAGATAAATACAAAGAATAAAGTACAGTAGAATTCAGATCAAGCACATGAGATAAATAAAATGAAACTACTAGATTAAACGCGTAAGAATTCAAGATTACAAGCCACAACCTATAAGGGCCTGTTCGGCAACATGAGAACTTTGTGGGAATGGGAATTTTTAATACGGGCACTACTACAGAAAATGAGTTTGCACACGGACATTAATGGAAGAGCTACACGGATTTTCTGCCGTGTTTAAATTCAGGGTGTATGAATAGGTCAGAAACTACACACGGATATTTAACCGTGTGTGATTATAATAATTTCTACACGGATTACTTTGTAAACCGCCGTGTACAAAGACCTGGGGTGTCGCTCTCCAAGTTACCGAGCTACACGGATATCACCTAAGTAACCGTGTACGATTACTCTTTCTACACGGTTTTTTATTAAAAGACCGTGTAGCTCTTTTAGCTATCATACACGGACGTTTGGTAAATATCCGTGTATAAATAGCTAATCTTTTTGTATTTCGCCTCCAGCACTGCTATCATACACGGACAATTTATAAATAATCCGTGTATGATTACTCTTTCAACACGGATTTGTATTAAATGTCCGTGTAGCTCTCTTAGCTATCATACATGGACATTTGTTAAATATCCGTTTTAAATAGCTAATTTTTTTTTGTTTTTCTATCATACACGGACAATTGTTAAATATCCGTGTATAAATAGCTAATCTCTTTTTTTTTTGTATATTTTGTTTTTGGGCTAGCCTCCAGCTTTGCTAGCCAGTTTTTTGCGACAGAATTATACAAAATTCATATAGCAATAATAAATTCATTCGAAACAGATTAATTAGCAAGAAATTCATATACTAAATTATACAATATTTTATACAGAGTAGAACTAGGGTGCTCTCGAGTTCACCAAGTACTTGGTAAACTCAAGTCCAAAACTCATCGAATCGGCTTCAAAAGACAAATCCGACCGTTGAAACCCATCTACCTTACGAGTGATGCGTCTACATGCAAAAAATTTAAATTTTAAAATTAATTTTGTATAGAGTCAAGTGGTCAAAAAACGTCAAAAAATGAATGCATTAAAATTAATTTATTAACCTTCTAATTTTGACCACTTGACTCTATGCAAAATTAATTTCAAAATTTAAAATTTTTGCATGTAGACGCATCACTCGTAAGGTAGACGGGTTTCAACGGTCGGATTCGTCGTTTGAAGCCGATCCGATGAGTTTTGGACTTGAGTTCACCAAGGACTTGGTGAACTCGAGAGCACCCTAGTTCTACTCATTTTATACAACTCTATGCAAATCCATATCGAGGATTACAAAATTCCATGGTAAACCACCTTGCCCACATGCACCGCACATCATCGATCTGATCCTTGGTGTAATGCGGTTGCTTTGTCACATTCTACAATTATAATTTGATAATAGTTAGTATTTCAGAAAAGGTAGATATCAATAGCTTATTATATAGGAACAATTAATATGAAGTACATACCGCTTTTGGGAATAGGAATTGTATTCTTTCGACAAAGTCAAACATGAATATCATCGTGTAATAAGCGCATTCCCAACTCTCCAACTGTTGCGGGCTCTGAAATTTACATTTAGCGGCCTTTGTTAGAATGACAATATTTTTTTGAACAAGATATGAAATTACTAACTCATAAAGTGTGCTCACCAACATCCACTTCCAATTCAACTTAGATTTCTTGCGCGTGCCCGTGCTATCTGATCCTCCCTCTTTAATATATTTCGCAAAAGCCCTTACAAAATTGAGTGAATGTAATTAGCAATTTTATAATTTGATATGATTGAAAGAAATTCAAACCTAGTGAATTATTATTGCTTACTTATTCACAAAAGGGAAGATAGCTTTGCACTTGTCAAGCGCGATCCTTCCTTTGGGCTTACAAGAATCAACAATTATGCCCACATTTAGGTATGGCACAATGATAATCGAACACCAATGTTTGCTGTGGGATCGAGGAGAAGAATTATAGTACTTTAGCATATAATAGTGACACAAGTGTTTGCTATGGTTGATGGTGTGATTTCATTTTTTTATGTTTAACTTTTATTTCCTTTATACAATTCTTTAATTAAAATATAAACAACACATAAGTTAAGATTAGAACTAACCTCTGGTGGTATGGCATGAGAATGAATTTCTTCTCCTCCGCCTTAGCACGATACATCGCAGAACACATGTACTCGATAGCCATATCCGAATAACATGTCACTGCCGTAGAACTCACTTTCTCGGGGTCCAGAAATATGCACAAGTTCTTATTTTCAACCATCTCATCACAGTTTCGGACTAGCTTCCTGAAAACTCATAATATTGTAATTAGAATATATATTTGAGTTCTATACAATAATGAAAATAATTTTGATCACTAACATGAGGAAAATGGTGATGAATGACACATCGAGCCATTTGTCGGATGATGAGTAGTGGAAGAGGTCATTGAAGTCTTTGAACGACAGCAGGAGATCCCTGCCTTCGTGTAGAAACATCCCAGGTGGGACAGGGATGATGATATCCTCCATGCCTTCTGGCGCCGTCATCAAGTGGTCGTGGAGAACGCGCAAATCATTGGGCAAACGGCTGTATTCTTCTTCGGTGACCATAGGATGGGGCGGTGATTGCGGTGCGTCAGCCCTGACGTCGCAAGCCACCTCCTGGCATACCGGTGACATCGCCGTACCGGTGACATCATCTCCTCGTGTCTGTATCAAATTATAATGGATTATTCAAGTATTTCAAAAAGAATGATTTGAATGTAACAAAATAAATGGATTTTTTTATGGATTACCTGATCCAAAATAATCTGACTCTTGGGTCATTGGACAAATGACATCTGTGCCTCATCAAGCACACGCATGTCATCGGTAGGGACAGGAAGGGGTACGCGCTGCCATCCATCCACGACTAACTCAACCTGCACGCACGCATGGTCGGGCCTTAGCTGACCAAAGTGTACACTTTTGGCTCCTGGATGTACAACACCCTTAGCAACGGTCAGAGGAACACTATCAGGCCACAGGACGAGGTCGCATGCTCTGGGGTCCTGCAATTATCAGAAAGTTATTTATTTTAATGGTGCGATATTGTCTAACAAGGTTGCAAACAGGTTTTAATTACCTTTATATTATGAACAAGTATTGATTACCTTGAGATTATCCAAATCGTCTAAGGCCCACGTGCCGGATGGTTGACCACTTCGCCGAATTCCCGGCGAAATGGGAGGTGGTTGCTCGGATGGCTGCGTAGTTGCTGATCTAATTTGGCTCAACAACCTTGATTCCATCTCAGCAAACCTTGCGTCGTACTCTTTGCTCACCTCCGCGCGTATCTGCGCAACTATCTCGTCTTTGTTTACCTTGGCACGAGATTTTCTTCGAGGTTTTTGTCCCTCCACTCGGAACACCTCCTTCCAGCCCCTATAGGCCCCTACACCCCTTACTCGACCCTGGTGTTCTGGATTCTCGAGCGCTGCGGCCAATGAATCATTTTGTCTTTCGACACTCCGGGCACCCGAGTTGACCTCCTCCTCCACCTCCAACTGTTCAAGTAGAAGAATTAGTTATAGCAAAAGATCAAGTGATGTACCTTCGGAGTTATAATTTTGTACATGAGTGTCACAAAGTAATAACAAAGGACTCTTACCATTCTTTGAGCCACGGGTTGCAAATCCTTTGGGAGTACTATCCTCCCGTCAGCGATTACCTCGGATCTACCCATGAACCAATCTTGGCCCCTAGGATTTTGGATCCTAACCACGGGTGAGTCAGAATCCTTGTTTTGGTCCAGTATTTTCCTCAATTCTGCCTTCTTACCCTCGTAACCAGCTGACCCTAGATGGTGTGGATACTTGTCAAGGCAACGAGCCTCCTGTCTTTATCACTTTTTGCCTTCACAGAAACAATGCAACGATCAGTTAATTTTAGAAAGATAAGTACATATCGATAAATAATAAGCATAAGTTTGGCACGAGTTAGATACCCGGAACTCTTCGGTCGACTTCAAAGCTTGAAACGCCTCCCAGTCCTCTTGTTTAGCCATTTGTAGTAGCCTACCGGATTTCTCCCTTTGTCCATGAATACCGTCTTCAACGTGCTCTTGAATTGCTTCCAGCCCTCATTCATTATCCTCAGAGTCTTATCCTTTGGAACGTCGTTCGGGATGTTCCACTGTGCCGATTGACACCAAAATTTAGTGTATTCAAGTATAGATACATCAGTGAAAATAAAGCAACGAGTTGTTAGGCATTTTACCTTCACCATTTTCCACCACTCGTCCTTCTCCTCGTCCGTAAAATGATCCCATCTCTCTACAAGGATACTCGCTTTTTACCTCACCAAACTCGTACACCAATTTGAGTATTTGATCCGTTTTTCACCCTGCGCACGCCCGTCTTCCGTGAACTAGATTTCCAACTGCTTTTGCTCGGACGTGCCCGTGCACATTGTCGGCCCTCTTTTCCTTCTTTCTGATGAGGCAGTAGCTTGCTGCTCCTCTTCTGCCATTATATCTACATACTCATCCTCAACCGACATGGTTCTGCAATAAATTAAATATTGTTACATATCTACGTGCTAAATGCAAAACCTAAAATGAGCTCTTGATACAGATCAGAAACTAAGGGCTCATTGAAAATTCAAAAAAATAATTCACTTAAACAGAAAGATAAAGGACCAAAAGACAACCAATTTAGACTTAAACTTCGCATTTTTCTGATTTTATTTATATTTTCTATGATTTTTCAAAGTTCAGTTTTTCAAATGGTAAAATCTGTTTTTTCATTTGAATCTTAAAATTACCTCTAAATCCATGAGGTTTAAATGCAAAGTTTTATGTGCAAAGACAAATTTGACACATTTATTCTAATGCAAAGGTTTAAATGCAAAGTATTTTGATTGCCAAATATATATAACACAAATATGCCAAATATGCCAAATATATATAACACAAATATAACACAAATTTTACGAACGGGTCCCTGTCAATTCAAATTTTTCACCAGTGGTGTGATAGGGCTGTACCAACTGGTACAGCACCCTCTAACATCACCAAACAAGCAACCCGAGAGTATAAGGCAACAATAACGAGAGAGAGAGAAAAATTTGGCACATAAGGCACGAAGGCCGCAAGTCACAGAAAACCCCGTGCAACAGAGACAGGGGGCAGTACCAGTAACCCGCATGCAACAGAGACAAGACAAAACCACATAAGGCACGAAGGCCGCAAGTCACAGAAAACCCCTATTGCAAAATAACGAGAGAGAGAGAGACGCTAACCACAGAGAGAGAGACGGGCGAGGCGGGCGAGGCGGGCGAGGCGGTGAAGTGCTCGGAGGCCTTTAGAGGTTTTTGGAACTCAACCGGTTCTGGGAGGTTTTTCGAACTTATGAAAAATTTGGCAGAGAAGGTTTTTGAAATAATAATGTTTTCCTCATTATACACGGACTTTTAACTGAACGACCGTGTGCAAATGTCTTTCTACACGGACATTTGTTAAAAGTCTGTGTGCAAATCTATTTCTACACGAACTTTTAACTAAATGTCCGTGTAGCTCTCTTCAATTTCTACACAGTTGTACGTAACAATCCGTGTGCAAATACTGTTTAGACACTTATTATTAGTTAATAGTCCGTGTACGAAAGTTCAAAAAAATTGTATTGGCTTTTTATATTTCTAGAGAGGTAATAAATTAACTAAAATTGTATATTTCTAATATTTAAAAACTTATACCGATTACTAAAATAAACCTTTTTTTTCTCTTTTTCACTTTTTCTCTTTTTTTTCTCTTTTTCTCTAATATTTAAAAACTTATACCGATAAATATTATACATAAACCTTTTTTTTCCTTTTTCTCTTTTTTTTTCCTCTCTTTTTTTTCTTTTTTCTTTGATATATTATAAGCTAAAGTTGTAATATTAAAAGCTACACGGGTTAAAACAAAATAAATATTATACATAAACCTTTTTTTTCCTTTTTCTCTTTTTTTTCTCTCTTTTTTCCTCTTTTCTTGATATATTATAAGCTAAAGTGTAATATTAAAGCACACGGTTTTTAAACAAATAAATATTATACATAACCCTTTTTTTTCCTTTTTCTCTTTTTTTTCTCTTTTTTCCTTTTTCTTTGAAATATTATAAGCTAAAGTTGTATATTAAAAGCTACACGGTTTTAAACAAAATAATATTATACATAAACTTTTTTTTTTTCCTTTTCTTGATATATTCTAAGCTAAAGTTGTAATATTAAAGCTACACGGTTTTAAACAAATAAATATTATACATAAACTTTTTTTTTCCTTTTTCTCTTTTTTTTTTTCTCTTTTTTTCCTTTTTCTTTGATATATTATAAGCTAAAGTTGTAATATTAAAAGCTACACGGTTTTAAACAAAATAAATATTATACATAAACCTTTTTTTTTCCTTTTTCTCTTTTTTTTTTCTCTCTTTTTTTCCTTTTTTCTTTGATATATTATAAGCTAAAGTTGTAATATTAAAAGCTACACGGTTTTAAACCAAATAAATATTATGCATAAACCTTTTTTTTTCTTTTCTCTTTTTTTTCTCTCTTTTTTTCCTTTTTTCTTTGATATATTATAAGCTAAAGTTGTAATATTAAAAGCTACACGGTTTTAAACCAAATAAATATTATGCATAAACCTTTTTTTTCCTTTTTCTCCTTTTTTTCTCTCTTTTTTCTTTTTTTCTTTGATATATAGTATAAGCTAAAGTTGTAATATTAAAAGCTACACGGTTTTAAACAAAATGTATACATAAATCTTTTTTTTTTCCTTTTTCTCTTTTTTTCCTTTTTTCTTTGATATATTATAAGCTAAAGTTGTAATATTAAAAGCTACACGGTTTTAAACAAAATAAATATTATACATAAACCTTTTTTTTTCCTTTTTCTCTTTTTTTTCTCTCTTTTTTTCCTTTTTTCTTTGATATATTATAAGCTAAAGTTGTAATATTAAAAGCTACACGGTTTTAAACAAAATAAATATTATACATAAACCTTTTTTTTCCTTTTTCTCTTTTTTTTCTCTCTTTTTTTCCTTTTTTCTTTGATATATTATAAGATAAAGTTGTAATATTAAAAGCTACACGGTTTTAAACAAAATAAATATTATACATAAACCTTTTTTTTTCCTTTTTCTCTTTTTTTCCACTATTTGAACAGTACCCTCGGCCCATAATCCTTCATTGTGGTCGGACCGCATGTAGTCGGCTTCGTCTACCCCTTCAAGTGTTGCTACCTCAGTTTGCACATCGGTACAAAATGGAGGTACTTCGTCGAACTGGTCGTACTCTTCTTCATCGACGACATTTTCTACCCCGACAATCCTTCTTTTTCCGGATAGGACGACGCTCAACCTATCATCACTCGGGTCAGTGGCATAAAAGACTTGAGTGGCTTGCTTGGCGAGTATAAACGGATCATCAACATGCCCAACCCTGTTAAAATCAACGAGTGTGAACCCGTCGTTATCAACTTTAACACCTCGGTCTTCGACCCATTGACACCGAAACACGGGAATGCTCAGGTGAGGACTGTAAATGAGCTCCCAAATTTCTTCAATAACGCCATAATATGACTTTGATGCTATTACAGCCGGCCATCTCCGGATCTACTGAATTCTTGAGAGGTCGCCACCAACGTCACCCCACTGTTTTGCATCGTGCTCTTGTCACTCTGGGATTTAGTGTAAAATGTATATCCGTTAATCTCGTATCATTGAATGTTCTAACAACAATTTGGGGTCCTTCGCCAAGCAGTTTAACAATTTCAGGTACGGGGTGTGACATCACTCTTTCTTTCAGCCATCCTATAAAAGAACTATTATGCTCGTTAGTAAGCCACTTCTGACTTCTCGTGTAGTTTTGTTGTTGAAGGATTGTCATGTGCTCATCTATATAGGGAGCAATATCTGTCATGTGCTGTAGTACAATAAAATGTGCCTTTTGTAGTTCATTTAGATCAGCAACTACGGCTCTCAACCCAATTGTCCCGACTCCTTGGAGCCTTCCCTCGTATCGAGATTTTGGAACGCCAATAGGATCCACACCGGTCAAGTAGTTGGTGCAAAAATCAATCACCTCCTCCGTGGAATATCCTTCTATAATGCTACCTTCGGGTCGATGTCGGTTCCTTACGTCTTTTTTCAAGATGCCCATGTATCTCTCAAATGGATACATATACCGAAGGAACACGGGACCACAAATCTTAATTTCTCTCACAAGATGAACAACAAGGTGAACCATAACATCGAAAAAAGATGGCGGAAAATACATCTCAAGTTGGCAAAGAGTAACGACGACCTCCTTTTGCAAAGAGTCCAATTTTAGAGGGTCTATCACTTTGGAATTTATTGCATTGAAGAAAGAACAAAGCTTCATAATAGTTTGACGAACGTGCTTTGGTAAAATTCCCCGAATTGCAACGGGAATTATATGTGTCATTAAAACATGACAGTCGTGGAATTTCATACCAAGCAACTTCAGGTCCTTCATCGACACCAGCTTCTTAATATTCGAAGAATACCTTGATGGGACTTTTATACCATTGATGCATTCACAGAAGCTTGTTTTCTCTTTCTTTGACATTGTGCACAGTGCGGGGGGTAGGTATGTGCGCTTCCCTTTCTCCTGCGGTGCGAGCTCGTGTCGTATTCCCATCTCTACCATGTCTTTTCTCACTTTAATACCATCCTTAGTCTTCCCCGGAATGTTCAATAATAAACTAATTAAACTGTCGCAGACATTTTTTTCAACATGCATGACATCTAGGCAATGCCTCACTTCTAAATATTTCCAGTACGGTAGCTCCCAAAATATGGACCTCTTTTTCCAAATATTCTTCGGTGGTGCTTTGGCGCATTTTCCAAAAACAACATCAATGTTTTTTACCCGTTTGAAGACACTCTCCCCGTCTAATGGATGACGAGCCACCCCAAGCTCAATTTTCCCGTTGAATGCCATCTTCTTCTTACGATATGGGTGATTAATAGGAAGAAACCTACGATGCCCCATGAATACATTCTTTTGACAATTTTTCAACCTCAGCACCTGCGTGTCATCTTCACAGATCGGGCACGCTTTTGCTCCTTTGCAAGTGTAACCCGACAAATTCCCATACGCGGAGAAATCATTTACGGTGCAGAACACCATGGCCCGCAATTGAAAGACCTCTTTGCAGTACACATCCCAGACCGGGACGCCATCACGCCACAATTTTTGGAGGTCCTCGATTAATGGTGCGAGATATACATCTATGTCATTTCCGGGTTGTCTGGGTCCTTGGATTAGTAATGACATCATTATATATCTGCGTTTCATGCACAACCAAGGAGGAAGATTGTAGATGCATAAAAGAACTGGCCAAGTACTGTGCCGACTGCTCATGCTTCCAAACGGAATCATTCCATCTGAGCTCACCACAATCCTAAGGTTCCTCATTTCAGAACCAAATTCTTTGAAATGTCTGTCAATGTTTCTCCATTGAGGAGAATCAGCCGGGTGCCTTAGTTTATCGTCATTTTTGCGCTCTTCTTCGTGCCAGCGCAATAATTTTGCATCTTTGGGATTCGCAAACAACCGTTTGAATCTCGATATTATCAGCAAATACCACAACACCTTAGCCGGAGGCCTGCCATTTGTGTCCTCGTTACAATCATCAGTGACCTGGTCCTTACGACATTTATACCGTGAAACACCGCATTTAGGACAGACATGCATGGCCTCGTACTCGTTACGATATAATACACAGTCATTCGGACATGCATGTATTATTTCGATCTTCAACCCCATTGGACATATCAACTTCTTTGCCTGATATATTGTACCGGGTAACTCGTTGTTATCTGGGAGCATTTCTCGTAAAAGCTGTAATAAGGACGTGAAACTCTTAGCGCTCCAACCATTGTCTGCTTTTAAGTTTAATAATTTCAACACAGCTGACAGTTTTGTAAAATTAGTACACCCGGGATACAACGGCTTCTTGGATTCATTAGACAAATTTTGAAATTTATCATAATTTTTATCACTGATTTCATCTTCCACATCACGTAACATATCCTCCAAATTTTCAGTAAACTCGTGTTCTACATTTTCATCAAAATTCATCTCCATCTCATCATCGTCGTTTCCGGGTTCGACGTTATCAGAATCTTCGACACTCTCATAATCCTCGTTCCAATCAAGTTCAAAATTATCAGAAATTCCAATATTCTCATCATTCAATTCACGATTACAATCTTGATCAGAGTCAAAATAACGATGATTTACGTAGGGTTTTGGCTTAGGTTTTGCATATTTTCTCACACTTATGTTTACTTTATTAGAGAAAAAGGCTACTGTCACCCTTCTTTATATTTTATTGCAGAAAACAGGTTTTGGGACTATTTTACACCAAATGGAGCTAGAATCAGGTCAATCGGATCAGCGACGCTCATCGACTAAGTCTCTGTTACGGTCCGTATTGCTTAATACGGACCAGGCCTAGCACAGACCAAGAGATAGCGCTAGGAGCACTAAACCTTAACCGTCAAGGTCCTAATACGGACCGTATCACCTGATACGGTCCGTATCCGAAGGCATCTCTTGGGGAATAACTGCCGACAGCTGTTTCCAGATCAGTTTCTTAGCCCCTACTCAACCTCTACATGTCCCTCCACTCCTATATAAGGCCCCTGGGCAGAAGGAACAATCATCTTTGTAATTAGGGTTAGATTTGATTAAAGTGAGAAGAGATGAGTGCTTGTAACAATGCCGTTCCGCGGCTAAGTTCCTTTTCTTAGGGCTAGGCAGTAAACCTTGTTACTCTTGATGTTTTGATATATATATTTCTGTTGATTATGATTTCTTGTTGTTGAAACAAAATGCTTTTGTGATTTACTATCTCTTCATCTAACTTCAATGATCTAGTTTGAGTCCGTTAGGGTATTGACAGTACTTTAATGGCGAGAGAAATTATTTGTATGAATTAGCCTCGTTGAGATCTATTAGGTTTATGTGAAGAAAACCTTAGCGGGGAAACCATAAACCATACCAACAAAATGCGTATCAAATTTTATCACTTGCGTAAAGTAAATCGCAGTGATCTGTGTAGTAATTTGGGGTATTTGAGAGATCAGACATTTGCGTAAGGAAAATCGCAGTGTCCTATGTAGAATCTCGGTGAAAGATCTGTCATTCTAGCGTAACATAAATCGCAATGACCTATGTGGTGTTTTTCATTAAACAACAACAAGAAATCAGACGCAACAGGAATATATTGTCAAGGCAGATTGAGTGGCAATGGTGTGCCGAAACCCTAGGAATTCTCATCTCTATCTTTATTTTAATTACTTTTAATTGCTTCCTAATTTACATTGATCAAAACAACATCTCTCAATTTACAGATTTCATCTAGCCTTTCAAAAGATTGTGATTCGATCGCTCAAAGCATTGAACCAATATTCCCTGTGGATCAACCTCGAATATACTACTCGATAGGATTGTGCGCTTGCAGTCCGAACCGATAGCATTTACGAGTTTATAAATATTAAAAGAAACATTGCTCTCTTTTGAGTGATCAAGCTTTTTGGCGCCGTTGCCGGGGAATAACGGTTCATTGTGCAAGGCCTCGCAAGACGCCCTTGCTTTGACCATTGAATCCAATTAATTAGAAACGCCTAGATTTCTTTTTATTTTCTGCATTTTTATTTTTCTTTTATTTTCAATTTCGTTTTTACTTTTTATTTTCTTTTTATTTTCAGTTTTTAGTTTAATTATCTTTTCTTTTTAGGACACTGCACGCTGGCCGAATCATCCGTACGAAGATCCGAGAGGATTGCTAGTAGGAGAGGACAATTCGCTTCCACATCGTCGATAAGAACCAATCATAGTTCTTCATTGAGTAATTCTGAAAGTGAAGAGGACTCAGATTCGATCAATATGAATATCCCACCGAACGAACCGATTAACAATGGAAGACAAAACAATAGTGATAATGGAGTTCACGATGCAGCAAGACCCAAACTTCTACGAGACTATTGCGTACCGCGCGCGAATGATCCTAATTCTAGTATAAACCTGCCAACTGTTACGAACCGTAATTTTGAGATCAAACCTGCTCTCATAAATATGGTTTCGCAACAGCAATTTGGAGGATTTCCACATGAAGATCCACATCTTCATTTGTCAATTTTCCTAGGGATATGCGAGACGATAAAGATCAACGGAGTTACCGATGAAGCAATCAGGCTAAGGCTATTGCAATTCTCATTAAAAGATAAAGCAAGAACATGGTTGTTTTCCTTACCGGCCAATTCCATTCAAACTTGGGACCAATTGTTTAATGTGTTTATTGTAAAATATTTTTCACCATCCAAAACTTCGAGGTTTAGAAATGCAATTACTAATTTTGAACAAAGGGATGGTGAAACATTGTGTGAGGCATGGGATAGATATAAGGATATGTTGAGGTGTTGTCCACATCATGGTCTAGAAAGGTGGCTGATTGTCTAAACTTTTTATAATGGTCTAAACCCTACCGATAGGTTGTCTATTGATGCTTCCGCAGGAGGAGCAATCATGAACAAGGAACCTAACGAGACCTACAACCTTATTGAAGAGATTGCAATCAACCAACACTACTGGATCCCTGAGCGAAAGAAGCCAAGTCCAACACCTGGCATGCACCGAGTAGATGATATATCCATGCTGAGCGCAAAGATTGATGCTTTGCAAATGGCACTCAACAAGCAGACCAAGCAGCGAACAGTAGCAGCAGTCAATGCCGCAACAGCATGTGGCTATTGCGGAGGGGCGCATGAGATGACCGAATGTATGAATGTGACGGAAACTGAGGAAGAAGTAGAGCAAGCAAACGCAATCGATAACAGCTTTCGACCTCAGCCTGCCTACAATACATACCATCCGAACAACCGAAACCATCCAAATCTCTCATATGCAAACAATCAAAGGCCTGCTACACCCCAACAGAACTACCAACCACAACCCAATTATCAACAGAGATACAACAACCCCCAACCGAATTACCAACCAAGGCAATACAATCAACCACAGCAACCTGACATCACATTATTAATGGAGAGATTCCTAGAGAAGCAAGATAAGGCTAACGCCGAAATCGCATAAAAAATCGAATCCTTAACAAACCGCAACAAAGACTTAGAAGACAATGTCTCTGAGATGGCAAAAGAACTCTCGAGTATTACACGCGGAAAAGGCAAATTTCCGGGCCAACCGGAAGAAAACCCGAGAGAGACTTGTAAATGCATAACATTAAGGAGTGGTACAGCTTACAAGGGACCTCCCATGGCTGATCAAACTTCCGATGAGATGCATGCAGAGCCATCGCATTCCGAAGAGTACGAGCCGCAACCACCAGAGCCGCCCGTATTCGAACTGCAGACAGACCCTATCAAGGAGCAGAATGACACCGTAGGTGGAGACGAGCGACAACCCGAACCTGAATACATTTCACCACCACCCTACAAGCCACCTCTGCCATTCCCTCCAAGGCCTGCCAAACAGAAGATAGAGCAGCAATTTGCGAGATTCATGGAGACACTTAAGCAATTACAAGTCACAATCCCCTTCACTGAGGCAATTGCAGGCAT
Source organism: Carex parvula (assembly GCA_025461045.1). Classification (NCBI taxonomy): domain Eukaryota; kingdom Viridiplantae; phylum Streptophyta; class Magnoliopsida; order Poales; family Cyperaceae; genus Carex; species Carex parvula. Next base: position 617,610 of record JAJGRW010000467.1, read on the forward strand.
AGCCTCATATGCTAAATTTCTGAAGGAGATCCTTTCAAACCGCAGTAGACTCCAAGAACTCTCAACAATTCCGCTCAATCTGGAATGCAGTGCGCTCGTGCAAAGCAAATTACCGACAAAGTTGAAAGATCCGGGAAGCTTCTCGATACCATGTACCATTGGCATAACCGATTTTAAGAGAGCTTTATGTGATCTAGGGGCAAGTGTGAGTCTGATGCCTAAGGTAGTATTTGATAAACTAGAATGTGGAGACCTATCACCAACACGGATCTCATTTCAACTAGCTGACCGATCAATTCGATATCCTGAAGGAATGTTGCTTGATATCCCAATCAAAGTCGGTAAATTCTGGATAACAGCAGATTTTGTGGTAGTTGACATGGAAGAAGATGAGCAGATTCCGATCATCCTTGGAAGGCCATCCTCGCCACATGTGGGGCAATGATCGATGTTAGGAATGGGAAAATTTCACTCAACGTTGGCGAGAACAAGATGATCTTCAACATGAATGAAACCAAAGTCCCACCTGACATAAATCTTGCTTACAATTTGGAAACAGTGGATGAGTATGGCAATGATGAATTGCGAATGGATGAATTTGAAGACATCGAGGAAATGATACACGAAGCAGAAGTGGAGAGACTGTTCATTGTACAAGATGACGGTCAGATCCATCCAACCTCCGTGACAACACAAACCGATGGTCTGAACAGGAGCCCCAATATCGCAAACAACATGAATTATTCTCTCTTAGCCCTTGCACTAATCAAAAACCTACGCGAAGAACTCGATGTAATTTCTAAAAGACTGGACGAGGTTGAAGTAGTGCTCGGCGTGAGTCTAGCATTCGACCCCGGACCTCAAACACCAACCGACTTCTTCAAGAAGGGCAATAATGATGAAACCACAGAAGACGCTGAAGGCGAACCACCCGACAAGCAACCAGCTTGCATTGACGGGGGGATATCTGGAAGAAACTGATGCGACACAAAGTCAAGCTAACGACTTTAAACAAGCGCTTCTTGGGAGGCAACCCAAGGCCGCTTTTATATTTTCTTGCAAATTTTTATTTTTAATTAGGATTTTTACTGGGGAACGAATCACATCCGCTCATTTTTCATGACCAGGTGAACATACGAGAGGAAGCGCTCGGTTAAAAACATTGGAGAAGTCAAGAAAATATTCTCTGTTACTGACCGTATCAGCCAATACGGACTAGGACAGTGAATACGGAGCAGGAGTTGGATGAACAAGGAAGACAGTAGAGAATACGGCCCGTATCAGCCAATACGGACCGTATTCAGAGAAAGAGTTGAAGAATCAGTTATCAGGATTCAAAATTTTGGATCGGATACGGACCGTATCAGCTAATACGGTCCGTAATCAAAACCGATCTGTGAAATTGAAACCCGCTAACGAAGAGGAGCGAAGTTGGGTAACCGTTCAAATTAGAGGTTTTTCTATTTTTGAGCACCCTCCTTCCCGTTTCTCTTCTCCTCTTCTCTTCATCTCTCTATCTCCCTTCCTTCTTTCTCTCCACCCCCTCCTCTCTCTTGCAAAACCCGGGCACATCCTCGCCTACACCGCCGGCCACCAAGGGAAACTAACCCCACTCACACTGACCTCCAATACGGGCCGTATCCGACCCGTATCCGCCGTGAGCACCGTTGGTCGACCCGTATCTCCACCATTTTCGGTTCTTCCCCTCTTTCTCTCCTATTTTTCAATTTTATTTCAATTTCTTAAAATTAGTCTTTCATTTTCTTTTGCAATTTAGTTTTAGTGTGTTTTCTGTTTTAGATCTAGTTTAAAAAAACCAAAAATCACGAAAAACAACAAAAAATTAGGTTTTCCCAGTTTTTACCAGAACCAGTATCAGTCCGATACGGTCCGTATCCATCAATACGGTCCGTATTAAGTCCGGTACTTGGCCAAAATTTTACCAACACACGGGTCCGTAACCACTCCGTATTGACCCAATACGGTCCGTAACAAAGAAGGTTACCTCCAAAATGGCCCCGAAAACACGAGGTCTTCTCAAAGCTTTGACAAGTCTAGGCAAGAAGAAAAGGGGGGAGTCTTCTTCTCAAAATCCGCCGCCTGAATCACCCGAACGGAGCCCCGAACGGGAAGAATTGCCGGAATCTCCTCCTCAAAATGAACCACAACCAATGGAGGGGCAACAACACAACCCCTTCGACATAAAATTCTCCTACAGAGCACACGCCAATGTCTTCGCAAAATTGGAAGACAACACAATCAAAAACCACAAGGCCATCCACATCGAAACCCTTCAAGAGCTCGGCCTCCTCGCCCAATTCAAAACCCTCGCAAAAAGGGTTCACATCTGGGACTTTCTCAACAAGCTGGTGGATGTCCCGGTCTATGACGACCTCACCCGCGAGTTCATTGCCACCTTCTCCTCCGAAAATGACATAATCAAGTTTCAACTAATGAATATAGAGCAGGAGATGTCAATGAGCGACTTTTGTGACATATTTGGCTTCAAGAATGAGGGTGTACAAGCATACAATGACGACCGGAATTTTTGGAAGCTGATCACCAATGACCGCATCAGTGATCCGAGAGTCGCCAGCCACATTGTCCATCCAGTACTTCGGTACACGCAGGCTGCTCTCAGCAATTCTCTCTTCGCTCGAGGTGAGACATGTGCGAAAGTCACCTTCCCTGAGCTGTACATCCTCAAGTGCATGCTCATCACACCGGAAGAGCCTCCGCACATCGGCCACTTCCTCTGCAACCACATCCACTCAATTGGTACCAACAAAAGGGGCAGAGGAAACATCTCCATCGGTGCCATTGCCACAATCCTCGCCAGCCAGCTCAGAATCGAGGTAGATTTCTTGAAGGAAGGCACAGGCATAAAATTTCTAGACATTGAGTGCCTCACTGCAATGAGAATGATTAGCAGCAGACCTCCCGAGCCATACCTATACCACATCAAAAGCAGGAGGGTTCAAATGCCTTGCAAGCCGCTACCTCTCAAAAACCAGCAAAAATGGAGGGAAGTGGCACCTATTGGCAGACAGGCCGCGCAAGAGAGTGATGATGAGGTCGATTTTGATGCTCTAACGGTCGAGGCTGAGGAAGAGGAAAGGGCCGAAACCGCAGCAGCAGCCGCGTACATGCAAGAAATGGCGACAAATGAGCAAAGGGCCCGACAGGAGGCGCTCGCAGCAGAAGCAGCACGACAAGGGGCGGGAACATCTGATGCCCCCCAGAGTGGATACAACCGAGTGCTCCAAGCCGTCCAAAGGGTCAATGCGAACATGGAGAGGTTCTCCATTGACACTAAGACCACCTATGCCCGGCTTGACCAGCAGTATGACGCGGCACGTCATTCTGTAGGCGAGGTTCGTCAGGGCATAGACGAGCTACGAGGGTACGCTGCCAACAACAGGTGAAAGGCACAGCAGGCCCGCTACATGTCACAGCAGTACTACCAGCATGCCCTCACCACCGGTCTGCCGTACCAGCCACCACCATTCGGACTCTTCGATCTGTCGTTCTACGAGCAGATCCAGCATCCACCACCACCTCCACCACTCAGGATTGAGGTGCAGTGAGTGCATCTTTCCCCGGTCTTTTTACTTTACTACTTCCTTTATTTCTATCTCTCGAGTATTGGGGACAATGCTCAATTTTATTCGGGGGGTAGGAGGTAAATTGACCATGTATCTTTCAATTTTTCGCATTTTAAATTCTTAGGTGCTAGTAGTTTTACTCAATTTTTGACTAGGGTTAGAGGCTTTACCGAAAATCCTAGAATTATTAGATTGAGGTTTTTAGCTAGCTTGCAATTTCATTTTTCCTTAGGAGTAGGTTTAATCAAATAGGAATTGTTTTTAAAATTGAATTAGGCTAAGGTTTTGATAATTGACCATGATACAAAAAATTTGGAATTTTTAAAATTATTGGTAATCTCAAAGTGAACAATTAATTGCTAACCATGAGTTTTTGACCAAAATTGCAAACCCTAGGATTTTTATTTATTGAATTATTTATTTTTGCAAAGTCTTCTAAATTTGTTAGTGTTTTAGAATACCCATTTATTATAGATAGACCCCTAGCGAAACTATGCAATAATTCCTTGTATGAATGAATACTTGAAATTGTGTGTAATCATGATGCTTGTGACACAAAAATATTTTATTTTTCAAAAAAATAGAAAAATACAAAAAAAATCAGAAATGAGAAAAATCCAAAAAAATAGAAAAATCCAGAAAAAGAAAAAAAAATAGAATAAAAGATGGAGGATAAAAAGAGTACGGGTGCCTACACAAGACTGGTTACCAATAGGCACGAGAAAACCTCCTAAATTTTAAATTTTTGTACATATTTAATTTTTCAAAAATAGTCACAAGCACCAACACACTTAGTTGTCATACTTTGCTCCAATCAATTGGGAAGGAAAATCAAAATTTATATCATTAGAATTCCTATTGATTGGAAGGGATCCATTTATAATCAACGGGGAAATTAATACTCTCAAATTTAAGGATATTTGTGAAATAAATTGTTCAATGATAATCCTTCTAGGGTAAGCATAATGAGGTCAATCATGGGGTGAATAAATTGTTCAAGGGAGAGATCATGAATATTTTAGAATTCTAAATTTTTATTGTCATGCCAATTGTACCAAACCTAAGCCCCAATTTAATTTTTAACAAGTCTTTGAGATTGTATGGTTTAACCTAGACCGAATCTTTGACCAGCTGGGATGTCATTGCTTGAGGACAAGCAACAATTCAAGTTGGGAGGCGTGATCAGAGTCAAAATAACGATGATTTACGTAGGGTTTTGGCTTAGGTTTTGCATATTTTCTCACACTTATGTTTACTTTATTAGAAAAAAAGGCTACTGTCACCCTTCTTTATATTTTATTGCAGAAAACAGGTTTTGGGACTATTTTACACCAAATGGAGCTAGAATCAGGTCAATCGGATCAGCAACGCTCATCGACTAAGTCTCTGTTACGGTCCGTATTGCTTAATACTGACCAGGCCTAGCACAGACCAGGAGATAGCGCTGGGAGCACTAAACCTTAACCGTCAAGGTCCTAATACGGACCGTATCACCTGATACGGTCCGTATCCGAAGGCATCTCTTGGGGAATAACTGCCGACAGCTGTTTCCAGATCAGTTTCTTAGCCCCTACTCAACCTCTACACGTCCCTCCACTCCTATATAAGGCCCCTGGGCAGAAGGAACAATCATCTTTGTAATTAGGGTTAGATTTGATTAAAGTGAGAAGAGAGGAGTGCTTGTAACAATGCCGTTCCGCGGCTAAGTTCCTTTTCTTAGGGCTAGGCAGTAAACCTTGTTACTCTTGATGTTTTGATATATATATTTCTGTTGATTATGATTTCTTGTTGTTGAAACAAAATACTTTTGTGATTTACTATCTCTTCATCTAACTTCAATGATCTAGTTTGAGTCCGTTAGGGTAGTGACAGTACTTTAATGGCGAGAGAAACTATTTGTATGAATTAACCTCATTGAGATCTATTAGGTTTATGTGAAGAAAACCTTAGCGGAGAAACCATAAACCAGACCAACAAAACGCGTACCAAATTCTATCACTTGCGTAAAGTAAATCGCAGTGATCTGTGTAGTAATTTGGGGTATTTGAGAGATCAGACATTTGCGTAAGGAAAATAGCAGTGTCCTATGTAGAATCTCGGTGAAAGATCTGTCATTCTTGCGTAACATAAATCGCAATGACCTATGTGGTGTCTTTCATTAAACAACAACAGGAAATCAGACGCAACAGGAATATATTGTCAAGGCGGATTGAGTGGCAATGGTGTGCCGAAATCCTAGGAATTCTCATCTCTATCTTTATTTTAATTACTTTTAATTGCTTCCTAATTTACATTGATCAAAACAACATATCTGAATTTACAGATTTCATCTAGCCTTTCAAAAGATTGTTATTCGATCGCTTAAAGCATTGAACCAATATTCCCTGTGGATCGACCTCGAATATACTACTCGATAGGATTGTGCGCTTGCAGTCCGAACCGATAGCATTTACGAGTTTATAAATATTAAAAGAAACATTACTCTCTTTTGAGTGATCAAATCTTTATTGGCACTACTACTTTTCCCAAATTTCTCACCATGCATGAACCAACATGTATATCTCTTCTTAAATCCCCGACAAATCAAATGAGCTCTAATTTCTTCGATGTCCAAAAATTTTAATAAATTTTTACAATCTTTACAAGGACACAAAATGTCTTCTTCTTTTTTCTTCACTCTATAACTCTCAGCAAATTTTATAAACTCATCAACGCGAACCAAATATTCTTCACTGTCACGTTGCATTTCATACATCCAGCTTCGATCCATCTGTAAATTAAATTAAAAAAATGATTTGATGATCAATTAATCATGCATGGTCAACATTCTCCATTGTAACAAAATTTTGGGCTTACAAAGGGCCGGTTTACAATCCTAACCCACTCTTTGAATATTATGTCTCATATGTGAACACATATTAGCGAGATTTAATTAGTATTTGAGAAAAATTCGGCAGCATTTCCCCTTAACTCCCCAAGTATGTGTACGAACCGCATACTCGTAGGAACAATAAGGGAAAATACTGTCGAACTTTCCTCAAATACTAATTAAATCCTGCTAATATGTGTTCACATCCTAAATGAGACATAATATTCAAAGAGCAGTCCCAAAATGGGAACTATTCAAAATTAATCCCTATTTGATTAATTTTGAACGGGCATGGACCTAAAAGCATCTATAGGTCGGTTATTGGACCACAATACACTAATTAATTACATCTAAAATTAAGAAATCAAGCATGCATGAAATGACCTAAATAAGCATAAATAACAGAAAATTAGAGGAAGAAAATGATTTAAATACATATTACTAACCTTAGAAAGATGGAGAGGAGAAAATACCAACTTCAAAGATCTCAGATCTCAGCTGCTGGCCTCAATTCGTAGAAATCTGATAGGAAAAAGCTCAGTTCAGAGAGATGTACAGAGGTGCATATATAAAAGACTTGATCAAAACGGCGCTGGATGGAGAAGACATTAAAACCCTACACTTTTATACACGGATATTTACTTATTAATCCGTGTAGCTCTCCAACTAACCACACACGGCTATTTACTTCTTAATCCGTGTACATTTCTACCATTTCTACACGGATATATTATCAAAAATCCATGTATATATTCCTACACGGATTTTTAACAACAATCCGTGTAGCTCTCTCAATTATTTGCACACGGACCTCTTTATACACGGATTTGTGGTTTCTAATAAACCGTGTAGCTCTCTCTAATAATTCTACACTGATTATTAACTAATTAGCCGTGTAGAAATCGTGCAGATCTTTTGGACAAGTAAAAAATCATATTTGGTACACGGTTTTTAATAAAATTGCCAAATCCGTGTACAATGTGCAGTGTACAATGACTATTTTTGTAGTAGTGGGGAATGAGAATTTCAATTTGTCAAAACCAAAGTCATTTAACCCATGGAAAATTTTAGAATATAGGTGTTCGGCAAATGCATGAAAAATTTGTTAGGTTGTTGTTTTTTCTTTTTATAGAAGATGCAATACTAAAATTAAACAATATTAAGTATATTGATACTAATCACAAATTATGATCAATATAATGACATATATCAGATTCTAAAAAAATTGTCTTCGTGCTTGTTTAAATTGTGTTTGTTTTATTATATTATCAAAATGTGTTTGTTTAATTGTGCTTGTTGTTTATGAAAAAACAAAATAGCTTCAAGAGTAAATTTGATTTTGAAAATTATGGTTAGTATATAATATGAATAAATTTTGCGATTTTGGTCTTATATTTGATCAATTAATTTATTATTGTTGATAATATTACTGTGATGTTGTTGATTGAGAACAAATAGTAACAAATCATTCCTCGAACAAAAAATAATTGGAAGTTCAAAGTTATTGAAACCAAAATAAATGAAGTGACAAATGAATTTTCTTGTTCGGTTTCAAACTTATTGTATTATCCAATTATATTTTGTTTAAGAGGAGGGTTCAAATGCACCATTATTTTTGTGCTCCAATATGCTCCACATCCTTTATCTCCATTTCCAAAGTCCGAACAATCAATCTGAACCGCTCAACATGATCTTCATAATAAACTATGCTTGGATACCAAATTTTATATTTTTTATAATTTTTTACTATTTTTTTAGATAGGTACAAAATCACTTTTTTAAGGAGATTCTGGACCATCCGATAAAGTGATATTGTACCTATCTAAAAAAATAGTAAAAATTTTCTAAAAAATATAAAATTTGGTCTCCAAACATATTTTATAATGAAGATCATGTTGAACGGTTTGGATCGACTGTTCGGACTTTAAAAATAGAGATAAAGAATGTGGAACATATTGGAGCACAAAAAATATGGTGCATTTGAACCCATCTCTTTGTTTAATTAATGTTAGACATGTGCTTGAGTAACATATTGTTTAATTAAAATATCCGAAACAATTGAATTATGTATAAAAAGAGGTTTGATTAGTCATATTTTTTAATTACATTTTTGGTTTAACACATGCACAACAACAGTTGGGAAAAAAGACGGAGGTTGGACTCAATAGTTTTTTCCCATGAAAAATGGCAAAGCAAGAAAAAAGATAACCTTTTGGTATTGGAAATGGGAATTATACAATGGATGCCGAACACCTAATAGAGAAAAAAATCCACCCAGCAACTTCACTAATAGAAATCCATGGAAATGCACTGTGCCGAACATGTCCTAAAGGCTAAAGGTGTTGTTTAGCCTCTCATGATCAAATCAACAATGAAAGCAAATACAAGAAACGTGATAAAAGCAATAAAAAAAAGAGATTAATATACCTAAAGAGTCTCTCTTGATCTCCAATATGCCGTCTCTATTTCTTAACTGATTTCACATTCTTCCTAACCTTAACTCTAATGGAGTTATGTGTGATATTTCTAGTAAGCTCCCTTTAGCAAACCCTAGATCTAGCCTATTTATAGTCTACTAAGTCATTTGCTCCTGTCAGGATAAAGAAATGAGTTGTGATTCGTCCATCATGTGTAGGTGGACTTAGTGAAACTTAGCTACCAAGTTTACTGCTGTAACTTCTTTCTGTCAGTTATCACATACGACTGAGGGGTGTCGCATGCGATTGGACATACATCCGCATGGCACTCATGCGCTGTGTTATTCTTCTCTATTGCAGTGCACCTTTTATGCATTGGCAGTTTCCACTTGCATGCGGATGGATGGTCAACTGCATGGCTGAGACCTGTGTGTCCAGAATGCTTCGTTTTATGTCTGTTTTAGCCCTAAAACCACCAGAAATATGCAATTCTACAAAATCAATTGAAAATGGCAAAAGTTATCTGATTTGACTTATTTTGGACATTTGTTACTCAATATTTGGCAATATTTTTGGTTAAGTGATAGGGAAAATCATTACTTATTTCAGCCTTATCATGTCACATTAAATTCATAAGTTCTTGATTCCGCCAAGAACTAAGCATTTACATATACTTGCACACAGGAATAGTTTTTAGATTTGACTATCTGATCGATAAGGTTTAAAATTTTAAAAGGCCCCATATTCACCCTCTCTCTAGATGCCATTAGGGACAACATCAAGAAGAAGATTAAAGAAAATTAGAAGAAGATGAAAGACAACTAGAAAAAGACGAAAAACAACCAGTAGGAAATGAAACACAACTAGTAGAAGATGAAAGACGATTAGAAGAAAAAGAAAAAAGACAACCAGTAAAAGAAGAAAGACAACCAGTATAACATGAACACAACCAGTACAAGATGAAAGACAATTAGAATAAGATGAAATACAACTAGAAGAAGACGAAATACATCCAATAATAGATGAAAGAGAACCAGTAGAATATTAAAGACAACCTGAAAAATATGAAAAACAACTACAAAAACATAAAAAACAACTAGTAGAAAATAAAACACAACTAGAAAAAAGATAAAGAAAAGCTAGTAGAATATGAAAGACAACCAGTACAAGATTAAAGACAACTAGAAAAATATGAAAAACAACTAGTAGAAGATTAAATACAACTAAAAAAAGATGAAACACAACAAGTAGAAGATGAAAAAGACAACTACAAGAACAAGAAAGACAAAAAGTACAAAATAAAAGACAACTATAATAAGATGAAAAACAACTAGTAGAAGATGAAAGACAACCAGTAGAACATGAAAGAGAACTACTACAAGATTAAAGACGACCAGAAGAAGATTAAATACAACTACTAGAACATGAAAAACAACAATTACAAGCTGAAAGACAATTAGAAGAAAACAAAATACAACTATAAGTAGATGAAATACAACTAATAGTAGATGAAAGAGAATCAGTAGAGTATTAAAGACAACAAGAATAACATAAAAGACAACCAGTAAAAGATTAAAGACAATTAGAAGAAGATGAAAAACAACCAGTAGAAGATGAAAGACAACTAATAAAACATGAAAGACGATAAGAAGAAGATGAAAAACAACTAGTAAAAGATGGAAGACAACGAGTATTAGATGAAATACAAATAATAAAACATGAAAACAACCAGTACTAAATAAAAGACAATCGGTAGAAAATGAAAGACCACAAGTAGAACATGAAAGACAACTAGTAGAACATGAAAGACAACTAGAAGAAGATGAAAAACAACTAGTAAAAGATGAAAAACAACTAGAAGAAAATGAAAAACAACTAGTAGAAAATGAAAAACAACTAGCAGAAGCTGATACACAACAAGAAGAAGTGAAAGACAATTAGTAGAATATGAAAGATAACCAATACAAGATTAAACACAAATAAAAGAAGATGAAAGACAACTAGTAGTAGATGAAAGAGAATCAGTAGAACATGAAAGATAACCAGTACAAGATGAAACACAAATAAAAAAAGATGAAAGACAACTAGTAGTACATGAAAGACAATAGAAGAAGATGAAATATAACACGTAGTATATGAAAGACAATCAATAGAACATGAAAGAAACTTAGTTGAACACGAAAGACAACCAACACAAAATGACAAATAAGACAACTAGAAGTAGATGAAAGATAACCAGTACAAGATGAAACACAATTAGAAGAAGATGAAAAACAACTAATAGTAGATGAAAGACAATCAGTAGAACATGAAAGACAACTAGAAAAAGATGAAAGATGAAACACAACAAGAAGATGAAAGAAAACTATTAGAACATGAAAGATAACCAGTAAAAGATGATACACAACTAGAAGAAGATGATAGACAACTAGTAGTAGACGAAAGACAACTAGGAGAACATGAAAGACAACTAGAAGACGATGTATAACCAGTAGAACATGAAAAACGACAAGTAGAATATGAAAGACAACCAATAGAAAGATGAAAGACAATTGAAGAAGATGATACAACCAGCAGTAGATGAAAACAAACAGTAGAAAATAAAAGACAACCAGTAGTACATGAAAGATAACTAGAAAAAAATGAAAGACAATTAGAAGAAGATGAAAATCTACTAGCCGAAGATGATAGACAACTAGAAGAAGATGAAAGACAACTAGTTGAACATGAAAGATAACTAGTAGTAGATGAAATGCAAACCAATAATAGATAAAAGACAACTAAAAGAAGATTAAATACAACTAGTAGTAGATGAAAAACAAACAGTAGAACATGAAAGACAACAAGTAGAATATGAAAGACAATTACAAGAAAAAACAACTAGAAGAAGATAAAATACAATTAGAAGAATATGAAAAACAACCAGAAAAACATGAAAGACAACAAGCAGTACATGAAAGACCACTAGTAGAACATGAAAGACAACTACACAACTAGAAGAGGATGAAATACAGCTACGAGGTGTTTTTCATTGTGTACTAGTTGTCTTTCATGTTCTTTTAGTTGTCTTTAATATTCTGTTGGTAAAATAATATCATGTTCTCTTTCTTCTAAAACAAAAAATTCTTCTAATTGTGTTTCATCTTGTATATTACCTTTAATGTTCTACTAGTTATCTTTCTTCTTCTTATAATTGTCTTTCATCTTGTACTAGTTATCTTTCATCTAATACTGGTTGTTTTTCATATTCTTTAGGTTGTCTATCATCTTGTACTGGTTATCTTTCTTCAATTACTGGTTGTCTTTCATTTATTACTTGTTGTCTGTCATGTTCAACTGTTTGTATTTCATCTACTACTGGTTGTATTTCATCTTCTTCTAGTTGTCTTTCAACTTATACTAGTTGTCTTTCTTTTTAATCTCATTATCTTCCATCTTTTACTAGTTGTTTTTCATCTTCTTCTAGCTGTCTTTCATCTTGTGCATGTTGTCTTTCATGTTCTACTAGTTGTCTTTCATGTTCTACTAATTACCTTTCATCTACTACTAGTTGTCCTTCGTGTTCTACTAGTTTGTATTTGATCTTCCACTAGTTGTATTTTATCTACTTCTTGTTGTCTTTCATCTTCTTCTAATTGTCTTTCATCTAGGACTAGTTGTCTTTCAGCTACTACTGGGTGGTCTTTCTTGTTTTACTAGTTGTATTTTATTTTCTTATTGTTGTCTTTCATGCTCTACTAGTTGTCTTTCATGTTCTACCAGTTGTCTTTCATCTACTACTGGTTGTTTTTAATCTTCTTCTAGTTGTCTTTCATCTACTACAGGTTGTCTTTCATGTTCTACTGTTTGTCTTTCATCTACTACACTTCTTCTGGTTGTCATTCTTCTACTACAGTACTTTTGATTGTCTATCATGTTTTATTTGTTGTCCTTCATCATCTTATTCTAGTTGTCTTGCATCTACTACTGGTTGTATTTCATCTTCTTTTAGTTGTCTTCCATGTTCTACGTGTTTCTTCTTGTACTGGTTATCTTTATTTTTAATTAGTTGTCTTTCATCTTCTTCTTAGTTGTCTTTCATTTTGTACTTGATACCTTTCATCTACTACTGGTTGTTTTTCATTTTCTTCTATAGTCTATCATGTTCTACTGTTCGTATTTCATCTACTACTAGTGGTATTTCATCTTCTTCTAGTCCTCATAATCTTCTGGCTGTCTTTCATCTACTACTGTTGACTTTCATCTTTTGGTTGTCTTTCATGTTCTACTAGTCTTTTATATTCTTGTAGTTGTGTTTCATATACTACTGGTTGTCTTTCTTGTTATACAGTTTGTCTTTTCATCTACTACTACTTGTCTTTAATCTTCTTTTAGTTGTGTTTCAACTACTAATTGTTGTTTTTCATCTTCTTCTGTTTGTCTTTCATTTTGTACTGGTTATCTTTCATCTCCTATATGTTGTTTTTCATTTTCTTCTGGTTGTCTTTTATCTACTATTTCTTACCTTCCATGTTCTACTGTTTGTATTTCATCTACTGCTGGTTGTGTTTCATTATCTTATTCTAGTTGTCTTTCATCTACTACTGGTTGTATTTCATCTTCTTGTAGTTGTCTTCCATGTTCTACGGACTGTGTTTCATCTTGTTATATCTTTCGTGTTCTACTAGTTGTCTTTCATCTTGTACTTGTTATCTTCCATCTACATCTGACTATTTTTCATCTTCTTCTGGTTTTGTTTCATGTTGTATAGGTTATCTTTCATCTACTACTGGTTGTTTTTCATTTTCTTCTGGATGTCTTTCATCTATTACTTGTTGTCTTTCAAATTCAACTGTATGTATTTTTCATCTACTACTGGTTGTATTTCATCTTCTTTTAGTTGTGTTCATCTTGTTCTGGTTGTTTTTCATCTACTACTGGTTGTCTTTCATCTACTACTAGTTGTCTTTCATGTTATACTAGTTGTATTTAATGCTCTACGAATTGTATTTCATCTTTTTCTAGTTGTCTATTATATTCTACTAGTTGTCTTTCATCTTCTATTAGTTGTTTTTCATCGACTACGAGTTGTCTTTCATGTTCTATTGACTGTCTTTGATCTACTACTGGTTGTCTTTTATGTTCTACTGTTTATATTTCATCTACTACTAGTTGTATTTCATCTTCTTCTAATGGTCTTTCATCTTCTTCTAGTTATTTTTTATTTATGACTAGTTGTTTTTCATCTACTACTGGGTTGTCTTTCATGTTCTACTGGTTGTATTTCATCTTCTAGTTGTCTATCATGTTCTACTAGTTGTTATTCATCTACCACTGATTACCTTTAATCTATTACTGGTTGCCTTTCATATTCTACTTTTGTATTTCATCAACAAGTAGTTGTATTTCATCTTCTTCAAGTTGTCTTCCTTCTTTCATCTAATACATGTTATTTTTCATCTTTTTCTGGTTGTCTTTCATTTGTATTGGTTATCTTTCATCTACTACTTGTAGTTTTTCATGTTCTTCTGGTTGTCTTTTATCTACTATTTGTTGTATTTCATGTTCTACTTTTTGAATTTCATCTACTACTGGTTGTATTTCACCTTCTTCTAGTAGTCTTTCAAAATCTACTAGTTGTATTGCATCTACTGCTAGTTGTCTTTCATCTTTATCTAATTGTGTTTCATCTTGTAGTGGTTATCTTTCATGTTCTACCAGTAGTATTTTATCTTCTTCTAGTTGTCTTTCATCTAGTACTTGTTAACTATCATCTTCTACTGATTGTTTTTCCTCGTGTAATGGTTATCTTTCATCTATTACTAGTTGTTCTTCTTCTTCTTCTGGTTGTTTTTCATCTTGTACTGCTTATCTTTCAGCTACTACTTGTTTTCCAATTTCTTATAGTTATCTTTCATCTATTACTTGTTGTCTTTCATGTTCTACTTTTTGTATTTCATCTACTACTTGTTGTATTACATCTTCTTCTAGTTGTCTTTCATCTACAACTCATTCTCTTTCCTCTACTACTGGTTGTTTTTTCATGTTCAACTGGTTGTTTTTTCATGTTCTACTGGTTGTATTTCATCTTCTTCTAGTTGTCTTTCATCTTCTTCTAGTTGACTTTCATCTACTGCTGATTGTCTTTCATCTACCACTAGTTGTCTTTCATCTTCTTCTAGTTGTCTTTCATGTTCTAATAGTTGTCTTTCATCTACTACTCGTTGTGTTACATTATCTTGTTCTAGTTGTCTTTCATTTATTTATAACAGGTTGTATTTCATCTTCTTCAAGTTGTCTTCCCTGTTCTACAGATTGTGTTTCATCTTGTACTAGTTGTCTTTCATTTTCTAATAGCTGTCTTTCAACTTTTTCTAGTTTTATTTCATCTTGTACTTGTTATCTACCATCTAATACTAGATGTTTTTCATCTTATTATGGTCGCGCTTCATCTTGTACTGGTTATTTTTCATCTACTAGTTGTTGTTTTTTATTTTCTTCTGATTGTCTTTCAGTTGTTTTTCATTTTCTTCTGATTGTCTGTTATCTTTTACTTGTTGTTATTCATGTTCTACTGTTGGTATTTCATCTACTACTCGTTGAATTTCATCATCTTCTAGTTGTTTTTCATCTTCTTCTGGTTGTCTTTCATCTACTACTACTTGTCTTTCATGTACTACTAGTTTCTTGCATGTTCTACTAGTTGTTTTTCATGTTCTACTGATTTTATTTTATTTTCTTCTAGTTGTCTATCATGTTCTACTGGTTGTCTTTCATCTTCTACTAGTTGTCTTACATCGACTACTAATTATCTTTCGTGTTCTACATATTGCCTTACATCTACTACTGGTTGTTTTTCATGTTTTTCTGTTTGTATTTTATCTACTACAAGTTGTATTTCATCTTCTTCTAGTTGTATTCATCTTCTTCTAGTTGTCTTTCATCTATTACTAGTTGTCTTTTCATCAACTACTAGTGGTCTTTCATTTCTTCTAGTTGTCTTTCATGTTCTACTAGTTGACTTTCATCTGCTACAACTTGTATTTCATCTTCTTCTAGTTCTCTTTCATGTTCTACGGATTGTGTTTCATCTTTTTCTAGTTGTCTTTCGTCTTGTACTTGTTATCTTCCATTTACTACTGGTTGTTTTTCATCTTATTCTGGTTGTGTTTCATCTTGTACTGGTTATCTTTCATCTACTAGTGGTTGTTTTTCATTTTCTTCTGATTGTCTTTCATCTATTACTTGTTGTCTTTCATATTATACTATTTGTATTTCATCTACTACTGGTTGTATTCATCTTCTTCTAGTTGTCTTTCATCTACGACTGGTTGTCATTCATCTACTACTGGGTTGTCTTTCATGTTCTACAGGTTATTTTTCATGTTCTAATTGTTGTATTTCATCTTCTTCCAATTGTCTTTCTTGTTCTATTGTTTGTTTTTCATTTTCTGCTGGTTGTTTATCATCTTCATCTAGTTGTCTTTCATCTACCACTGGTTGTCTTTCATGTTCTATTGTTAGTTTTTCAAGTTCTACTGGTTGTATTTCATCTTCTTTTAGCTGTCGTTCATTTCAACAAGTTGTCTTTCATCGTCTTCTAGTTGTGTTTCATCATGTACTGGTTATCTTTAATGTTCTACAAGTTGTCTTTTATTTTCTTCTAGTTGTGTTTCATCTGGAACTGGTTATCTTTCATTTACTACGGTTGTTTTTCTTCTTGTAGTGGTCATCTTTCATCTACTACTTGTTGTCTTTCGTCGTCTAGTTATGATTCATATTGCATCTCAAACTTTGGTCCAGTTATGATAGATTGATTTTCTCAGATTTTATGACAAGATTTTATTTGTCATTGATTCGATTTTTTCTAAGGATCTAGGGTTTTCAATTTTTTAATTAATTTTTCGTCAAATTTAGATTCTGATTTTCCACTATTTTGATTTTGGACACCATGCAATTGTCGATTTGCTGATTTTGTTTTTTTCTTCAAATCGACGATCTGTATACTTTCTCGATTTCTCTGGCGATCACCACTTTCTCGACCAAATCGCGCTTCTCTCGATCAATGTTTGAAAATTTTAGTTTACAACATATATTTACAGGATCTATCTAATAGATTTACATAATCTATACAATATTTTACAGGATTTATCTCCTAGGTTTACAGAACTTATCAATCAGGTTTAAAGATTATGTAGAGTATTTTTTGGAATCTGTTTAACTGTTTTACAATATTTTACAGGATCTACGAACTGTATTTCTTTTCTTTATTTTATAGGACTTTTTTAACAGTTTTACAGGATGTAATCTAATTTTATTTAAAAAGTTTCAGTTAATTTACATGTTTTATGTAATAGTTTTATACGATGTATCAGTTAATTTACAGGATTATGACTTTAAGTGTGTCTGAAATTTGTTGATATCTTTTTTTCTTTCAGCAAAACCCAGCTTGGAAAGATATTGGCACTATTCATGAGAAGTGCCCTCAGCAGGGAGAACATTCAATGGATTGTGCAATTTTTTTTGTGTTGCGCTATGTCTACAATTTGATAACTGAGAACCCTATGAATTTCACACAGGTAATTTATTAACTTTAATAATTTTATAATATATATGCATCATTTCACAAGATTCATGCAATAGTTTTATAGGTTATGTAAGTTATGTAGGATATATGTAACAATTTACAGTATGGATACATTGATTTCACAAGATTAATGTAACAATTTACAGTATGGTTGTATAAGTTTATCACAGTATGTAATTTATAGGATACATATAACAATTTTACAGGATATGTGCAACAGTTTACAGTATTCACTTTGGTTAATCATAGTTATAGCATATGTTTAACAGTTGTACTCATAAACAGCATTAGACATGATGCATTAGACAGTTTTTACTTGGGTTACAGTATTCACT
Source organism: Carex parvula (assembly GCA_025461045.1). Taxonomy (NCBI): domain Eukaryota; kingdom Viridiplantae; phylum Streptophyta; class Magnoliopsida; order Poales; family Cyperaceae; genus Carex; species Carex parvula. The sequence goes on from JAJGRW010000467.1 coordinate 635,402, forward strand.
TTAGTTTACAGGATATATGCAATTTTACATGATACATATAACAATTTTACAGCATACATAGTACATTTTTACATGATATATATAACAATTTTGCAGGATACATATACCAATTATTAATATTTATATATGGATCTATATCATGTAAAATAAACCTTGAATACTGTAAATTTAGCAGATGCAAATTATGTATTAGACAGTTTTTACTATTATTCACTTTGGTTACAGTATTCACTGTAGTTTACAACTTATGTGCAATTTTACAGGATACATGTAACAATTTCACATGATACATCAACAATTTTGCAGGATATATATAACAATTTTTATTTAAAGGATATATGCAGTGTTGTACTGATTTAAAATTTTATAGGTTGGAACTGCTAATTTTACAGTATTGAAGTCTTGTAGTTCACATATGTTGCTTTGAAAGTTTGCATCTGCTAATGGTTCATAACTCCAATTTTTAACCTTGTTTATTTTTTTTTTTGCAGGATGATATCTCGAAAGAACGTGTGGTTCTAGCAATGAAACTTCTCACTCATCCGAATAACGTACACCAGAGGGTTATGAAGTGACAAACGCCATTTTTATATTGATGGTTGTGAACAATTAAGCTTGTTTATTGATATTTTGTTTTTGCTTGTGAACAGTAATGGGTGGTAACAATTATTGTGGTTTTGAATAGTTATGGATGGTATACAATTATGGGTGGTGACATCTTACAGTTGTTGGTTATGATTTTGAACAGTTGTTGGTTATCGTCTATGGTTTTGAACAGTTAATTTTGTGATTAGTGAAATTTTATAGTTTGTATATGTTATTTGAATATCATTTTACAGTATTGAAGTTTTGCTGTTAACATATGTTAGTTTTATAAGTTACTCTGCTAATTTTACAGTATTGATGTCTTTGTAGTTCCCATATGTTAGTTTTATAGTTTGCATCGGCTAATTTTACAGTATTGATGTCTTTGTAGTTTCCATATATTAGGTTTATAGTTTGCATCAGCTAATTTTACAGTATGTAAGTCTTATTTTACATGATATAGATCGATATACAAATATTAATAATTGAAGAAAAAATTTACCTAAAAAAAAAATACAAAAAAAAAAGTTTTAAAATTTTAATTTCGAAAAAAAAAATAATTTTGATGCAAAAAAATTAATTTTGCACAATTTTAGGTGTTATTTGTAAATAACTACAAGTTTGAGAAGTAGTTTGGTTTTGAAACCTTCTAGAAGCCGTCAGTTTTTCAAGTACAGTCGGAAGTACAGTATTTTTGCAAGTTGCTAACTGTTTGCAACTAACTTGGGACCACTTCCAAGGGTCGCTGCTTGTTAGATTTTTAAACTACTTATTATACATGATTTGTTGTTGAAGTTACAGTATTGATTATAGAGTTTTACAGTATTCGCACAAGTTAAATGACAGTTTTTTTGGAAAAAAACTGGGTAAAGAAGTTTGGAGACAATTAGTCGCTTCCGCATGTCCAGTAATTCTACAAACTTAAATTCAGCTGCTTTTGCCGATAATATGGATGCACAACGGAGCTAATCTACATTTCCAAAACTGTAAATAACGAAATATCTATTGTTATAGGTAATTTCAGGAACTCTAGAGTTCCTTTTAAGTGTGATAAAGATAATACTACATCTCCAGAAAAGAATAAAATAGAAGAGAATAATATTGAAAATTTTTATCATATCCACATGTTGAAGATTAATAACCGAAACACATATGGAGATGCAATTTCTGGGTATACTTAGCAAAAGTCAAATATGTTTTTTTTTAATTACACCCAATTCTTAAAAAGACTAAAACACTCCTTTATTAAACGGTTATTTGAGGCTTGTACTCTATATAAACACATTGCATTGTGGGAAGCGAATATGTTGCGATTCTAAATAAGACTAGAACACTCCTTACTTTCTTATCGAGGATTCTTTTGAGAAGTCAGTTTTTGTGCATGAATTTTAAAACATGTGAACGGTTGGAATTGGAACCACGTCGACCTCTGCTCTCTCGCAATCGTAAACAGCAACTTTGATAAGCTGTCACAGGACCCTGCCTTGTGGGCCACCCTCCTTTTTCGTGAGATTTCCTTCCCTTTATCTCAAGTTCCTGATTTAAAATACCTGAAGCATTGGGTAAAAACTAGGCATTTGCTAAAACGAGAATTTCAACTTGAACAAGAGCTTGCACTTTCAAGCCAAGTCAAGTTAGCTGAATCCCAATTGAATTTTCCGGAATTCATCATCGTCGGTCCTTCTGATAACTTTCTTTTGCGTTTGGAAAAAGACCGTGATCCAGAATTTGTTCATGCCAGTCAATCTAGTTTGAGACAACCACGCAATCGCTACATTGAAAACATGATGAGGAAGCGTTATGACAAGTCATCAAGGCCGAAGGTCATTCCGAACTCTAAATCATACATACCGATGAATAGGCCGCCACGCAGGTCTGTGCCACGAAGAAATTAAAAAAATGACGCTCGTTCTTCTTTAATGATCAGCCCTGCATATGCAATTCCTGTGATGTATAATCAAGATGTGAATGTATCAATTACTTTCGGCTTTGAACATTTTATAGTACCGGTTACATATCTTGATTTTAAGTCTTGATAAGGTTTGTGGGTGTTAATTTGTGTGTGAGTACTGATGTAAATTTTAAGTGTGCTGCTTTCAAAAATTGGAATTCCAATTACTATGAATATAGTTCATTTGGTAGAATTGGTTAGCTTCAAACATAGTTCAAGGCTATAAAGGTTAGTTCTATTAGCAACATTTTGAGATGAGGCAGGTATTAACCTGTGGTAAATGCAGCTCATATTTTAAATTCAACTCTGAAAAATAGAAAATTTTATGTGAATATATATATATATATATATAGAGCTGGGCTATGGTGAGTTGTGAAGTAAGATGTCATTTTTACTTCACGCTCATATTTTCATTTTGAAAATTCAAACAACCAATCCGAACCGCTCAACATGTTCTCTATATTGAAATGTGCTTGGAGACTAAATTTTATATTTTTTGGAATTTTTTTACTATTTATTAAGCCACTTTGAAAATCGCTGATCCGGTGGTCCAGAAAATTTTACTGTTTTTTACTGTTCACAGTGGATCAGCGATTTCAAAGTGGCTTAATAAATAGTAAAAAAATTCCAAAAAATATAAAATTTAGTCTCCAAGCACATTTCAATATTTAGAAAAAATTGAACGGTTCGGATCGGTTGTTTGAATTTTCAAAATGAAAATATGGCGTGAAGTAAAACAACGTTTTACTTCACAACTCACCATAGCCTATCTATATATATATATATATATATATATATATATATATATATATATATATATATATATGAGGAGGGATCCACTTACAACAAATTTGAGTTACAACAAAGTTACAACATTCATTTTTTTCATTTTCAAAGTCCAAATCGTCGATCCAACACTTTTTGAAAGTCCAAAAATATAAAATTTGATCTGCAAGTACATTTTATTTAGATGATCATGTTGAACGGTTGGATCGACGATTTGGACTTTGAAAATGAAAAAAATGAATGTTATAACTTTGTTGTAACTCAAATTTGTTGTAAGTGGATCCCTCCTCTATATATATATATATATATTATTTATGCAATATAATAAGATTAGCGGTTGACGCTCTTCTTAATAAAAGGAGCTCGTACAGATACTAGACCAAAAAGATACTGGACCAAATCTCAGCTTATCACGTGTATTCTCATCCCCAAGGAAAAGTAACAAGCTATACTTTTCTTATCACGTGTATTCTCAGCTTATCTGTATTCAAATAGTAGATATATATCATATATTTTAATATATATTATGCAAAAATATTGTTATTCACCATTAAAACTAGATAAATATTATCAACTTTGATATTTTTAATATTATTTTAATAAATATCCGATCCAATCTGTATCCGTATATGTATCTGGCTGATATCCGAAAAATTAAAAAGAAATATGAATATGATTTTACCACTATCCGCTCCGTATTCGCTCCGTTTTCACCCCTAGTTTCACTTATACATTTTAGTTATGAAAATAAAAAAATACTTAAATGATCATTAAAATTAAGGGTGTAAACGGATTCAGAATTATCTGTCTAAGTCCGGTCCAGATCCAAATTCAAATAAATGGATCGAATAATTTCGCAAATCTGAATCTAAATATTTATTGAATATACAAAACAACTATATATTGAATTAGGGGTGTAAATAGATTCATGACTATCCGTCCGAAGGTCGAGATCCAAATTCAAATAAACAGATCGAAATTTTTTGCGAATTAAAATCTGAATATTTATTGAATATAATTTATTCCAATAGGTTCCCGAATAGTTTCAGTTGTATGTTTTACTTATGAAAATACAAAAATAATTAATGATCATTACTTAGGAATGTAAACGGATTCAGATTTATATGTCTGAATCGGGTCAAGATCCAAATTCAAATAAACAGATCAAATAATTTCGCAAATCTGAATATTAATTGAATATACAAAACAACTATATATTATATATTGGATTAGGGTGTAAACAGATTCAGAATTATCCGACCTTCGAATGAGATCCAAATTTAAATAAACGGATTGAATTTTTTTGCAAATCCGAATCTGAATATTTATTGAATATACAAAACAACTATATATTATATATTGGATTAAGGGTGTAAACAGATTCAGAATTATCCGACCTTCCGACGAGATCCAAATTCAAATAATTAAACGGATCGAATTTTTTCGCGAATCCGAATCTGAATATTTATTGAATACAAAACAACTATATATTGGATTTGGGGTGTAAACAGATTCTGAATTATTCGTCCAAATCCGGTTCAGATCCAAATCCAAATTTAAATAATTTCGAAAATCGGAATCTGAATAAATTGAATATTTGCAATCCCGCTGGACCCAACCCTTTCACAAATTTTAAGTTTCTTTCTACTCCCTCAACACTATATATAAACCACCTGACATGACAATTCTTATTGTGGGACTAATCCCCGATATTTTTATTAATACCCAAAAAAAAAAACAAATTATCAAATCTTCTCCCACTCCAAACTTATTTTTAAATCTACCCCAACCGCCCGTCTGCTGAGCGGTCCACTGGTGTTTTTTTTTTTATTTTTTTTTTTTATAAGAGACAATATGAATATCAAGATGCTGAATTCTTAACGCTAAAAATTCAGAATTTTTTTAAATATTAGTTAGATTACTTCTTTTAAGCATATTTATATTAAAATACGCTAAATTACTTGGAATTATGTTAAATTACGTTGAGTTACACTAAATTACTTTAAAATTACACTAAATAACAATAACTTTGCTAATTATGCTGAAATACAGTAAATTATGGTAAATTATGGTAAACTACGGAAAATTACGCTAAAGTAGACCGATTCTGTGCCATCTTTCATGAATCATAAAAAATAGTAAAAAAATTTCAAAAATAGTAAAAATTGGTAATCTGCAAGTTCATTATGTAACTAATTTACTGAGCTACTTGGATTGAATGATAGAAATGAAAATCTTAATCGGAAACTTCAACTCAAGTTTTGAGGCTCTTCCCTTTGTTTTTTGGTGATTCTGAATTTCGAAATCAAGCATAGCTGGCACGGACGCATGCGCATTTTTGCAAGCTTTCCGAAAAGTGGTCATTTGCTAAAATCGGACACTCGAGCGCCGTTTTATGACCGTTTGAAGTTCGCCGTCGTTTTTCGCTTTTTCAGTAAAAAATATCCTCCCTATTCATTTGTAATTTAGCGTAATTTACCGTATTTTAGCGTAATGTAATGTAATTTAGCGTAATTTAACATAATATAGTGTAATTTAACATAATTTCAAGTAATTTAGCATATTTTAGTATAAATATGCTTAAAAGAAGTAATCTAACTAATATTTAAAAAAAAAATTCAAATTTTTAGCGTTAAGAATTCAACATCTTAATATTCATATTGTCTCTATAAAAAAAAAAAAAAAATTCAATAGCGGACCTCCCAGCTGCTGGGCGGTCAGCTATGCATAGTGGACCACCCAGCCAGCGGGCGGTCAGCTCTGGAAACTGGACCGCCCAGCTGCTGGGCGGTCAAATCTGGGTAGTGCACCGCCAGCCGTTGGGCGGTCAGGTGGGGAAAGTTGACTGCCCAGTGGACGGGCAGTTGGGGTAGATTTAAAAATAAATTTGGGGTGGGGCAGATTTGATAATTTGTTTTTTTTTTGGGTATTAATAAAAATATCGGGACTAATCCCTACTATGGCAGGCTGCTTTGGAAGTTCAGTCCATCTTTTTCTCTTGTAAATTCTCCTCTCCATTTTCATATTGGACACCTCTATTTTTTTTTTTTTTTCATTTTTCCATTTTCTGATTTAATTTTGTTAATTTCATTAATTTTCTTAAGTAGTATTTGTATTTCAAAGTTACTATAACTCAATTATCTGAAAATCATTTGTTTTGTATCTATATTCGTAGCCACTTTGTATTTGTTTAAGACGGATTTAGTTTTAAATTTTGATATATATTTATTATCTGGAGTAGAACTAGGGTGCTCCTAAGCTCACCAAGCCCTTCGTGAGCGCGACTCTAAAACCTATCGAATTGACTTCAAACGACATTTTCAAACCGTTAGATGTTCAATCTATATTAAAATGTGCTTGGAGACCAAATTTTACATTTTTTGGAATTTTTTTACTATTTATTAAGATGGTTTGAAAATCGCTGTTTTCCAATGGTGCATAATTTTAATAAAAACAACGATTTTCAAACCATCTTAATAAATAGTAAAAAAATTCCAAAAAATGTAAAATTTGGTCTCCAAGCACATTTTAATATAGATTGAACATCTAACGGTTTGGAAATGTCATTTGAAGTCAATTTGATAGGTTTTAGAGTCGCGCTCACGGAAGGGCTTGGTGAGCTTAGGAGCACCCTAGTTCTACTCTTATTATCTGTATTCGTATCCGCTAATTAAAAGACATATACAAATTTGATATTAGCATTATTCCATCCGAAATTTCTCCGTTTACACCCCTATCATTAATACAAAAAAGAAGTGCATTATAAAAAAGATTTAGCAGCCGGTGATTGAGAATTTTAGAAAGGACAAACTTGTCCACACAAGTAAAATTTTTGAACATTTTATGTTAATAAAAATATTAATTGTGTTAGTATCAAGTATCAAATATTAATTGTGTTAGTATTAATTATGATTTTTAAAATCTTAATCATTTATATTAAAATTTAATTTGTTTTTTCGTTTTTGGTATCTACTAGCCCTTCCTATCTTTTCTTGATATGTATTAGCTATCTTTTTAATGCACCACAGCCAAAAAATAAAATTACCGACACATTTCGATTTAATTTAATAACATGTCTCGTAAAATTTTTACAGTAATACATAACGAGTGAGGCTATGGTGCTATGCATAGCACCAATGGCTAGTGTACTACGACTTAATATGGTACTTTTTAAAATTCTACCGGTCGATCCGAACCATTCAATGTGATATCCATATGAATATGTACTTGCAAACTAAATTTTATATTTTTTTGAATTTTTTTACTATTTTTTTAGATAGGTAGAAAAATCAGTGTTTTCTGAAAATTCTGGACCATCAAAATTTTACCTATCTAAAAAAATAGTAAAAAATTCGAAAAAATATAAAATTTAGTTTGCAAGTACATATTCATATGTTATCACATTGAACGGTTCAGATCGACTGTTAGGATTTTAAAAAGTACCATATTGAGCTGTAGTACACTAGCCATCCGTGCTATGCATAGCACCATAGCCTCACTCATACATAACATGACATTTTAAGGACCTTCATGTAAAAGTCATTATGACTCTCCATTTTCTTTAAATGAATCTTTATTTATTTTTTTCAAATGGCTGCCTGGAAGCCCCCTCCTTTTTTATTCAAAAGAAAAAAAAAAAATCAAATTGGAAAATACAATAAGCAAGAAAACAAAGATAAATTCATTAATAAAAAAAAATTGTTGCGTGTGTCCTCTCTTCAGTTTTTATAACTGTGAATGCTTTGTTATTATGCGAATTATGAATGATTTCATTAATAGCTAGAAAAAAAAAAAAAAAAAACAATGGTTTGAAGGAATAGTTTCATGCTATAAATGCCCTTCAAAAAATAATTTTCCAAAAAAATGGTATGAAACAATGCAACTTATTGGAGCACAAAATCTAATTATCTATTTTAAACTGAATGGTTCAAATTTAACTTAACTGAATTGTTGCTCGTTAATAGGCGCATGCACTTTATTGATGTTAATTATCTATTGTTTTCGTAGACATGACATTTTCTGGAATTTTTATTAATATCCAAAAAACCTATTAAATTTTAGATTATACATACGTTTTCAATGAAATTCGGAAAATAATCAAAATTCGCTAAATAATTTGGCGGATTCGGAATTCTGCTTTCCGTTGAGGCATTTATATACTTCAACCTCCTACTCAAATCTAATTCTTTTGAAAAGCTGGTTCCGCCTCGTTATTTTGGAGATATCTGCTCCGTTTGCGGATTTTTTTTTTTTTTTTTTGATAAAAGACTTGTTAGCCCGTTTCATTAGAGAAACAAAGTATCCGCTCCGTTTGAGGATTATAAATATATCCGAATTTGAATTCGAAATATTCAGAAAATATCCGAATTCGGATCCGTTTTCACCCGGGAAGGAAAAATAACCTGCTTATGTGAATAATCGTAAAAAATACGGTGAACAAATTAAAGTCCGATTTTTGAAAAGTCAAAACTGGATTGGGCCTATAGATACTTTCGGGATAAGTGTTGAGAAAATAATCGATCAAATTCATTTATCTTTCCTCCAAAGGAAACAAATTGGAAAACCAAAAATGGAATACCTACCGGATGATATTTGGCACCGGATCCTACAAATTGGCATCCAAAAGAAACGATTGAACCACGTCGATCTCTGCTCTCTCGCAATCGTAAACAGCTACTTTGATCAGCTGACGCAGGACCCTGCCCTGTGGGCCACCCTCTTTTCTCGTGATTTTTCCTCAATTTTCCGTTCATCTCAAGCTCCTTCAAAAGCAGTTTATCGCCACAAGCATGTGTAAGTTTTTTGGGATTCTGTTATTACAATTTCATTGTGATATATATAATCAAACTTGTGAGATTGGGTCAGGTTAAGGTATGGGCATAGGTGCATGACCAATCTGTAATCAATATGATCCATTCATCTGAATGCTTTGAGATGTGTGCTGACAAGAGGGACCCTTTTTCACTGTTATGGGGCTGGCTTGTCAGTGAAATTCAGATCCAGCTGGATGGTATTGTAGAGTGTAGAGTGAGATCCAAACCACTCATTTCACTATGTGATACGAATCTTAAAGGGATCTTGTGAATCTAAGGCATGCCTGTATGTATAAAATTTGGCTCCATTGGGATGAACTTGATCCCCTGCCCCTGAATCCGAATCTCGGAATTACAGGATTTTGAAATTCCGAGATCAACCGTTCAAATTTTTTCGTGCGTGGATCTCGGAAACGTTCTCGGAAAGTAAGTTTTCATGCACGCATCTCGAGAAAGACCAACAGTTGGGATCGGGATTACAGGGTCTGTAATTCCCCGAGAATTACAGCAGATTTATTTTCCCTGCCCCTACGGTTCGTGCCTGAGCGATCAGGTGAACAATATATATGTAGCCAAGTTCTCAAAAAAAAAAAAAAACCCCAAAACAGATTCTAATCTGATTCTCTCAATCTCACAATTTTGAGATATCTTGTTGTCTTTATTTTGAATAAGATAGTTATTGTCACTTTCATTATTCTTACAACATTTAGGGTAACACGAGACTTTCATCGTTTAAGGCAAAAACGAGAATTTGAAAGGCGAAAACGAGAATTTGAGAGCGAAAAATTCAGGTTAAAACAAGAATTTCAGGGTGAACAAGTAAGGATTCATGCACGTTCAAGGCTAATCAACTTAGCTAGAGTCGAATTGAAATTACCCGATGTAATCGTTGGTGAATGTCCGGGTACTTTGCGTTTGTTCAAAAATCGTGATCCAGTACTGCCTCATGTCAGGCAACCAAGTTTGAGACAACCACGGAAAGGGCTATTCGGAATGTTTGGTTGGCAATAAAAGTTAGGGTTAGCTAGAATAACTTGCTATTCTAACAAAAAGTTAGATTAGGCTATTCTAAAAGTTCGGGTTAGACTATTTTGGAATAGGCTATTGTAACATCTTTGTACATTTTGTAGTACCGGTTACAGATCTTCATAGTACCGGTTATACTATGTGAAATACCAATTACTTTAGCTTGAACATTTTATATATATTACTGGTTACAAATTTTCATCTTAAAATTTTAAGTGTTGATAACATTTCTGGATGTTTCTGTGTGAGTACTGATGTAAAATTTAAGTGTACTGTTTTCAACACTTGGAAATTCCAATTATATTATGAATATATATATCATTTTCATAAAATTGGCTTGCTCTATTAGTAACATTTTGAAATGATGCAGGTATTAACCTATGATAAATTTAGCTCATATTTTAAAATCAAATCTGAATAATAGAAAATTTTATGTGAATATATTATTTGTGCAATATAATGTACGTGTTCGGCAACGTGGATTAAGGCTCCTTAGTCTTCCTTAAGGTCTTAAGCAGGCCGAACAACAATTCCTTAAACAGACTTAAAGTCTTCTCCTTAAAGCTCCTTAGAACAAAAAGTTAAGTCGAGCATTCACCTTCCTTAAGAAAATGACCTCCTTAGAGCTCATTTTAATCCTTTTTCTTACTGTTTTACCCTGCGTCTTTCATTTGTTTATATTTTGTATCGTCTCTCTCTTCTCCTTCCCTGCACGCTTTCCTAGGCGCACAAAAACGAAAATTCATTTTCTCCAGACCTCCGTCGCGATCTCGCCAGCGACGAACCCATTGTTTCGATACCATAGGGAGCTTCACATTAAGGTGCTCTTCCAGTTGAGATCCATTTTGACGACTTTGGTTGGACATTTTGCAATTTCACTGGACAATTGGGTGTAGGAGGCGGAGTTGCCACCCCTTGCTCCGCCGTCTACTTGTGAACTCCGAGGTTGGTAAGTATGTGAATTGGTATGTGAATTAATTTAAATGTGCAAGGCTTGCTGCCTTTTCTATTGTTCTGTGAACGATCGTTGATGAATGCAATTTCCTTGCTTTGAATGCAATTTAAATGTGCAATTTCCTTGTCTTTTTTGTTGTTTTGTGAATGATTGCTGCCTCTTCGGTTTGAATGAATTGAGATAAAGACATGGTTTCATGGCCAAATTAGCTTAACCCGTGATGCCGTTACTTGTTGATTTTTAATTTTTTCTTGCTTTTCTGGTCATGTCTTGTTTGATCGATAAGTTGAGAGACTATAAAAATGGTGTACCAGGCCGGTACCAGCCTTGTTTGGATTCTGATATCATTTGTGTGGTGTCAGGGGCCAATTTGCCAATTGCATAGTTTAAAATTTTTGAATTACCAGTATAATATTTGAATTATCAGAATGAAGTTTATTTTTATATTTTTTAAAGTATAATATTGCAATTGTATAGTTTGAATTACCAGTATAATATTTCAATTGTATAGTTTGGAAATAGTATTACCAGTATTAAATTTTGCAAATTGGATAGTTTGGATTATGGTACCACTGTATAATTACATTAATCAAAATTATACTGTAATAAGCTTTGTTATAGAAGAACTTATACCACTGTATGTCAAAAAAGATATTGAGGGTAATTTGGTCTTTATGCTTATTCTCATAGTAAAACACATTTTTTATTCACTCATTCTACCTGCTTAATCCACTTGAGTTGTTGCCAAACACCAACTCCTTAGTGAAGATTAAATTGTTAAGCCTCAACTCTTAAGCCATGGTGCCGAACATGGCCAAGATTAATGGTTCACGCTCTTCTTTAGACTTCAAAATTCAAATGTGAATATTATAATTAATACAAAAATGAGGTTATGACAATTTTTTGACAAATGATGCAGAAATCATTCTTCTTCTTTTTGTTTCAAATTTGCAAATATATATATATATATATATATATATATATATATATATATATGAGGAGGGATCCACTTACAACAAATTTGAGTTACAACAAAGTTACAACATTCATTTTTTTCATTTTCAAAGTCCAAATCGTCGATCCAACCGTTCAACATGATCATCTAAATAAAATGTACTTGCAGATCAAATTTTATATTTTTTTGAATTTTTTTACTATTTATTAAGTATTTTACAAAAAATAGCCATACTTAGACCATTGAATTTTGTACCCATCTTAATAAATAGTGAAAAAATTCAAAAAAATATAAAATTTGATCTGCAAGTACATTTTATTTAGATGATCGTGTTGAACGGTTTGGATCGACGATTTGGACTTTGAAAATGAAAAAAATGAATGTTGTAACTTTGTTGTAACTCAAATTTGTTGTAAGTGGATCCCTCCTCTATATATATATATATATATATATATATATATATATATATGGGGCTGGCTACTATGCTTATATAAGCATATGCCCACATATGCTTATAACTCATTTTTGCGTTTCCAATGTTCAAATGGTCGATCCGACCGTTCATCTTGTTCTCCATATTAATATGTGCTTGCAGACCAAATTTTATATTTTTCTGAATTTTTTACTATTTATTAAGCCACTTTGAAAATTGCTGATCTGGGTGAACAGTAAAAACAGTGTTTCCAAAATTCTGGACCACCAGATCAGAAACTTTCAAAGTGGCTTAATAAATAGTAAAAAAATTCAGAAAAATGTAAAATTTGGTCTCCAAGCACATATTAATATGGAGAACAAGATGAACGGTCGGATCGACCATTTGAACATTGGAAACGCAAAAATGCTCATTTAAGCATATGTGGGCATATGCTTATATAAGCATAATAGCCAAGCACTATATATATATATATAGAGGAGGGATCAAGTTACAACAAATTTGAGTTACAACAACCATTTTTTTCATTTTCAAAGTCCAAATCGTCGATCCAAACCGTTCAAAATGATTATCTAAATAAAATGTACTTGCAGATCAAATTTTACATTTTTTTGAATTTTTTTTAATATTTATTAAGTGGGTACAAAATTCAATGGTCTGAATATGACTATTTTTTGTAAAATACTTAATAAATAGTAAAAAGATTAAAAAAAATGTAAAATTTGATCTGCAAGCACATTTTATTGTGGAGATCATGTTGAACGATTTGGATGTATATATATATATATATATATATATATGAGGAGGGATCAAGTTACAGTAAATTTGAGTTACAACAAAGTTACAACAATCATTTTTTTCATTTTCAAAGTCCAAATCGTCGATCCAAACCGTTTAACATGAACTCCACAATAAAATGTGCTTGCAAATCAAATTTTACATTTTTTTTGAATTTTTTTACTATTTATTAGTATTTTACAAAAATAGTCATATTCAGACCATTGAATTTTGTACCCATCTTAATAAATAGTAAAAAAATTCAAAAAAAATGTAAAATTTGATCTGCAAGCACATTTTATTGTGGAGATCATGTTGAACGGTTTGGATCGACGATTTGGACTTTGAAAATGAAAGAAATGGTTGTTGTAACTTGATCCCTCCTCATATATATATATAGAGAGAGATGGGCTACGGTGCTTCGCGAAGTAAATGGTCTTTTTTACTTCACGCCATATTTTCATTTTGAAAATTCAAACAACCGATCCGAACCGTTCAACATGTTCTAAATATTGAAATGTACTTGGAGACTAAATTTTACATTTTTTGGAATATTTTTATATTTATTAAGTCACTTTGAAAATCGCTGATCTGATGGTCTAGAAATTTTTACTTTTTTTACTGTTCACAGTGGATCAGCAATTTGCTTTAAGATTCATGCGAAACGCTTTAAACTTCATGCTTGTTTGTTTCAATTTTCGTGCGCACAAATCTTAAATTAGATCGGACGGTCACATGCTCGTTGAACCTAAAAAGTAGGTCCGAGAGACATCGGACCTACTCTGATCTCCTTTGACAGAGGTCTCGAGGTCTTTGAACAAGCTGCCTTCATTGACTTGGAAAGTGTGCCTTTGACTATTGTCTTTTGTCAGTTTTTGATCTCCAGTTTTTGTGTGTACTGGAGGGGTCTCTTTGGGTGTCTTGGCAACCCACCTGTAAGCTTCTCTTCCCCTTGGTCGTGCAGCCCTGTTGTTGGCACTTTATTAATTGATATTAGTTATCTGTTGTTTTTATAACATGACACTTTACGGATTTTACGGTGTTGAAGTAATCCTAAAAATTTACGGAATTTACGGTGTTTTTATAACATGACACTTTCTGTGAATAATCGTAAAAATTTACGGTGTTGAAGTAAACTCTGACTTTTCATAAGCCAACCTGTATTGGGCCTGGAAAATAGCAGAAATTTTATTTTATTTTTGAGAGAGAAAGCCCGTAGGATATTTTGGGTTTTAAAGGGTTGAGAAAAGATACACAATTTTGGTCTTTAGAAAGTTTTTTTTTTTTTAACTAAATACATATCAAAATCGCAATAACCATAAAATAATCCAAATAATACAAAAAAAAAAAAATATACACTCATTATACCACCAACAAAAAGAAAAAAAATAAAATAAATTAACAAATTAACAAATGCACATATTTTGTTTACGCTCCAGTGACAAACCATGTCAAAAATTCAAGTATGATTTGATCAAAAATGTATATATGAGAAGATCAGTTAAGATTGCTTCAGCTTCTTTGCTATGATTGCAAGGTTCTTCCCTTGATAGAAAGCCTGTTCCAGCTCGGCCTCTGACGGCACTCTATCAGCCGGAGTTGCGAATGTACCGGCACCATACGGGCTGCCTCCCTTCACTTTTGACATTTCAAACATGCCATTGCCCGATTTGTAACCCGTCGGCACAAAAATCATCCCGTGGTGAGCCAATTGAGTCACCGCCGACAACCTAGAAAACAAGAAGGAACCAACAAATTCATAAAATTGGTATTTCCAATTCAGATCACAGATTGAATTGTTTCAAAAATTGCTTACAGAGTGGTCTCTTGACCGCCGCATTGTGTGGCGGAACTACTGAACAGCCCGGCTGGCTTCCCGACAAGTTTTTGTCGCTGCCAGAGGCCACCAGTCGAATCAAGAAATGCCTTGAACTGAGCACACATCATACCAAACCTAGTTGGGAAACCGAAAACAAACCCATCGGCATGTAGAAGATGCTTTAAACTGATTACTGGTACGTTGCTCTTTGGTGGCGCGTTCATCTCCTCGAGTACTTCTTGCGGCAATATCTCAGGAACCTGATTTTTTTTTTTAAAAAAAAATTGTTGGGTAATTTTGACAATGAAGATATATACATTTGGAGCTGATTTAATTTTATCTGACCTGCCATAGCTTTGCTTCAACCCCTTTAACAGATGAGGCGCCTCTTTGTATCTCTTTTGCTAATGTCTCAATATGTCCAAACATGGAATAGTAACTACACAACAAAAAGAAATTGATAACACCTTGATATGTATGTATAGCATGAAGGTTATCATCTAATTGAAAATGGCAAAATTGAAGAATAAATTGATCTTACACAATGCAGATTTTGGTGGCCATTGATTTGATTCTAGTTGTGCCAACTGTTTGACTTCAAAATAGGATGGAAGTTCAATAAATTAAGCTCTTGGACTGATGGATTGATCAATGATTGCTCAGATAATTCCCAATATATGATTAATTTGAGCTATTTGTAGAAATCTATCTTCTGATTTTATATTTTTTTGGAGATGGAGGAAATAGAGAGGTTAGGAAAAAAGGGAAGATGATTTGGGATTTCAATATTTGACTTGGAAGAGGTTTGACCAAAAGATTCTACAATTGTTTTCCCTAGTGCTGATTCACAGCTCCAAAACCTCCCCTTTTTCACATTTTAGAAGTATTTCGGTTTGTAACATAGTGGAGTAGGTCTGATGGACATCAGATTTATGAACGTAGGTTCGATGAGTTTCAAAACTGACCGATTTGCTTTAAGAACTGTGCATTTTGCTTTAATATATGTACATATCCACTTCAATTTTAATGTCTATGAAACCTAAAAGTAGATCTGATGCCCATCAAACCTACTCTGCTTTAGGTTTGTAGATGTTGATGTTCACAATAAAGTTTGACACGTGTTTTTTTTTACGGTATAATTTTAAGAAATATCTGTAATTTTAGTTTTTAAGTTTAGTATCGTTTAGTCAGGTGTCATGATTTTTAAATAAATTTATTATTAATATACGGTAGAACTAGGGTGTTTTTAAGTTCATCAAATCTCTTCGTGAACTCAACTCTA
Source organism: Carex parvula (assembly GCA_025461045.1). NCBI lineage: Eukaryota > Viridiplantae > Streptophyta > Magnoliopsida > Poales > Cyperaceae > Carex > Carex parvula. The sequence goes on from JAJGRW010000467.1 coordinate 651,784, forward strand.
AAACTTATCGGATTGACTTCAAACGACGAACCCGAACAGTTGAAACCCATCTACCTGAGTGTTGCATCTACAAAAAAAAAATTTTAACTTTTGAATTAATTTAGTATAAAGTCAAGCGGTCAAAATTAGAAGGAATATAAATTAATTTTAATGCATTTATTTTTTGAATGTTTTTTTACCACTTGACTTTATACAAAACTAATTCAAAAATTTAAGACGTAAATCACTCGTTCAATATTCTATTTTGTCATTTTAAAATTATAATTTTGTGATGATGAATCCCATCCAAAGTCAAACAAACGCATGACCCGTTATAAATGGACCAAAGAAGAAGTTCCAATAATGCTGGCTAATTAACTGCCAGATATATATTCCAATAAAAAAATAATTTCATTGCGTTATATAATACTCAAGTAATGCAGACGTAATAGCATCCAAGTTCCAACTTCGATTGGGAAAGAGAAACATTTGAAAAAAAAAAAAAGTTAATTTTTTTTTATAAAATAACAACTTAAATAAAAAAATATTAAATTGAGAAGATATTAAACAGTAATTAATATATATTTTTTCAAACTATATATTTATATATATTAAAAAATAAAACGATAAATTTCACAAAAATGTTGTATTAATTGTTTAGAAGAGACACATTTTAAATATAAAATGAGAACAAAATATGCTGCTCTTCAAAATCCCTACTATCCCTGCTCTCATCTCTCTCTCTCTTCTTTATCTCTCTCTCCTCTATTTATTTCAAGAGAGAGATAGAGAGAAAAGTGGACAGCAGCACCCTGCTATTCACAAAAAATATTTATTCATTAAGTATTTTATTATTTATGGATTATAAGAGTTAAGGACTTATATTGTTCAAAAAGTATTATTGTCCTAATTCTCTCTTTATAATGTCGGAAATTTTAATGGAAAGAACCCTCACTTTTTTATTCGCGGGTTTTCTTCAAATTTGCACACAATCTGATTTGTATTGAAGAAGTGGAAATCTAGGTTAGATTAAATCACTTTAAAACTTTCTAAGAAAGGATTTGGTGATTAATTTCTAGTTAATGTCATGGTGGATACGATGAAGATCGAACACCTAGATTGGTGTTTCTAAGAGATGGCCCGCCACGGATAGGTGGTGCTCGGCCTAGGGTACGGTGGAGGCATCAACCCTATACTTCAAGAGCCTTACAGATTAAGGTATCTAAACAAATTTAATTACCTAATTTGGTTCATAATTAGTCAAGGACTCAAGTAGCTAAATCATGATAAAGGTCTAAATTTTATGTTTTTCTACACTTGAGTATGTCTTAAATCCTTCACATCAGGAGTGCGTATCCTCTGTGATATCTCACCGCGTGCGTGACTGACATGTACAATGTCTATTCGGGGATAGCGTAGAGGGGCAGGATTATATGTGCTTTCGGATTCGTGCAAAACGTATTTTAACGGTTGAGATTTTCCAAAAAGTCACGCACGGAGTGAGATATCTCAGAGGATGTGAATTCTCACATCAGACGGTGGATGACATCAATAAATGTGGCTTGACAGAAAGACTTGAAAACTCAACCCTCTGTGTCTGTGTGTGTATGTAGGAGTTGGCTACGGTGCTATGCATAGCATAGAGAGCCTCCGCGCTACGGCTCAATATTTGAGTTTTTCAAATTCTAATGGTTGATCCGAACCGTTCAATATGATCTCCATATGAATATGTTCTTGCAAATTAAATTTTATATTTTTTAGAACTTTTTTACTATTTTTTTAGATACGTCGAAAAACACTTGATCTAAATGGTACATAATTTTCAGATCTAAATGGTGCATAGCAGTAAAAGCGGTCTGTGCTATGCATTCCAATGTAGTACGGAATAGTTTGGTCGTAATCATTTAATATCACAAATAGATTGCCCAAAAAAGTATTCATTTTATTTTTCGAAGGTATAATAGAGCAATCAATTACGACGAATCAAGATTCTAAATAGCGACTATAGCAGCATAGCAGGAAGATAAAAAATGCTATTGCGAATAGCGTAGCTATAGCGGAAGCTATCGTACATAGGGTTTTTTTTTACTTTTCAAAATTTATATTATATATTTCTACTAATTATCGACATGATCAATATTGGCGAATTGGAGTAACAATCAAATGACAACTAATATAAGTCTATACTTTTTCAATCAAGCAAATAAGAAGAAAAAAAAATCTACAAAGTAACATTATTTAATAATTCATACTTCATAGTATTACAGATTATAATATACGAAGAGCAATTAATTTTACAAGTGAAATGAAGTTAGTATACATATTTGAACATTTTATATATTATAATAATCAAAATCACTTTTCAATTGAAATGAATGGCAATAATTTTACAAGTAAATACTAGACGAAGAGCAAGCAAAAGGAAGAATTAATATTTGAATATTTTTTGATATAGAATGATAAACTAAATCACAAATAGAAACAGAAGCACATAGTTCAGTTTAGCATACTTATCATAGCATATCATGTAGCATCAAAAATACGAACAGAATCACAGAAGCCCATGTAAATCGAAAAAAATAGCCCATGTAGCATAGCGGTAACAATAGCACGTAGCGCGTAGCAGTAAAAGTTGTTAGTTATTACAGCTATAGCAATCGTAGCTGAATTAGCGCACTTTTATCTCATAGCTTAGCTTTTATGATCCGAAAAAACTATAGCGTATCTTTAGCGCAGCTATAGATAGCTATTTAGAACACTGGGACAAACACATCATATTTGAAATTGTGATTTTAATAGGTCAATTATGAACGTGGGTTTGTATGATTTTGCATATATATAATATATTCCCCTCTGATGATAATTTTAAATTTTTTTTTTGTCCCGCTGTACAATTTGACCTCATTTTAATTAACTTATGTTTGCCAGCGTTTTAGTAATATTGTTTATTTTAGTTACAGTTGCTTTATCTTCTTATTAACACAAAAAAAAAATTTACACATTTACACGTAGGTATTTCTTTATCTTGAATCAATCAAGTCTTCCAATTATTATTATTTTTATATAAAAAGTCTTCAAATTATTAATATAATATTGATCTGATATTTATATCATGCCTAATTATATATGATGCAACAATTAGGGTAGTTCCTGTTGACTTCTTCCCCTGGTCAATTAAACCAAAATGCTAAGCACCTTTAATTGTAAATGGATGGTAATAAAAATGTTAATAAAAATGTTTAGGTATATTAATTAAGCACATTTAGTTGACTTCTAGGTATATTAATTAATTTCTATTAAACTTTGGATATTAATAAAAATGTTTGCTGTTCCTTCTATATGCTTCAAGGGCATGCATGGTCATCCTCAGAGGCGAAGCTAAAGTATATTATTTAGAGTAAAATATCATAATACCATGTAAAATTGATTTTCATTCTCCCCAAAATTTTTGTATCTGATTGACTTCTATTTGTGTTTGGCCCTCATAGTTCGAATTTCTGGCTCCTTCTTTGGTCATCCTCGTGAAAATTGAAATTAAAGTAAATAATAATTTGTCCATTTTTTTTGTTCTCCCGACTTCATAATTTTTTTTAAATGTATTAAGTTTTATTGTAATGTATTAAGTTTTATTGCAATGGCAAGAAAAGTAAGAAGTGATAATGGTAGAAAATGAAAAGGAAAGAAAAATGAATTTGATAATTGTAATGTGTGCTCGGTGAAAAAAATTTGATGTAACTAGCATAATAATATAGGTGTATTTATTATTATTTTTTTCTTTTGCTGAAGTCAGTTGGCTTAAATTAAATAGGATTCATCTTTTCTTTGTGACAATCATGTGCTAACTTGGCACAAAATGAAAAAAACATTTTTGCTCATTGAAAAAATGTGAAATGATAATTATCATCCATGTATGAAAACTATTATAAATCAACTATCGAATTCTTGTTGTTCCTGTTGAATATTTTGATGATAATCACGAAAAATAATAAAAAATTATTTTGTGATAGGATGTTGTAGAAAATTGAATATTTGTTAAATGTGGATGCCAATGGTGCAGAGAAGATGAGGAGATCAACATGGCACATCTACTGGCAAATCAAGGAAGAACATATGGCCGGTACAAAAAAGGAAGTTAGCATACCAGGTTATAGGATTGAAGAAGTGTAACTATTATCTAGTTTAGAAAAATTGATGTAGACCTACGGGTCATGAAAGAAAAAAAAATTAAATTAAGAATATTGTTAAAATCAAAATTTAAAAATTGAATATAATCAATTTTGTAACATGTCACAAAACAAATTAAAGTTGGTTTAATCAATTATCTAATGATTTGGTGATAAACGAAAAAAAGAAAGTTTTGAGCGGAGAGAAATTTGTAGTGAAAAAAACATTTTTACAACAAATCCACATACATAACTAAATTTAGTACTCGTATGAGTATGAGTATCTTTTACAAGAATATGTAAAAGTGATAATCAATTCAATAAATTTGGTTTGTTAAAAAAACAAAAAATAATAATTGGAAAAGTGATGATGGTAAGTCAATAAAAGTAATCAGAAAATCAAACATCGATGAGATGTAATTTTAAGGCTTCGTGTTATGTGAGGCTACCTCAGAACGAAACTTGAATAGTAACGAGCCTCCACAAGAGTCATAATTAGAATGCGAAAAATGGCACGGCGGAGCCGGTTCCGTCACGGAACGGCATGGCACGCATGTCAGTTACGTGTCGTAGCTTGCGTATCTCGTGTCTTGAACATTCGCATGTCATGTTCATCTTTTGAAACTTTGGTACGGCACGACACGTAGTCACTCGAGTCACATGTAATTAGGACCATTAGATATTGATTTAATGGTGAATCTTGAATAAACTAACTTAAATTATGATTAAATGGTCACGGCACGTTTAGGCACCGCGTGACTCACGTGGCCTGACCATTCACGTGCCGTGATCACTCCTTGACATTCTGGTCACGGCACGGCACGGTACGAGACCAAAGTCACAGTGTGTTAGTCACGGCACGGCACGACACGGCACGTTTTTTCCACTCTAGTCATAATCATGCGCTCGTAAAAGCACCCTCTCGAAATAGCTGTACCTACGATATCCCACAAACATATTTTCATGAATGCAAGCTATGACAAAGATTGAGTTGTTAAACGAGCAAATTGTTGCAGCTACAAAAGTAAAAAGAGTATTATGCGAAGAAAGCTGAATATGAAATGAATCTCTATTTTAGCAAGAAGGACATGAACAATCATATTGCAAATATGGAAAAAAATAATTAATTTGATTGTATATGAATGCGATAATAATTTTTTTTATACTTAGACAACAAAATCGATCATGTATTTATTTTAATAATAGAGCCGATTAAGACAATGCTGCTAGAAATATATTCCCCTTTTATTAATATTTTTTTAATTTATGTTGGTATCATTAAACATTTTGACCTCATTTCAATTAATTTGTTATGGCCAATCTATTCATTATTTAGTAACGTCCTAATAAAGGTGCAGAGTCAACTGCACATTTTTATGCAAAACTACCCGACATTTTTATTAATATCCATTATTAAATATAAATTATTAATTATACCTAGCTTAGCTGGGTATTTTTAAAAATGCCCAAACCGGCCAAAAAATGGCTGGTCGGGATTAAAATTAGAACCGGTCATTTTTTAGCCGGTTGGAAATTTTTTTTTTGTGTTTTAAAATCTATAAATACCCCATTTTCTCTCTCCTCCCTCTCACAACTCACACAAAATCACAGAAGAGAAAGAGAGAAATAGAAGGTAATTTCTGAGGCGAAAAAGACGATTTCGCAGATGATTTTTCGGGTGACAATAGGATGAACAGTAGCAACGAATGTAGATCGTCCTATCGTGGCGTATCGAGACCAGGATCAATTACTGGTCGAGGTAGAAATGAGGGGAAAAAAACTGTAAGTATGCCGTGATAAAAATAGCTGTCAAGTATGTCTCATGGAGGAATTTCTTAAACGGCATATTCAGTATGAAATTTCAGATGATGACTTTGTGGAAAACCTCTATGGCTACGGTTTGAAAAAAAAAAGAATTTGTGGCACAACAATTTGTGGTCAGAACCGACCAATAAGAAGATTGAATTTTACCTTAAACAAGCTACATATTTTTTATGTTTTATTAAAGGTTAAAATGGGTACATAAATTTAAAATAAGTTCCAATAGAAAAGGCAAAAAAATTGGGTAAATTTGCGATCTTTTTTTTAATTTTGAGGGATAAATATCATATTGTGAATTTTAGAGGGGGAATACATAAATTTGAGATTTTTGAGGAGTATACATGAAATTATTCCTTTATAAAATAATAAAGAGACAGTAGCATCAGTTTCTTCTGTACTTCAAGAGCATTCATCCTCTTGAAAAAAGAAAGTAATAATAACTTCTCCATTTTTTTTATTCATTTTTCATTTTCTTTTGTGGAGGTCAGTTGGCTTAAATTATATTTTTGGAATTTATCATTTTCTTTTTGTCCTACTTTTTCTCGTGATATCAGCATAGTAAATAATTGTTGATGTTATTACCCTTAAAAAAAAAAATTGTTGATTTTGTTAGTACATTCAAGTTATCACACAATATTATCAAATTGATGCTGAAACTACAGTTAAGATTAACAATCGTATTAAAATAGCTAAATTGTGATTGATGATTGATCACAATTTAACACTTAATTAATCAGAGGTAATTAAAACCAGAAAATTAAAAATTGGGAGGCTAAATGAGTAAGTATCATGTAAAATTATTTTATAAAGAGGACTACATTATTATTTAATTTCTAGAGACTAAGAAACTTATAAATTAGGATCACATATTCATTATCCGAAATTAACCAAAGTTTGAAATGAAAAATTAATTATGCAGATCATGTTTCCTTTGTGACGATCATGTGCTAACGTGGCACAAAAAATGAAAATTACATTTTGCTCATGGAAAAGATGTGATGAAATGGGAATCATCATCCATACAAACTATATATTACAAGTTAACTAGATAATAAAAATAATGATAATCATCATACATCCTAAAATGTACTATCGAATTATTAATTATAATAAAAAAAGTATTTTGTGATAGGATGTTGTAGAAAACTGAGTATTCGTTAAATGTTGATACTAAATAATTAGACAAAAAAATTAAAATTATTGAAACCAAATTTAAATATAGAACTAGAACAATAATTAAGTACATTAGCGGAGATGGTGGGGAATGGAGGAGCCTTGGAACAGTGTACCGGATAGTGCTTGAAGATGGACGTATGGTGAATTGGTGATGGTTAATTAAGTGGTTATACGGGACACTAATCTGGGTGGTTACATGGCACCCGAGCAAGTCCACTCGAAAAGCTATCTCAAAAGGCTGATGTATACATTTTAGTGTTTTAGTTTATTTTAGGGTTTTAGTTACAGTTGCTTCAACTTCTTGTTGACACACAAAAAAAAAATCTAAACATTTACACTAAGAAATTTTCAATTATGATATTTTTTTAGATAAAAATTCTTCATATTATTTTTAATAAACTATTGATCTAACATTTATTTCATGCCTAATTATGATCAACAATTAGGGTTGTTCCTGTTGACTTGTTCCTCAATCCAAATAAACCAAAATACTAAGCACCTTTAATTGTAAAGCATTTTTTATCCCCACATTATAGAACACATTAAAAAGGACAAATATTCAAATTAATAAACACCTTAGCTTATTGTAAAATTACCATTTTAATTTTGTGACTAATAAATAAATAATAATAGAGATGTTTCTATTATTTTTCTTTTTCTTTTATGGAGGTCAGTTGGCTTAAATGATATTTTTAGAATTTATCATTTTCTTTTTGTCTTACTTTTTTTTTTGTGACTACTGAATAAATAATGGATAAATGTCTAAGGCATATATGGATCATATACATCATATATATGTAGCATATATGTATCATATACGTCATATATATGTATCATATACATCATATATATGTATCATATAATTTTAATTTACATTTTTAAGATAGACAATCGTATTAAAATAACTAAAATTTAGATTGATACATGATTGATCACAATTTAACACTTAAGCATCGGTAAAACCAAAAAAATTAAAATTGAGAGGTTGAATAAGTATCATATAATTTTATTTTAAAACAAGGACTACATAATATTAATTTATGTAAATATTAAAAAATTATCAAAAGGACAAAAATGAAAATTTTAATTTATAGAATATGTTTAGCAACTCTTTACATATACCCCCAACGTCCTAATTATAAACAAAAAAATGATAGGTAAATGCATGCATAATCATTTAATTTTCTAGAGACTAAGAAACTCAAAAATTAAGATCACATCTTCACCATCCGAAATTGACCAAAGTTTGAAATGAAAAATTAAATTAAATATGATTCAGGTTTTCTATGTGATGATCATGTGCTAACGTGGCACAAAAAATGAAAATAACATTTTGCTCATTGTAAAGGTGTGAAATGGTAATCATCATCCATATAAAATATATATTACAAGTTAATTAATATCGAATTCTTGTTGTTTATTGAATATATTGATGATAATCATGAAAAATAATAAAAAAAGTATTTTGTGATTGGATGTTGTAGAAAACTGAATGTTTGTTAAATGTTTATACTAATTAATTAGATAGTTAAAATTATTGAAATCAAATTTAAATATAAAATTAACTAGAACAATTGTTAAGGGCATCAAAAGAGATGGTGGGAAACGGAAGTCTTGGAACAGTGTACCAGATAGTGCTTGAAGATGGACGCATGATGGCGCTTAAGTGGCTACGGGACACCAATTCGAGTGGTTACATGGCACCCGAGCAAGCCGATTCGAAAAAAGCTATCTCAAAAGGCTAATGTATACAATTTATAGTTTTAGTTTATAAGATTGTTTATTTTGTTACATTTACTTCAACTTCTTGTTGACACACAAAAAAACAAATTTAAACATTTACACTTAGAAATTTCTTAATCTAAGCAATCAAGTCTTCCAATTATGATATTTTTTAGATAAAATCCTTCCAATTTTGTTAATAAACTATTGATCTAACATTTATTTCATGCCTAATTTATGATGCAACAATTAGGTTGTTCATCTTGACTTGTTCACCAGTTCAAATAAACCAAAATACTAAGCACCTTTAATTGTAAAGCATTTTTTATCCCCCACGTTTAAAAAGTCTATATATTCAAACTAATAAACACCTTGGCTTATTGTCAAATTAACACTTTACTTGAAAATTACACGCTATCTTATTGAAGTACTCTGTACGTATATCACACTCACAAAGACACCAGGATTAGAATTCTAAAAATATAGCAGTCGCAACAGAGTCTCTGATGACAATGAAATCAATCGAGCAATGATGGAGCAAAATATCAAATCAGTAGTGTCAATTTATTTATTTTATAATATTTTTTGTCATAATAATTTATAAAATTATGAAGGAATATTTGTAAATTTAGTGATATTCCGTCATTATCAAGAGCAGTGCAATTGGCTGAATTATGGCTTAAATTTTGTAAGTAGGTTGAAGGAAGAGTGAATAGGTGAACTGCATACCTATAGCTCCGAGATTTTAGTTTTCTGTCGTCATCACGTTTGAAAGGAAATTCATAACAAGTGTGTAAAATCAACATTGAATATGACTCAAATAGGGTACTCATATCGTATATATATATATAATCATTACGTACGCTCGAAATTTCACAAATATAAGTAGTACGATTAATTTTATATAAATATCTCATAAATACAAGTATTTAAAAAATCAACGACTGAACTGGTACTTATCGGTCCTAACATTGAACTATTAACCTGAAACTTTATTGAATTAATGTCCGGTCCTGTTATAATAACATTGGAAGAAAATGAATACATATTCAATGCAATATCTGACGGTACGTGTCAAATGAAGATCTAAGTTGTCCATTTTAATTTAGCACATATCTCAAAGCAAATTCTCTTATATTTTAAATAGACATCAAATTAATTTTTACCGAGTATTCTACACAGAGGATACTCACTCGGAGAAAGTAGCATTTTTCTAGAGAGTAAAAATGACTTCTCCATTTTTCTAGAGACACGAGTAATTTATAAATTGGGATCTCATATCACTAGTATAAAAAACCCCTTCACCGACTCTCAACCACCGATTGTTTTAATATGTAACAGTCGGTGTAGAGATTGCTGGTAAAATCGTAAATAAAAAGAACCTCAACACTGACTGTTCCATTACAAAAAACCGTCAGTGAACCAACACTGACTGTTTTTAAAAAAAACAGTCGGTGTTGCTCATACCCTACACCGACTGTTTTTTAAAAAAACAGTCAGTGTTAGTGACTGCTCAACACCGACTGTTTTTTTAAAAAAATAGTCAGTGTTGCTCATACCCTACACCGACTGTTTTTTGTAAAAAACAGTTGGTGTTGAGCAGTCACCAACACTGACTGTTTTTTACAAAAACAGTCAGTGTTAAGCAGTCAACATTTGGAAATTTTCTTTGGCTCCAAACTGATTTTTTAGTTCGTTCACCGACTGTTTTTTTTTTTCCGAAACCGTCAGTCTGAAAATTTTCGTTCCCGCTTTATCTCTTTCAATTAGCCGCGTAAAAATTCATTTCCCTTCTAAAATTCATTTCCCTCTTCTAAAATTGCATTTCCCTTTTATCTCTTTCGATCAGCAACCCTCGCCCCACCTTGCAAAAACCCTCGCACCCGAGCAACCCTCGCCCCGCCTTGCAAAAACCCTCGCACCCGAGCAAAAACCTCGCCATACTGCCTCGCTACGCTCTGCTGGGTTCAGGGTACAGGGTTGCTGCCTCGCCCCGCCTTGCTGCCTCCGCCTCCGCCGAGCACCCGAGCACCCGAGCAAAAACCCCGCCTTGCTGCCTCACCCTGCTCAGCTAGCAAAATCAGGGTACAGGGTTGCTGCCTCGCCCCGAGCACCCCAGCCAAGCACCCGAGCAAAAACCGCCTTGCTGCCTCACCCCGCTCAGCCAACAAAATCAGGGTACTCTCTCTCTCTCTCTCCTTCTCGTTTACCAAGTTTGGTTGAATTTTATGAGTCACTGCCTCGCCCCGCTCATTTGAGAAAATTGAGGAAATTTGAGACAGTGTCTAATATTGCTTCTGAGCTATTCAATTTCTTATAGAAATGTTTGATTAATGCATCGAGAAATGTTAAGCTATTCAATTTGAGACAATCTTTGATTAATGTTTGAATACATGCCAGATGTTAAGCTGATTTCTGTGGTGCTTGCTGATTTGTGTGGTGCTTGCTGATTTTTAGTGCTTGCTAATTTTTGTGGTGCTTGCTGATTTCTGTGGTGATTTTTAGTGCTTGCTAATTTCTGTGGTGATTTCTGTGGTGATTTTTAGTGCTTCCAGTCTATGCTTCAATTTCTACAGTGCTACATAGTTTCTGTTTTCCCAGTGTGGAGTACTGGCAGCTCTGAAGATTGCCTCCTCTTATTCAAACTCAGGTGCGTCAATTTTATTCCTCCTGCCAAAGTTTTGTTCTTCCTGCCTTCCACTTTAGGATTTCTATTGCTAGTAAAAACTACTTGTACCAGCAAATACTTGAACCCTTACCAATGAAATTTTAGTAAAATTGAATTGAATGTAAGTAGGGATTTAAAAATTACAATGCACTGTACTCTCCAATTTCATTTTGGCTACCAGTGAGTCCCGTTGAAATTGCCCCAACATATTATACTGTCCCTAATTCCGCTTGAAGTGTCACTTATATATCGAAATTAGAAATTGGGCATATCCTTGGATGTACCATATCTAACATACCTATGTATAGTGTTTCAAAAAGTTAGGGAAGTGCTTATCATTTGTATTTAGGGGAGGGAAAAAAAATCATATTCTTGTCCCTCAAATCAGCAATCATGTGTCCATTTATCAGTACCGGAAATAACAATCTCAACAAATTTCTGACTTGCATGCAAACATTGTAATTCCATTAAAAGGTGATGGTCGTGAGCTGCAGGCGATCTGACGAGGTGATCGACCCCAACAAAGATACGAAACCAACTACTAGAGCACTCGAAAGGGAACATTTGACTGCTTTGAGATGTGTTGATGTAGAAACCGACAAGAGACCAAAAATGTGTCAGGTGGTACACATGCTTCACGCTTATGAGCCTATTTGTTGTTAGGTATGTTCCACTTATGCACATATTAGTTCTGTACTTTTATTTTCCTGTTAATCAACCTGGCTCAGTTCAAAATATTTAATTCATACTTTTCTCGGCTTCTCCTTCTTTTGTTTTCCTGTTTTGTGAATCGCTATCAGTTAATTGAGATTAGATTTGATGTGCTGACAGCAGTTCTGATTATGATATCAAATTTCTCGGCCTCTCTCTCTCTTCTGGTATCAAATTTCTATAGACGATTTAGACTTATAAATCAGAAAGGGGCTTGCATTTTTTTATTCTGTACTTGAGAGTTAATTTTGTGCTATTTATGAATTTTTGCACAATTGTGCTATTGATGAATTTTTGGAGCCTAAGTCTTAAAAATGAATCTATTGTGTTGAAGTTGTTTTATGCTTTCAGTGTTACAAATATTTTAGTTTTCACATTTTCAAAGTTCAAACCGTCGATCCAAACCATTCAATATTCAATCTATATTAAAATGTGCTTGGAGACCAAATTTTACATTTTTTTCAATTTTGTTACTATTTATTAAGTAAGTTTTAAAATTAGTGTTTTAAATTTAACATCAGTACGCTTTTATGTCTACCGATACCTCAATTCAAAATCTCTTCCTCTAATTTCAATTTGTGCATCACAGAGGAATAAAACAGAAGTACAGCCTGCAGCTCCAGCAAGCTTCTCTTCCAAAGTTAATTCCATCCTGTATTTACATATTTACAATTATTCATATTATTAGCCACATTGTATAATTAGGAAAGTTCCGCTTAAGAGGTTCCGAAGACTTGCCTGTTGGTATATTTTTAGCCACATTGTATATTTTCAATTTGTGTAATTCAGTTGCATATTTTGTTTATTTGTGTTATGTAAATATTGTTATATTGTGTGGTCTTTTGTGAATAAATATGTTATGTTTGGGCGAACACTTGCCTGTTGGTCTTTAAAATGTTTCTGTCAAAAAAAGGATAATTTTTGGAATTGTTCAATGAATGTCGACAACGATTGTTTTTAGAATTAACAATGACTGTTTTTAGAATTAAAACTGTCTGTTTTTAGAACTAATTACGACTGTTTTGAAGACTTATACCGACTGTTTTTTCAAAATAAAAATAACAGTCGGTGTTGGGCGCCTACACCGACTGTTTTTTCAAAAAAACAGTCGGTGTTGGTTGCCTACACTGACTGTTATTTACCCGTCAGTAATGATATACCTATACTGACGGCGCCATCACCGACGCCTCAATAACAGTCGGTATAAGGGTTTTTTAACAGTCGGTGAAGGAGTTTTTTGTATTAGTGTATATTCACATATTCACTATCCAAAATAGACCACAGTTTGGAAATGAAAAATTATATATCATTCATTTTTTATATGCATGTGCTAACGTGGCACAAAAATGAAAATAACATTTGCTCATTGAAAAAGTGTGAAATGATGCTCATTCTTTCAAGTATCCAAACTATTATTAGCTCAGGCTAACCTTAAAAAAAAATCGGTACTCTCTTTCTTGTTAATTTTGTTGAATATATATTGATGATAACCATCAAAATAATAAAAAGGATTGTGATAGGATGTTGCAGGAAACTGAGTATTCGTTAGATTTTGATATTTATTAGATGTAAAAATTGTTACGAGTTTCCATATAAATAATAAAATTCTTGAAATCAAAATTAATAAACAAATCAAATTTGCTCTAAACAGATATTTAATTAATTGGAAGTAGATTAAACATGAGAGAGGAGTTGTTTTGAGTTTGCTCTAAACAGTCATATCAGTACACTATTCACCAGTTCACTTTTATGAACTATTCAGATCTTGAATAATATAATAAGTGTAAAGAGTTATCTAATTAATTCATGTTCTTTCTTAATAAAAAAAATTGAATGGCAAGTTCAGATTTATTGGAGATTCATATAATCTAGTTTATATTATAGTATGATTTTTAATTTATTTAAAGAATTTAAGACTTTTTTTTATTAATATGTTAACCAATATTAGGTCAAGGGTAACCCAGGTTTTTATTTTATTATTTCTTTACATATCAATTCCGAGATAATTTTTATTATTTGGTTATACTTTAAAGACACAATCAAACATTTTATGATTATGATAATAGTACAACATATAATTTTATACAATAAAACTTTACAAGGCCCGTTTGGTAAATTTTCTTACACCTTGCCAGTACCATTTTAGGTTTGATCAATTAGACTACATGCTACTATATGAAAAATAAACTCAGCACTGATTGAATTTTTTCTGATTTTCTTTTATTTCCAAAATACTGTTTATCTTTCCATTATGCATTTCATTTAGTAGTCCATGAGAAAATCATGGTAGAAATATTGTTGAACACCAAATGATACGTCAGAACATAGTGATAAGATTCGCGTTTAATTCGCGAATAATTCGCGTATTAAACGTTTTTTTAATATTACCGAACCGAACTCCGAATAAAACGTATAATATGTTTTATTCGCGAATAAAACGCGAGTTGACGAATTATTCGCGATAGAAACGCAAACAAAAATTTAATTTTTTTCAAAAAAAAAAATTTCCTTTTTTTTAGAGTTTTTTTTTTCTTTCTTGTTATACCGAATCATTTCCGAATTATACCCGAATTACGAATTTTTGACCCCGCTGAACCTTTCCCGAATCATTGAGTTGTCACTATGCGTCAGAATGCAGAATGCATTAATGCTAATCAAAACATCACAATGAATGACTCATGACCGGTACCGAAGGACAAGTACCGGTCTTCAATAAACTTGCTTAATTTGATATCAGAATATTAAATCAATGCCTAAAAACATGTTTGAAACCAAGGAATGATGGTGAATACAAACGAAGAATGAATGAAAATGATCCGAAGATAAACAATTTTGACAAGAAACTCGACCCTGTCAGTATTCGATCGGAAAAAGGAGGTGGCGTTCCGATCAACCTAGTAGTCGATGGTCCCCAATAGCGGAATCAACAGACTCCTTGTGCTCCGGCGAAGCGAGAGACGTCTGGCTCGTGGCTCCCTGTTGCCGGAATTCCTTACCAGACCCGCTATGAATGAATCCAACAAGAGCTGATGGAGTCGGGACGGCTCTAGCATGAATCCTGATGTTATTCGAATCTTTACAGGCTAGGAGGTCAATTTGAGTCCGATGCCCATTGGACTTAAAGTGAGTTTGATGGGTTCGATGACCGTCTGCTCTGATCTAAGATTCGTGCCCCCAACTTTCGTGTGTGCTTTAAAATTCGTGCACACAAATCTTAAAGGAGATCGGACGGTCCCGAAACCCATTGGACCCAAATTTGAGTCCAATGGACATCGGACCCAACCTGCTCTCACAGGCTAGTGCTAGAAGGAGCGACGCTGACATCTGGGACCCGCAAAACAGGGCCACCGGACCTAATTCCAAAATAGGCTAGTTGAAGCCCATTCAACTCTCAACTGGGCCGAAGGCGTGGAATAGCCTAAAACAAAGAAGTCTCGGCAGGATCCAGTAAACATGTGAATAGGCCATTTTGCAGAAGGGCCCTTGATAAAAAAAAAAAACTACGAGCACGATCCCGAACACTTGCAGATGATCCCTTTGCGGTTTTCTGACTTAAAAACAAGTCCCTGGAGCTTGGACAATTGTCACACTCACCCCGGGAGAAATTTAAAACTTATCCAAGTTCCAGATATTTGTACAATAGTCCCTGAAAGTTCTAAAAACACAGAAACGCCTTCTCAGGATTAAAAAATCCACATAAATTTCAGGAATGACCAGCAAATTCATATGAATTATCCGAATATCTAAAATATTTAGAGGCTTAGATAATTCATATAAATGACCTGAATCATCTAGTAACCTGAATGCCCAAAAAATTTATACATCATATCTGAAAGTTCAGAAAATCCATATGAATCATCTGAGAGAGGCTAGAAAAATCATATAAAATATCTGTGAACTTCAGAAAAATCCTAAAAGTTATTTGAATATCTAAAACTCTTTAAAATGTCAAACATCAAGACAAGAATCATACATTTTAGTATTCCAAGTTCCAAACATCAAGACGAGAATAATACATTCTAGTCTTTTAGGTGCCAAATGACAAGGCGTGGATAATACGTCCTACTTTTAATCAAACCAAACCAAATTAAACTAAGCTACACCAAGCGAAACCAAACTAAACCAAGAGAAACCAAACCAATCTGAACTAAACCAAACTCAAACTGAACTAAACCAACTCAAACTAAACTAAACCAAACCAAACCTTGATAACCTGAGTTGGCATAACACCTCAAACTCGAACTCAAACTGTATTACAAGTTTCAACAACCTGAATTGGCATAGCGCATCAAACTCAGACTTGAATTGCGCGAACTTTATCCGAAGATCAATAAGGAACCCAATTCCCGATTTTCAAAACCCAAGCTTTATCCGAAGATCATCAAGGAGTCTAATTCCCAACCTTCAAAACCCAAGCTTTATCTAAAGATCAACAAGAAGCCCAATTCCCGACCTTCGATACTCAAAATTTAATAAGAGTGTTAGAAAGTATTGATGTATGCGGGAATTAGTTTTTGGTTTAGTAGCACAACACAACGCGCGTCCTCTGTGTAGAAGATCACTGATTTGAAATTTTAGTGGAAAAAATTATTTATAAATGTAGAATTTGGAAGAAAAGGACTTTTATTTTTCTATAAAAAAATATTGATATATGCAAAATTTATAAAATTTAATGGACATAATTATAACTTTTCAATCTATGAGGGCAACTTGGTTTTTTCCTTTCTGCCATCCTCCCAAGTCAGCAGAATAAATAAATGTTTGAAATTCGTACATTCAAGTTAATTATCACTCAATATCAACCCTTCATTGTATTAAAACAGCTAAATTTCGCTTGATAATTGATTTAGCTGTATATGCTGATAGCTCTATATTGCATGCTTTCAGAAAATAATAAAAAAATTGTGCCCCAAAGTTCTTTAATAAAAAAATAAAATTAGAAAAGCAAAAGTCACCCCCAATGTCCAAATTACCAATAAAAAATGATAGGTAAATGAAAAATCATTTAATTTTCTAGAGACTATCAAATTCGTAAATTAGGATTTCATTATTCACTATCCGAATTCCGAAATTGACCCAAGTTTGAAATAAAAAATTAAATATGATTCATCTTTTCTTTGTGACGGTCATGTGATAATGTGGCAGCAAAAATGAAAATAACATTTTGCTTATTGAAAAAGTGTGAAATGATGATCATCTTCCATATATGAAAAACTATATATTATAAGTTATTGTTTTTGTGGAATATATTGATAATAATCAAGATTATCAATAAAAAAAAACTTGTTTTAATCGGATGTTGTAGGAAACTGATTAGATGTTGATTCTAATTGGATAAAAGTTTTGTTATGAGCTTATTTGAAAATTGTAAAACCATAGATACCATGTTTCAGAATCATTTCTACCATCATTTTTATAGAATTCACTTGGACCATATAGAAAGCATATGCATACAGTACATATGAATATAATCTTATACGCACAATTATGAGCGCAACATAGCATTTAACTGAAAAAACATTCTAAAATTATAATGCAAACTTGTTTGTGCTTCCCATTAGTTGGTCTGTTATCCAAAGGTTGTGTTAAATGTTTAATCGAATTGTAAATTGTGTTTTTGTAGTTAATTGTGAACCTGGTAGGGTTCCACTAGACTGGATTGCCATATTCGAGCTACTTATTGAGGCTGCATAGCTTGGTCTGGATGCACCAAGCGTACTGGGTCTCTGGCACACCTCACGGCAACATCAAATTCTTTAACATACTAATTAGATTGAACCACGATGCTTGGATAGCTGATTTTGGGTTTTCACTTCTTCTCAGTCCAACCCATGTCGTTGCTCGTTTGGTTGGTTAATTACATGACACCGAGCAAGCCCACTCGAAAAAGACAATCTTAAGAGGCTCATTTATACAGTTTAGGGTTTTAGATTATATGAATGATTATTTTAGTTACAGTTGCTTCATCTTCTTGTTAACACAAAAAAAAACATTTACACGTAGAAATTACTTAATATTCTTAATCTTGAAGCAATCAAGTCTTCAAATATGATAATTTTTAGATAAAAATCTTTACAATTTTCATGGCTAATTATGATGCAACAATTTTTTTTTTTTTTCAAGAAATCATGCCCGTAGGCTTACCATAAAACAACATATTACAATGTTTTTTCATCATGATATAAATGATACCCCAGCTACCTCACAGTATTCTAATTATGATGCAACAATTAGGGTTGTTCCTGTTGACTTGTTCCCAAAATACTAAGCTGAAACAGATTTAGTTAAGATGAATGAAGTCAATTGACCCCATTTATACTTCAAATAATTGTATTTTACCATGCTATTTTATACATTTTTAGAAAAATATCATAGTTTCAACCATGATTGACCTCATATAATTTACTAATTGTATTCCCTGTTGACCTCCATATTATATTTTTTTTTCTCCAATTTAAAAGCTTACTAATATTGACCTCCTGACGATAAAATTTCTAGCTCCGTCCTGGACTAAGCACCTTTAATTGTATATGTTTAGTTACAGGTGTATAGTGTACCCTAGGCCTGAATAGTGTGCACAAATTAAATATTGTGCATTTACTAATTACAAATTGTGTCAACAGGTGAACAACATGGATTAGAGAATTTGGGTTCACAAAAGCAATTGATGAAAAGGTAAATTAATAACATATGGTAATGTGAATTCATTTTTTTATTTAGGTTGCTTTTACTGGTATATGGATATTAATTATTTAAAGATTTTTTAACAGCTTCCGCTACAAAAAAGGGCTGCAATTTTCATAAATAACTTAAAAGACAACAACGAAAAAGCTGTTGATTGCTCAAAAACTTGTACATGTTGCAGCTGAGACCCAGTTTTCTTCTCTGATTGGGCCCAAATCGGATAAAGATTTTACCAGAGCAGTTTTAGCTTTACCAGAGCAGTTTTAGCTCATGCAGCGCATGAACCATATGCAGCTCTTATAATTCTATAGTCCATGCGCTGCATAAAGCTAAAACCAATCTGTTAAATGTTTTCTATCATCATTAACATTAAGACTTTGCGTGATTTCCTTTTAACAACTTAAAATATTTTATCCTTTCCAAAAATCTTATAAAATTCGCAGGATGGTCCCTACATCTTTTTGGTTAACTAGCTTTTTAAATTCATTTTCTTGAAAGTGACGACAACGGTCTGCCTTTGCAATTGATGAGGTCCGGATCCCCTACTGTAAATCAATATTGAGTTTCGATCCGACCGTCCGATCAGAATCCGGACTAATCCGACCTTAGGTGGAAATGGAATGCAGTCTTCTTTAATATTCGTGCCAGAGATCCGACAAGTGACAAGAACGGTTTGCCTCCGCAATTGGTGAGGATCCGAATGCCCTAAAGTAAATCAAATTTTGAGTTTCGATCCGACCGACCTTAGGTGGAATGCAAGGTCTTCTTTAATATTCGTGCCAGAAAAGATTAGACGGTTCTGATGCAAACTCAAGACTTAGGTTACTTTAGGGGATCCGAATTAAATTGGTGAACCGTTCCGGTTCGCTTCCGTCTGGTCCGGGCACGGTCGGGTCTAAATGTCGGGTCAAACCTTCTTCGTCGCTATCTCTTCTTCTTCTTCTCAGTCGTTAATCCTATCTCGTTTGGGTGTCTCTTTTCTCTCCGTTAACCGCATTCTCGCAGTCTCTCTGTATTTCGAGGTAATTATTTCTCTTGAATTGTATCCGGATCTAACTAGTTTGTAAAACCGGGTAGTTTAGATCTGATTTGACCTTTTTTCTTAAATTTCTTTGAAATTAACAAAGGTTATTGGTTCTTGCTAATGCAGTTATTTTCGTAATTTATATTTGGTCCGTTGAAATATTGTCTCTTCGTATTAACAATTAAACTTCATCATTCTTTCCTTTTCTTTTTGAAAATTATACGGTGCCCCAATTAAAATTGATTGTTATTATTCAATTTTATTCTATTTTTATAAAATTGGTTCGTTTATTGATGTCTGAAATATGATATCCTGTCTTTGAGGAAGTGCACATGGAATTGGTGTTTGAAATTTTACTATTTGATTCTAAAATTCATGGTTATTTGGTATTACAATTTGTGAATACCTTTCAGATATTTATCTTTAGAAAGGGTTCCTGCCTATCATTATATCATGCAAATATGTCCTATCTCTGTGCATAAGGTTTTTCCCTTCGTTGATTATAGTGAAAGAACTTGTCGAAAAAACTGGATTGAAGAGGAAGAAACTGTGAAAAAAAAAAACTAGGGGGTAATTATGGTAAATGCATAGGAAAAGTCTCAATGACGCATGCATCCACTCATGCGTACACGTTTCAAAAGACCATATTTTTTTGGCAATTTTATGGGTGCCATATAATTATTATTATCTTACTGCAAGTTTCTTATATTGCGTGTTTAATCATATTCCTAAACTTCAAATTATAAGAGCGAACTCATTTCTAACCTTCTGCAGGAGCACTTCAAATTGTTTCAGTAAATTGAAATGCTTAAAAAGAGACGTGCACATATCATACGAGAAATCAGATCATACCTGACCCGCTAGTGGTGGGTGATGCCGGGACATGATTGGTCCTTATACATCCAAATGCAGCTGGTGCCTGATCGCACCGATGATTCAGAATCCGTTCCGATACTCCAACCTGATAATGGAAGTGAAAGCGAAAACGAAAATGATATCTATAGCAGTGGTGGGGATGAAAGCAGGATCAGTATTAGAATAGGAAATATTTCAAGTGGAGGTGAATCTGTCTCTACAAGGGAGAGTCAGGGGAGAGAAATTGTAGAGAGAGAAAGTGAGGAGGAGAGCTTAGTACAAGACCAGCCGCAATGCCGTATTTGTCTTGAAACTGGAGGTTATTTCTTTTCTGGAATTATTTATTTATTTAGTTTGAGGTTTTGAGCATACTTATTCTTGGTTTAACCTTACAAGTACCTGTGTATTTGTATATTTGCTGATTTTACAACATTAATTGAGATCAAAACTGAACAATGGAAAGGAACTGATTATGCAAAATCCCAAATGCATCATTTAGGTTTTGAACTATATGGTGTTCTATGGTTCTATATCTCCTGCTTTCTAAATTGAATTTGCATGTACCAGAAGTAATTCTATACTTTTATAGCCCTTGAAGGATGTACCATGTAAATAATTGTTTCTTTATTTTGAGCAAGTAGTGGGTCTAATCATTATGTCGAAGCTGAATAGAGTAATGCACATAATCAATAAAATTCAGACTCTCTTTTGTTGAAGTTTTCAATCAGCTACTTCTCATTTACCAGTTTCCTTCTTCTTTTTTTTTTGGTTTGGCCTTTTAAAGGAGATGATATGATAGCACCATGCCATTGTAGAGGTACACAGAAGTATGTACACAGGTCCTGCCTTGACCACTGGAGATCTACAAAGGTGGGCCCCTTTGTAATCATGTATTTTTCTTCTTCTTTGCGTGTTTATTTAGCTCTTATTGCTAAACCAGATCTTAAATTGACTTATCTCCCTAAACTCTTTTGCTGCTATTTATCTACTACCGCCACTGTCCAATTTATTAATTTATTTGGGAGTGAGGCTACGGTACAATGGATAGCGCATATTGGTTCGTACTATGGACCAATATCTCAATTTTCAAAGTTCAAACAATCGATCTGAACCATTCAACATGATCTCCATATGAAAATGGACTTGTAGATCAAATTTTACTTTTTTTAGAATTTTTAACTATTTTTTTAGATAGGTAGAAAATCACTAGTTTGAATGGTCTATATAATCTTTAGATCAAGTGATGTTCTACCTATCTAAAAACATAGTAAAAAAAAAAAATGTAAAATTTAGTCTGTTGGTACATTTTCATATGGAAATCACGCTGAACGGACGGTTCAGATTGACTATTTGAGCTTTGAAAACAAGTACGGACCAATATTGGTTCAGATTGACATATTGGTCTGTAGTATGGACCAATATGTGCTATGCATAGTACCACAGATTGACTATTTTCTTACAAGTCTGGCGAGGAATTTTTAACTATTTTTTTTAGATAGGTAAAAAATCACTAGTTTTGAATGTTCTAGAATCTTCAGATCAAGTGATTTTCTACCTATCTAAAAAAGTAGTAAAGAAATTCTGAAAAAATGTAAAATTTGATCAATAAGTACATTTTCATATGGAGGTCATGTTGAATGGTTCAGATCGACTATTTAAACTTTGATAATGAAAATATTGATCCATAGCACGGACCAATATGCGCTATGCATAGTACCATAGCCTCACTGTACGGAGTGCATTTGCACATTATTTGTTTGCCCATTTACTTTTTAGTTTTTCAAATTTCTGACAGGAAGGTTTTGCATTTGCACACTGTACGGAGTGCAGGGCTGTATTTCTACTGAGAGCCAATGTACCACCAGACCGTTGGTGGCTACGTCTCAAGTTCCAACTCCTCGTAGCCCGTGACCACACTGTTATCTTCTTCATTGTTCAACTGGTACGCTCTTGTACCATCTTTATGCATATCTACTAGCAAAGGCAGAGCCAGACTTTCAAGTTATGGGAGTCAAACTGTGAATGGGGGTCCATTATATAAATATAAAATGTTCTTGCTGCGAATGGGAGTCAATAAAATACTACTTGTAACATTTCTCTAAACTATGTAGAAAATAAGGTACAAGTACAGAAAATTTGGAAAAAAATGGGGGTCAATTGACCCCCGTTCCTTTCAGGTGGCTCCGCCCCCGTGTACTAGGGTTTCACTCAATTATTACTCGTGTACCAATCTAGAGAGTAGAACTAGGGTGCTCTTAAGCTCACCAAAATATTGGTGAACTTTTAACTCCAAAACCTATTGGAATGATTTCAAATGATGAATCCAAACCGTTGAAACCGATCTACTTAAAGAGTGATGCGTTTACATGTCAAACTTTATTTTTTAATTAATTTAGTATAAAGTCAAGAGGTCAAAAAAAGAAGGTTTATATGTTAATTTTAATATGTTCATTGTTCATCGTTTTTTTACCACTTGACTTGATACTAAATTAATTCGAAAATTTATGAATTTGACATATGAATGCATCATTCGTGAGATAGATCGGTTTCAATGGTTTGGATTCGTCGTTTGAAGTCAATCCGATAGGTTTTGAATTAAGCTCGCGAAAGAGCTTGGTGAACTTAAGAACATCCTAGTTTTACTCCCAACCTGGATTTATTCTGTCTTATAAGTTATCAGCATTATTTTTTATTATTGGTATGCGGCGAGGGTTTCTTATACCACTTATCAGTGGATTTTTGTTGACCTTCGTAAATGAATAGTAACAACGAAAAGTGCCATATGACCATATCTTAAATTAATTTAATGATTGTTTTTGTACAGTAGCTTTTGGTCTCAGTTCTCAGCTTGTACAGTACCAAATATTTTACTTCTTTGTTTCTTAATTCTTTATTGGAAAGGTGGTGACGATGTTAGCCATGCTGGTATATAAATTCTACGGAGAGGAATTGCGTGAAATGTTTGAATATGAAGATCACCCCTATGCCTTTTATGGCATGTCTAGTATGTCATCTTCTCTACCTTCAATTTTATTCTATAATTATCCACTATTTGTTGTCTATCAAATCTCACCCTGTTAAATCACACCCATTGCTATTATACCAGGCATGTCATACATGAGTCAGAATAGATGGAAATAAGATATTATATATTAATCTGACAAGTGGTACAAATGTAAATGGCAGTAATGGCGGTACTACTGTGGGTTTATTGTATGGTTTCTTCATAGCCATAATTTGTGGCCAGAGAATCCATGAAAGGCATTATCATGTTCTTGCCAAGCAAGAACTCACTAAGGTATATTGAAACTGATATGTATTCTTTTTGTAATTTTTTTTGCTCATTGTTGTACTGCTATTCCCATTACATACTAGTATGGCAAGACCAAATCCTACTGACTGAAAGAGTTCAGATCAGTAGCAGTACAAATAATAATAATAAATAACTGGTTCATTGCTGGCTGGAGATATCAGTAAGCATAAAATGATTATTTTTACTAAAACATGGTTGTTCCTGAAGTATCATTTAATTTGAAGGTGCATAATGTTCATTTATTTTCTGATGATTTGGCTTCTCTACTCCTTTATTTTCTGATCATATAATATCATGATTAAGACCCATGCAGAACACGAATGTAATGCACACCTACAAAACATAGCAAAATATTACATGCACCTCTAGAAGAGGGGCAGAAGAAAGTAACACCCTATTCTTTTCTTTTCCCTTTCGCGTCCAAAGGTAAATGAGGGAACAAGGGTATTTTGGGTATTTTATTTAAGAAACTAAAATTGGAGAGGTGTAGATGGTAGTTCGCATAATTAGCATACGTACATTATTCTTCTTGCTTACATGGGTATATGTGATATAAATGAGGTTTTAAGGGAAAATAAATGAACTTTTTATTGATTTTCTCTTTATTAATTTTTTATTATATAAAAACAGGAATTTATAGTGGAGGACAGAGAGAAAAGTGAGAGCGTACCTGAGCTTGAATCAAGTCATATAATGGAGTTACGAATGCTAGGCCTCTATTGAGTATGTATTTCAAAAAACCTTTCTCGTTTTGAGCTTATAAAGAGCATTCTCCAGTTTCATTGTTCATCTTTTTATAAAGAAGTTTTTGTGATAGCGGAATTGTGGCACTGGTAGATAGGTTACTTATACCGATCAATTACCAGTAACAAATTGATAACAATTTCCTCTGGTTTAAGCCTGATTTGAGCCATAAATAGAACACAACCATAATAAAATAAAATTAATGATCGGAAAAGGCAGAGCTTGTACCTGTATGCTGTACCAGACAGAGAGTACCAACACGGTAATGCCAAACAGGGATGGTGAGATGTTAATTTTGCTGAAATCATTTTCTTGAGATCATATAAATATAATTCTCAATATATTGTGCATTTTATTAAATAGCCTTCTTTTCCTTTTCAGTCAATTGCCCAAGTCTTTTTGCTGCTCAGCCAGATATACACAACCAATCAACCATGGATCTCAATATCTGGAATAGCTTCTAAGCATGGCAATTTTTTCTTGTAAATTTGTTCATTATGTTTAGAACTTGAGACCAAAATGCCCCTTTTCGCGGCACTTTTGGGAGCATTAGGGATTAATTTAGGTAAATTAGGGGGCCATTTCATATTATGTAATTGAAGTTGTCAAAAAATAGTGAAAAGGAAAATAAAATGGAAAATGGAAATCTCTTTTTCCCTTTTTGGAGTTTTTGGCAGGGAGAAAGGTTTGGGTCTGATGGGTTTCAGGACCGTCCGATTCACTTTAAGATTTGTGCGCACGAATTTTAAAGCAAACACGAAAGTTGCAGACGCGAATTCTAAAGCAGATCGGACCTAAATTTGTCCCGTTGGCAGGACCCTTTCTCTCTCTCGCGGTCACACAGTATTTTGCACGTTTCAATTACATGCTCTTTCTCTCTCAAGATAAATACATAATTACAAAAGTAAATGAAAATCAAGTTGATAAAGGGAGTCAAAATTATTGAACGCCTGTAATTTTTGACATCTCTAGTGTCAGTCAATAAAATATTTGAGGCTAGATCTCCATTTTTATTTTATTTTTAAAAACTATTAATGGCTGTCGTCTATTAGTCTATACAAGTTGGTTGGCATGCTGGGATTTGATTTTTTGTGGCCTAAAATTGTGTCAGATCTGTACTTTTAAGTGTTACTGATTGTTAGCATTAGATTAGCCATTCAATTAATTATTACAATATAAATACAGCTTGTGTTTAAAATTGAGATATAGCGCTAATAAAACTTGTTCTGTTTGGAAAACAATATTTTCTGTTTTGAAAAAAAAATATGCTAAAACAATTACTTTTTTGAAAATATATATTTTATGTTTTGATCTAGCAATGGAAAAAGTAGTTTATTGGAGGGGTTACAAATTGTGAATAATTTGAGATTTTACTATATTTGGAAATGACAAACTTAACATAATTGATTTAATTATAATGACTCCTCAAATAAATAAAAATGATTATACATATATATTATTAAACTATAAATATTGAATTTGATCTTTTGACTGCATTTAACAAACTAAGTTTGAATAATTGTTTAGCAAGTCTTAAATTCAAATACGCTCTCAATTTTCTAATATGTTCATTCTATTTTAATAGATTTTCACTTGTTTTTTTATTTCGCGTTTTTTTCGGTTTTTTTTTCGCGTTTTTTTCACGAATAATTCGGCAACTAGCATTTTATTTCCGAATAAAAGTCGTATTATACGTTTTTCTGCATTTTATGCGAGAAGTTTCGGTTGGTGATGTCGGAAAAAACAAATTATACACGACTATACTGAGAACCTGGTACAGATGTAAAAGCATTAGAATGGGTTGGTGGCCACATAAAAATAACATTTATGAAGTCCAGATGAAGGCCACCAACTTCTGTTCAATATCTATAGTTTTTACGGTAGACATGGCGCACCATTTCTGAATTTGTCCTATAGATTTTCTATTAAAAATGTGAGCACCTACCCACAAAATTAGTTTTCCCTTATTTTCTTTTAAATTTTTTTTGCGAGAGCTACACATCATAACATAACACAGAGGCGAATCTACATACAATGAATGGGGTCAATTGACCCCCATTCATTTTGAATTTTTTGTTATACCTTTTTTAATATAGTTTAAAGTAAAATATTATAGATAGTGTGAAATTGCACCCTATTTTTCCGTAGTAGAACAAATTTTATATGCTTGACCTTCATTCACGTTTGACACCCATAGTCTTAAAGTCTGGCTCCGCCCCTGACATAACATGCTAATAATATACACTAAGGTTATATTTTCTACCATATGTAGAATTAGATGAAGAAAATGATCCATCTAATAAAAGACTAACATATTGAAACGATTTATTTGAAAAAATAAAAGAAATGCTAAAACATATTAAAAACATGCACTTGTGTTGTCCTATTAATTAATATATTGTGACTGAAAATTGAAAAGTAATGGTAAACCGTGTCTATTTTGAATTTTAAAAAATTGTTAATTCTCCTACCAACCTTGGAAGTGGTTGTGGGTCCACCTTGACCTAGCCCTCCATTATTTCAAATTCAATCCTCTCCAACCTAGTTTCATTCAGCCCATTGGTTTCATTACAAACCCATAAAAAAATGTATTTTGCTCCTTGTTATTATAATATAATACTTATTCAAAAGTGAGCTAATTGCTTACATCTGATGTTATATCTATGATGAGCTCATTGTGTTTGTATGAATCATCTAATCAAAATTAAAGATTTTTGGTTATACGAATTTTAAAATATGATCATATGTTTCTTTTATAATTATCATCATAATTTACATTTGCAAAAATCCTTATTTCATTCTTATAAGATAGCAAGCAAGTATACCTCAAAGTTTCCAAAGTACTATTTATTTTTATTGTTCAATTTCATCTTTTCTTACTGAGAATTGAGATCAAAACCAACTGTGATTATAATGAGAATATAGAGGAGGGATCCGATTACAACGCTTTTGAGTTACCACAAAGTTAGACAACCATTTTTTTCATTTTCAAAGTCCAAATCGTCGATCTAAATCGTTCAACATGATCTCCACAATAAAATATGCTTGCAGATCAAATTTTACATTTTTTTGAATTTTTTTACTATTATTAAGTATTTTACAAAAACTAGTCAAATTCAAACCATTGAATTTTGTACCATCTTAATAAATAGTAAAAAAATTCAAAAATGTAAAATTTGATCTGCAAGCACATTTTATTGTGGAGATCATGTTGAACGGTTTGGATTGACGATTTGGACTTTGAAAAAAAAAATAATTATAGTAACTTTGTGATAACTCAAAAGTGTTTAGTCGGATCCCGAGGAGAATATCATGATTAAACAAAACTTGATTTATCTTTGCCCACGTCACTTAAATTCAAGGATAAATTCTTTTTATTTCCAGTTTCTCACCTAACCGTTCCACAATACTTACCTATAAATGCTCTCCTTCATCATCATTATTTAGCAACAACCCAATAGAAAACAAAGCACCACAGCATTAGTATATCCATAAGATTTGGTACAGTATAATGGCTTTCTCCCTTTCAAAGGTGGCTGTCTCCACCTTCCTTTCCTTAGCCTCAATTTGGGTCATTAAATCATTTTTCAAACACAATCTTTGTTTACATCCCTATTCCCTTCATCCTGTTCTTGGCACCTCTCTTCTTCCAATGCCACACCTAACTCTCCTCCCGGTCCCGTGGCCGTACCCATTTTCGGCAACTGGCTTCAGGTACACTTGCTTCTCTTTCATATGAAATTGATCATCTATAAAGATAAATAATCAACTGGCTTCAGGTACACTTGCTTCAGGTACCATTTATGG
>JAJGRW010000467.1:687996-773937 GCA_025461045.1 Carex parvula
TACTATGGTTTTTTTCATTTTCTTCTGAATGTTTTTCATCTATTACTTGTTGTCTTTCATCATCTTTTGGTTGTCTTTCATCTACTACTGGTTGTCTTCATCTAATACTAGTTGTCTTTCATGTTCTACTAGTTGTTTAACGTTTTACTGGTTGTATTTCATCTTCTTCTAGTGGTCGTTCATCTTCTTCTAGTTGACTTTTCTCTACTACTGGTTGTCTTTCATCTACTACTAGTTGTCTTTCATCTTCTTCTAGTTATCTTTCAAGGTCTACTAGTTGTCTTTCATCTACTACTCGTTGTGTTACATTATTTTATTCTAGTTGTCTTTCATCTATTACTGGTTGTATTTCATCTTCTTCAAGTTGTCTTCCATGTTCTTTGGGTTGTGTTTTATCTTGTACTTGTTATCTTTCATGTTCGACTAGTTGTCTTTCATCTTTCTCTAGTTGCCTTTCATCTTGTACTTGTTATCTTCCATCTACTACTAGTTGTTTTTCATCTTATTATGGTTGTGTTTCATCTTGTACTGGTTATCTTCCATATACTAGTAATTATTTTTCATTTTCTTCTGATTGTCTTTCATCTTTTACTTGTTGTTTTTCATGTTCTACTGTTTGTATTTCATCTACTACTCGTTGAATTTTATCTTCTTCAAGTTGTCTTGCATCTTCTTATGGATGTCTTTCATCTACTACTGGTTGTCTTTCATCTACTACTAGTTTTCTTTCATGTTCTACTAGTTGTTTTTCATGTTCTACAGGTTGTATTTCATTTTCTTCTAGTTGTCTATCATGTTCTACAAGTTGCATTTCATCTTATACTAGTTGTCTTTCATCGACTACTAATTATCTTTCATGTTCTACAGATTGCCATACATCTACTACTAGTTGTATTTCATGTTCTTCAGTTTGTATTTCATCTACTACTCGTTGAATTTCATCTTCTTTTAATTGTCGTTCATCTACAACTGGTTGTCTTTCATATAATATTGGGTTGTCTTTCATGTTCTACTGGTTGTTTTTCACGTTCTAATGGTTGTATTTCATCTTCTCAGTTGTCTTTCATGTTCTACTGTTTGTTTTTCATTTTCTACTGGTTGTCTTTCATCTTCTTCTAGTTGTCTTTCATCTTCTTCTAGTTGTCTTTCATCTACTACTAGTTGTCTTTCTTATTCTATTGTTTGTTTTTCATGTTCTACTAGTTGTATTTCATCTTATTCTAGTTGTCTTTCATCTTCATCTAGTTGTGTTTCATCATGTACTGGTTATCTTTAATGTTCTACTAGTTGTCTTTTATCTGGTACTCATTATCTTTCATCTACTACGGGTTGTTTTTCTTCTTGTAGTGGTTATCTTTCATCTACTAGTTGTCTTTCGTCATCTACTTTTTGTATTTTATCTACTACTGGTTGTATTTCATCTTCTTTTAGTTGTCTTTGATCTTCTTCTAATTGTCTTTCATCGATTGCAGATTATCTTTTATCTTCTTCTAGTTGTCTTCTATGTTCTACTAGTTGTATTTCATCAATTACTGGTTGTGTTTCATTATCTTATTCTAGCTGTCTTTCATATACTATTTGTTGTATTTCTTGTTCTACTATTTGCATTTCATCTACTACTGGTTTTCAATCATCTTCTTTTGGTTGTTTTCATCTTTTTCTGGTTTTGTTCCATGTTGTACATGTTATCTTTCATCTACTACTGGTTGTTTTTCATTTTCTTATGGTTGTCTTTCATCTATTACTTGTTGTGTTTCATGTTCTACTGTTTGTATTTCGTCTACTACTGGTTGTATGTCATTTTCTTTTAGTTGTTTTTGTCTTGTTCTAGTTGTCTTTCATCTACTACAGGTGGTCTTTCATCTACTACTAGTTGTCTTTGATGTAATACTAGTTGTATTTCATGTTCTACTGGTGTATTTCATCTTCTTCTAGTTGTCTATCATGCTGTACTAGTTATCTTTCATCTTCTACTAGTTGTCTTTCATTGACTACTAGTTGTCTCACATGTTCTACTGATTGTCTTTCATCTACTACTGGTTATTTTCATGTTCTATAGTTTGTATTTCATCTACTACTAGTTGTATTTTATCTTCCTTTAGTTGTTCTTTTATCTTTTTCTAGTTGTCTTTCAGGTTCTACTGGTTGTTTTTCTGTTCTACTTGTTGTATTTGATTTTTTTCTAGTTGTCTTTCATGTTATACTAGTTGTCTTTCATCTTGTACTGAATATATTTCATGTTCTACTAGTTGTTTTTCAGGTTCTACTGGTTGTATTTCTTCTACTATTAGTTAGTCTTTCATGTTCTACTTTTTGTCTTTCATCTACTACTGGTTGTTTGTCATCTACTACTGGTTGTCTTTTATGTTCTACTGTTTATTTTTCATATATTACTAGTTGTATTTCATCTTCTTCTAGTTTTCTTTCATCTTGTAAATGTTATCTTTCATCTACTACATGATATTTTGTTATCTTTTTCTAGTTGTTTTTCATCTTGTATTGGTTATCTTTCATCTACTACTAATTGTTTTTCATTTTCTTCTGGTTGTCTTTCATCTACTGTTTGTTCTAGTTCTATTTTTTGTATTTCATACTGGTTGTTTTTCATCTTCTTCTAGTTGTCTAAAATCTACTACTGGTTATCTTTCATGTTCTACGAATTATTTTTCATGTTCTACTAGTTGTATTTTATCTTCTTCCAGTTGTCTTTCATGTTGTAATAGTTGTCTTTCATCTACTTCTAGTTGTCTTTAATCTTCTTGTAGTTGTGTTTCATCTTGTACTGGTTATCTTTTATGTTCTACTAGTTGATTTTCATCTTCTTCTAGCTATCTTTCATCTTGTACTGGTTATCTTTCATCTACGACTGGTTCGCTATCTTCTACTATTTTTTGTCTTTCATGTTCAACTAGTTATTTTTCATGTTCTACTGGTTGTATTTCATCTTCTGCTGGTTGTCTTTCATCTTCTTCTAGTTGTCTTTCATCTACTGCTGGTTGTCTTTCATCAACTACTAGGTGTCTTTCATCTTTTTCTAGTTGTCTTTCATGTTCTACTAGTTGTCTTTCATCTAATACTGGTTGTGTTTCATTTCTTATTCAAGTTGTATTTCATCTTCTTGTAGTTGTCTTTTATCTTGTACTTGTTATCTTCTATCTACTACTGGTTGTTTTTCATCTTATTCTTGTTGTATTTCATCTTTTGCTGGTTATCTTTCATCTAGTACTAGTTATCTTTAATGTTCTGCTAGTTGTCTTTCATCTTTTTATAGTTGTTTTTCATCTTGTACTTCTATTACTAGTTGTTTTTCATCTTGTTGTGGTTGTGTTTCATCTTGTACTGGGTATCTTTCATCTACAAGTGGTTATTATTTTTTTTCTTCTGATTGTATTTCATCTATTTGTTGTTGTCTTTCATGTTAAACTGTTTGTATTTCATCTACTACAGGTTGTATTTCATCTTCTTCTGGTTGTCTAATACTAGTTGTATTTCATGTTCTACTAATTATTTTTCATGTTCTACTGGTTGTATTTCATCTTCTTCTAGGTGTCTATCATGTTCTACTAGTTGTCTTTCATCTTCTACTAGTTGTCTTTCATCGACTACTAGTTGTCTTTCATGTTCTACTGATTGTCTTTCATCTACTACTAGTTGTCTTTCATCTTTTTCTAGTTGTCTTTCATGTTCTACTAGTTGTCTTTCATCTTTTACTAGTTGTCTTTCATCGACTACTAGTTGCTTTTCAAGTTCTACTGGGTGTCTTTCCTCTACTACTAGTTCTACTGATTGTCTTTCTTCTTTTTCTAGTTGTCTTTCATGTTCTACTAGTTGTCTTTCATTTTCTACTAGTTGTCTTTCATCGACTACTGGTTGTCTTTCATATTCTACTTTTTGTATTTCATCTTCTTCTAGTTGGAGGTTGGAGGTTCATGAGTGCCCTTTATGACTCTTCCTGCTCGATTGTTGCTAGCACATCTTCGAAAATGGGCATCTCGGTTGAGAGTAGAATTTGGGGTCGGATCCCCTCATAGCTTGCATCCAGCGCTCCCAGTTAAGTAAAGATCAAGTCATGCTCATTTTGTTTCTAAAGTTCTGTTCCATCGGTTGTTGAAGGTAGATATGTTTATGTGTTGCTCTTGCTTGATTTTTTAGATTTCTTGCTTAAGGCTGAAGATGTATGCGAAATTCTTTTGCTGGCCGTATAATTTTTTTGCTTTATCCTACACATCTTTGGAGGTTTTGCAATACATGAACATGTTTGAGATTTGGGGTTCCGTCGTGCTCAGCAATCAGGTCATAAACTGATGGTCTGTTGTTTGCCATTGTTCTACTTTGAGGTTCTCTGCTTCTGTGGATTTTGTGGCATCTGTTATTTTGGGTTTGGTTTTGGTACCATTGATGTTGTCTAGTTTACCTCTACCATTGATCCCAATGGTGACAGATCTGGACCAGGGAATATAGTCCTTGTTGCTATTGAGAACTATAGTTGTGATTTTGTGGTTGTCAGTGATTTGAGACATGTTGTGGTGGTACTGATATTAGTTACCAGTAAATGGTTTTTTTTCTTTGTGGATTTTTGTTGTTGCTGATAAGAACAAAAAAAAGTGTGGTGCTGAGAAGGGATTTAGAATTTCTGGTTTATTTGACTTTTTTTTTGGTGTTGCTGGTAAGAATAGAAACTAGGATTGCAGAATTTTGAATTTCTGGTGTTGTGCTGAGAAGGGTCTATAGCTCTTGGCTCTCACCCTTGTTCCTCTTGCCACGTTTTATTGATACCGGATTGGTAACTGCTCCGAGACCATATTGAATTTAGAGGGAATTTAGAGAAATGATGAATTATATTTCTTATTGAAATAATTATGATCTTTACATGGTTCTGTACATGAATATTTATAACCTAACATTCCTATGTATTGCTACTAGTCGTTGGGCTCATTTCTATTTTACAATATCTGGATTTGTTGCCTAATTACATCCAAATCAGATCCTAATTACATAAATAAAGCTAGGTACCATATATGGATGCTAGCTGATTTGTTGCCTAACTATGCCTATGATAAATATTCTTTGGCTAACATTCTAATTTCTCAACAATTTGTTCCAACTATTGCCTTTTTGTAGGTGTTTGATACTGACGGTAAATGGCCTCCAATAGCGTTGGACATCATCGGACTTCTTCACATGCACTTCCGCTTATAAATCAATGCACCATAGGGGTATTTTGTCGCTAATCCAAAATGCTTTGTGGAAATTGAAAGTACCCATGAAAGTTAAATTGTTCATCTGGTTTACGATGGACAACAAAATCCTTATGCAAGAAGTTCTCATGATGTGAGGTTTACTCGGTCCAACTGGATTGTCAGCTATGCAACTCAAATGTTACGGAAACAAAAAACCATATCATGTGGAATTGTTCGTATGCAATCTGGTTTTTGAAGGGTCTTCTTGCGCACTTCAATATATGAAGTTGCAAGGAAGTAGTACTATTTTTGAAATCTGGGCCATGGCCCGATCTGGTCTTTCACTGAGAATAAAGACACAACAAAATGTGATACAGACTGCCGACGCATGAGCACTATGACGAGAAAGAAATAGGAGATTTTTTTTTAATAAATGAAAACCAGTGCAATTGTTGTTAAATGGAACATTATTTGAAATTTCCAATGGTTTCAGAGCGAGTAGGATTAGATTAGACCATGCACGGAACAATTTGCGCCCTTTTGGTGGCAATATTTAATAGTTGACTTGTGTATAGAATGAGAAAATAGTTAATAGGCCTTGTAAATAATTTTTTTTATCTTCAATATACTTGTTGGTGGTAATCACCGCTAACCATAAAAAATAAAAACATTTTCCTATTAGAAATAAAACTTGCTTATAATTGAAAGGTGGAATTCGTTGTATGCCCTTTATTTCTTTAAAAAAAAAATCATATTTACGCTTAGTAAATTTCATTCTTTCTAACCGTCAAATGAAAATTCATTATTTCAAAAGATGCATGCCCAGTAATTTTACAAACTTAATTCAGCTACTTTTGCCGATAATATGGATGCACAACGGAGCTAATCTACATTTCCAAAACTGTAAATAACGAAATATCTATTGTTATAGGTAATTTCAGGAACTCTAGAGTTCCTTTTAAGTGTGATAAAAAAATTATCATATCCACATGTTGAAGATTAATAACCGAAACACATATGGAGACGCAATTTCTGGGTATACTTAGCAAAAGTCAAATATGATTTTTTTTTTTAATTACACCCAATTCTTAAAAAGACTAAAACACTCCTTACTTCTTTATCCAACGGTTATTTGAGGCTTGTACTCTATACAAACACATTGCATTGTGTATTGTAAGGGATGAGAAATTAATCAATGAAATTCTTCTTTGAATTCAATCTGAAATTTTAACACTGCATCTCGGCCGGCCCTTAATTTCAAAGTCAAGTTTGAAGCCCAATAAATTGGTTCCCCTGTTCACCATTTCAACCGATATTTTTTTTAATACCCCAAAAAAAAAAACAAATTATCAAATCTGCCCCCACCCCAAACTTATTTTTAAATCTACCCCAACCGCCAGTCCACTGGGCGGTCCACTTTCCCCACCTGACCGTCCAGTGGCTGCGCGGTTCAGTACCCAGATCTGACCGCCCAGCAGCTGGGCGGTCCGCTATAAAACCCATATAAAAGGGATTTTTCTCTCTCCTGATGAGCACAGTATTCATTCCCCCAAGTTTTCATAACCGAATGAGAGAAAGAGAGGCGATTTTGAGGCGATTTTGTACAGTAATTCCAGATGTTGGTTGCACTGTATGCGGGCGGGAAGTTTACCCGGGGTGCGAAGGGAGCACAGTACACTCAGGAAGTAGCCTACGGCTTCGAGGTAAATGAAAATACCTCATTTGTTGAACTGAAGGGAATAGTGTATGAAAAGATTGGTGTGAACCTCAACCAGTATGATATAGATTTAGCTACCCGGATTAACACAGTAAGTGGTGGTAGACCTTACTATACTAGGTATCCAATAACAGATGAGTCCTTATGGAGGAGTGTTTACAACACTTTTGAGTCACAGAGGGTAATGGTAATGGACTTATATTCCAGGAGAGTTCAGCGTGAACCCGGGGTTGGAACATCTAGGAAAAATAGAGGTTATAATCACTCGGGTTATGACAACCCGCGTCACTCGAGATATGACAGCTCGAGTTATGATCACTCGGGTCATGAGCACTCGGGGTATGACAACCCCCGCCACTATAGTTATGACAACCCCCGCCACTCGAGTTATGAACCGCCCGTATCACCCGTTTATGAGAATTATGTACCCGATTTTACCACCGATCTACCACCACCACCACCACCTCCTCCTGAAACCCCAATCCAACCCAGATTTCCATCTGTACCACCATCAATACCTATAGTGTCACCCGTTGCTACCCGGAGAGACCTTGACCTTGATGCTGAGCTCGATGCCGTACCACAAAGAAATTTGGAAACAGGTGACGAATGGGAAGGGGATTGGGATTCTGATCACCTGTCAGAAGGTGATGGAGATTATTTACCTAAGGAAGACAGATTTCTGATTAGAGGTCGGACAGATAGGCATCCGTGCCCCACATTCAACGATACCACTGCTTTTGAAGAGGCAGACATCTCATTTTTTGGGCAGCGTGTCAGGTACAGTCAAGAGCTTGCTCCGCAGCAGGTTTACACCAACATAGATGAACTTGTGAAGAAAATAAATGAGGTCCATGTTCACGGCAACTGGGAGTGCAAAACTGAAAAAAGGGACCGAAGAAGGTTAGTAATTGTTTGTGCCGACGAAGCGCATTGCCACTTCCGTCTCTATGCAACCCCTGTGGGTAAGGGCGAGGCATGGATTATTAAGAAGTGTGAACCACCTCACACATGCAAATCTGCGTCATCAAGGAAAGACCATGCACAGCTTACGGCTTCACTTATTGCCGATGTAATTGAGAATGACATTGAGGACCCATCGATGAGCCTTAAGGAGGTCGGTAGAGCTGTCAGACGGGTTTACAAACATGTCGTGCCAAAATACAACAGGTTGTGGAGAGGGCGTGAACTTGCGATTTGCCGAATGTTCGGTAGCTGGCATGGTTCATACAACTTGCTTGCACCATTGCTGCAGGCCATAGCAAGTACTAATCTCGGCACTGTCTTTGAATGTTGGAATATAAGCGTACCGACTGTCGACAACGCGTTGCAATTCAAGGCCATAGCATGGGCGTTCGGTCCATGTATTCAAGCTGTGCCATACATTAGACTGGTCATCAGTGTAGATGCATGCTTCCTGTCTGGCCGTTACGACGGGAGACTGCTGATCGCATGTGCATATGATGCTGAAAACCAATTATTGCCTTTGGCCTTTGCAATTGTTGAGAAGGAGGACGGAGAAAACTGGAGATTTTTCATGAGGTTCGTAAGAAGACAAGTGGTTGGCGACCTGTTCTTTTGTGTCATATCAGACCAGCACAAAGGAATCAAATATGTTTTTGATCGCCCAGATTTCGGGTGGTCGACAGCGAACGGCGATTGTGTGCACAGGCTGTGTATGCAACATGTTACAGACAACCTACACAAGAACTGCAGATCTGAAAAATGGGTTGCAGATACATTCAGAATTTGTTGCAAGAGGAAGAAGCCAAGAAGGATGGAAGAGATGTTCAAAGATTTTGCCAAGGTATGTATATTTTTTATTTGTTGACTTATATTTTCTGAATTATTTACTTAAATTTTCTCATATAAAATTGTTTTTTTTTTTTGCAGTACTGTCCAAAAGCAAATTTGTACTTACTCAAGGTGGGAAAAAATAATCCCGCGGATGTTAATGAGCCACCCGCATATGAGAAGATATTGCAATCCCGTGATGGAGGTTTCCGATGGGGAATTATGACCACAAATGGATCTGAGTCCTTAATGTTGTTTTCAAGCAGAGCCGGCAGTTGCCCGTGATGGCAATTGTGGAGGACACATTCTACAAGTTAAATGCATAGTTTGTTGCACGGCGTGTTAAAGCCCTCAAATTACTGGCCAGGTATGTATATTTTTATTCAGAGATTTTTCCAAGATATGTATATTTTTATTTGTTGACTTATATTTTCTGAATTACTGTGAATCAAACGTTTTCAACAAGGGTGTAGGGGAAACTAAGGAAACATAGGGAGAAATGTGCAGCTATGAGAGTTGTCCCGTACGGGGAGAACCAATTGAAATTCAAAGTGCACTGTCCATATGAGTTTGCTCCAACCGGCCGTAGACCGGATAGGACTATGGAGTTTGTGAAAAGGATGTTCAAGTATGTTGTTATTTTTGCACCTGACAATACTGTAACATGCACTTGCCAAGGAATCCAGTTGGCCCACATACCTTGTTCTCATGTTATGGCGATGTGCCGAGAGAGAAACTTCTCTGAGGATAATTATGTCGCAGACATGTACCGTACCGATTATCTTGCGAGTACTTGTGGTGCATCTTTCCATCCTTATCCCAACCAGTATCAGTGGCCGCCCTCTGTTGGTGATAGAGTCTGTCCTGCAAGCGGGTGGATCAGAAAAGGAAGAAGAGCCCACAAGCGTCAAGTAATGACCATGGACAAGATGGAAGGTAGGCGAATGGGACATCAGGCCCGCGCCGTTCAACAACTGACAGGCAGCGAGCAGGTACGGTTGATTCCTTTTATTTACTAATATTTTATTTATTTACTTATATTTTATTTTGATTTTATTTCAACTGGAATGCAATGCAGATGCCATTAACGAAGCCAATGAAAGAGAAAATGCTAGAGTTGTTGCTGAAGTTACCGGTAGTAGCCACCGCCCTCATGAAAGCCCAGGAACCGGTAGTAGCCACCGCACTCATGAAAGCTCAGGAACCGGTAGTAGCCATGGAGAGACATCTGGTAGTGTCGCACAACCAGCTGCACCCAGACCCAGACGTCGTATTTTGAGTTTGTTCGACCGTCGTCGCTGATTACCAAGTTTTGTTAAATTATGTTATGAATTATTTTAGATGTATATTGTGAACTATTCTAATTTGTAGTTTGTGAATTATGCAATTTTTTTATTTGCTGATATCTCGTTATTTTGTCTACATTCCGACCGAACTTTGCATTAAAACCTGTGTCTAAAACCCATAAAAATGTGTGTATTTCATTGAATATCTATATGATGTGGTACTGCTGTTCTTTCTTTCTTTGTTGCAGGAAACGGGCGAAAAAGAGAAAAGATCTGGAATCTGAAGGACAATACACGGACCGTGCACTCTTGCATACGGACCGTATACCCCCTGCCCGACCACTGACTGAAGACTCACACAACCCGCACACCTCCCACTCATCAGGACACAGGCACACGGTCCGTGCACTTTTGTGTGCGGACCGTACACGGCATTTCTGGAAACAGAATTCAGAATTGGAAATAGAGGCCAGCTGGAGAGGTCGCAAATGGAAGGCTTTAAAAGCGAGATTCTGGGCATTTGGCTGCTCATTCGGGAGCAGAGAACAAACCCTAAGGCAAGAAAGTGGCGACTAGGCTTGGAGAAGAAGAAAACGACAAAAATCGAGAGATTTGCGACGTCTCCTCTTGAATCTTCGAGTTTGTCATGAACTTCTTGTTTATCTCTTGTTTTATTTTCTGTTTTTCTATGTTAGGCTAAACTCTTTAGTTTCTAGGGTTAAGATGTAATTGAATGCTTTGTTTTACTTACTAGTTATTAGAATTTGTATTGGATCTTGTTCTTGTTTGTTGTGTAGTATTTTATTGCTTAGTTGAAATTGTTTGAATTGAATGGTTTATCGTTAGATGTATGGCCACATCTAAATGGTATTTCAAGGCTTTGATATTCTTTCGACCAAATTAAGTATTTGAGATAGGTTTGTGAACCGAGAGGTGAAACCAAGCGGTAGCCGAAAGGCGAAGTTTTCCTCGTATCGAGAGATCGAGGTTATCTTTAGTAGACCAACAAATAACTTAGGATAATTAAACCAATAAACGAGAGTTGAAGTTGAACCCTAAGAAAGTATAAATTGAGTTTCGTACCAAGCAATTAAGCCAATAAACGAGAGTTGAGGATTATAGACTTAGGTACGGCCAAAATAACTTTGCACAGGAAATCAATACAGAAACCAGTAACTGCTGTATCAACTCGAGGGCCACACGGACCGTGTATGAAAGTACACGGCCCGTGCACATTACACACGGCCCGTGCATGAGAGTGCACGGACCGGGCACTTGAGGCAAAGCTGAGACGAAGTCAGAAACCCTAGGAACCCCTTTTTATTCATTCAAAACCAAACCAAAATTTACTTTGCCATTTTAAATATTGTCATTGAACCTTAGGACTTTAAACAAACCCCAAATCAACATTTGCAGACTTCTAGAGTTTCTATATAATCTAAGTAGAATCCAATATGTTCCAACCGTCCCTGTGATCGATACCCGACAATATACTACGTGCTAGGATTGTATACTTGCAGTCTGAACCAAAAGTGTATTTAAGGTTAAAAGGTACAGCTTGCTGTACCGAAACTTTGTACTATACCTTTTTGGGGGTAACATTTGCCTCGATTATTTTATATGCTTCATTTTTGTTATTTTTATTACTTAATTACGTATACAAAAACTAACAACATAAAATATAAACAAATACAAAACTAATGAAATAAAGTCTACGACATAAATTCCTAAAAATTCTACAAGGGTAATTTCCTAAAAAATCTACTTCTTACAACGAGCCTTGAAAGTGCATGGAACAAAGTC
The DNA here is from genome assembly GCA_025461045.1 of Carex parvula. Classification (NCBI taxonomy): domain Eukaryota; kingdom Viridiplantae; phylum Streptophyta; class Magnoliopsida; order Poales; family Cyperaceae; genus Carex; species Carex parvula. Next base: position 699,777 of record JAJGRW010000467.1, read on the forward strand.
ATCATCAGAGTTTGCCTGATCTGGATCAGTCACAGCAGACGAAGTGGTAGTCTTACCAGTACAAGGAACAAACTCGTCGTCCGATGCTGGAGGCTCTGGATCAACTTTCTTCTTTTTCAAACCAAAGCCGTAGGGGTTTTCCACAAAGTCATCGTCTGAAATTTCATACTGAACATGTTGTCTTCTCCATTCCTCCAGCTTACATGACTCACAATTAAAAAAATCACGACATATTTGACACTTGTACTTTTTTTCCTCATTTTTACCTCGATCACTAATAGACACTCCTCTCGCTATGCCACGATCTCGGTTGCTCGCTTTCTTACCTCGTTTGTTACTATCCATACCTCTACTAGCCTCAAAATCACTCAAAATCGCATCTCTTTCTCTTTTTCGGTTCTGAAAAATAGTTGGAATGAATACTGTGCTGCTTAGGAGAGAGAAAAACCCCTTTTATAGGGGTTTTATAGCGGACCGCCCAGCTGCTGGACGGTCAGATCTGGGTAGTGAACTGCTCAGCCGTTGGGCGGTCGGATGGGGAAAGTGAACCGCCCAGTCAACGGGCGGTTGGAGTAGATTTAAAAATAAGTTTGGGATGGGGGCAGATTTGATAATTTGTTTTTTTTTTTGGGTATTAATAAAAATATCGGCCATTTCAATTGTCCCGGTCATTATATTTTTTTTTTATTTGTAAAAAGAAGACCACTTCTCACCGACTCACCGTCTTAACAAAAAAAATAAGAAAAAGAATGTCAACCCAAACGAACTACTTAAAAGAAATCGGAGGAATAGAAAATGCATACAAACAACAAAATAATCGATCAAATTGATTATCTTCTCCCCAAAGGAAGCAAATTGGAAAACCAAAAATGGAAACCTTACCTGATGATATTTGGCACCGGATCCTGCAAATTGGCATCCAAGAGCAACGATTAGACCACGTCGATCTCTGCTCTCTCGCAATCGTAAACAGCAACTTTGATAAGCTGTCACAGAACCCTGCCTTGTGGGCCACCCTCCTTTTTCGTGATTTTTCCTTCCCTTTATCTCAAGTTCCTGATTTAAAATACCTGAAGCATTTGGTAAAAATTAGGCATTTGCTAAAACGAGAATTTCAACTTGAACAAGGGAGGATCATTGTATGACAAGCCAAGTCAACTTAGCTGAATCCCAATTGAATTTTCCGGAATTCATCATCGTCGGTCCTTCTGATAACTTTCTTTTGCGTTTGGAAAAAGACCGTGATCCAGAATTTATTCATGCCAGTCAATCTAGTTTGAGACAACCACGCAATCGCTACATTGAAAACATGATGAGGAAGCGTTATGACAAGTCATCAAGGCCGAAGGTCATTCCGAACTCTAAATCATACATACCGATGAATAGGCCGCCACGCAGGTCTATGCCACGAAAAAATTAAAAAAAAATGATGCTCGTTCTTCTTTAATGATCAGATCTGCATATGCAATTCCTGTGATGTATAATCAAGATGTGAATGTATCAATTACTTTTGGCTTTGAACATTTTATAGTACCGGTTACATATCTTGATTTTAAGTCTTGATAAGGTTTGTGGATGTTAATTTGTGTGTGAGTACTGATGTAAATTTTAAGTGTGCTGCTTTCAAAAATTGGAATTCCAATTACTATGAATATAGTTCATTTGGTAGAATTGGTTAGCTTCAAACATAGTTCAAGGCTATAAAGGTTAGTTCTATTAGCAACATTTTGAGATGAAGCAGGTATTAACCTGTGGTAAATGCAGCTCATATTTTAAATTCAACTCTGAAAAATAGAAAATTTTATGTGAATATATATATATATATATATATGAGGAGGGATCCACTTACAACAAATTTGAGTTACAACAAAGTTACAACATTCATTTTTTTCATTTTCAAAGTCCAAATCATCGATCCAACCGTTCAACATGATCATCTAAATAAAATGTACTTGCAGATCAAATTTTATATTTTTTTGAATTTTTTTACTATTTATTAAGATAGGTACAAAATTCAATGGTCTAAGTATGGCTATTTTTTGTAAAATACTTAATAAATAGTAAAAAAATTCAAAAAAATATAAAATTTGATCTGCAAGTACATTTTATTTAGATGATCATGTTGAAAGGTTGGATCGACGATTTGGACTTTGAAAATGAAAAAAATGAATGTTGTAACTTTGTTGTAACTCAAATTTGTTGTAAGTGGATCCCTCCTCATATATATATATATGTATATATATTATTTATGCAATATAATAAGATTAACGGTTGACGCTCTTCTTAATAAAAGGAGCTCGTATAGATACTAGACCAAAAAGATACTGGACCAAATCTCAGCTTATCACGTGTATTCTCATCCCCAAGGAAAAGTAACAAGCTATACTTTTAGGGCCTGTTCGGCTCTGTTATTGTGCGCTTGGGAAGAAAAAAAAAGTCAGTTCAACTTCGCAAAATCTGTCCCACGCGTACAGTAAATAACAGTTCAAAATTTTCATTTTTTTCAGGTCCATTCCCGTTCCCATAGGTGCGCTGAACTGGCCCTTAAAACTTGGAAGAATGGAACAATCATTCCAATAGGTTTCTGAAGAGTTCGCTTAGGGGTGAAAATGGTATGGATAATATCCGATTTGTATTAGATCCGTACTCGAAAATTTAGATGTGGATATCCGATATCCGAATATCCGTGTGGATATCGATACTGATATATGGTTTTACGTTGCAATTATCTGTATCCAAATAGTATATATATATCATATATTTTAATATATATTATGCAAAAATATTGTTATTCACCATTAAAACTAGATAAATATTATGAACTTTGATATTTTTAATATTATTTTAATAAATATCCGATCCAATCTGTATCCGTATCTGTATCTGGCTGATATCCGAAAAATTAAAAAGAAATATGAATATGATTTTACCACTATCCGCTCCGTATTCATTCCGTTTTCATCCCTAATTTCACTTATACGTTTTAGTTATGAAAATAAAAAAAAATACTTAATGATCATTAAAATTAAGGGTGTAAACGGATTCAGAATTATCTGTTTGAATCTGGTCCAGATCCAAATTCAAATAAACGGATTGAATAATTTCGCAAATCTGAATCTAAATATTTATTGAATATACAAAAAAACTATATATTATATATTGGATTAGGGTGTAAACAGATTCAGAATTATCCGACCTTCGAATGAGATCCAAATTTAAATAAACGGATTGAATTTTTTTGCAAATCCGAATCTGAATATTTATTGAATATACAAAACAACTATATATTATATATTGGATTAAGGGTGTAAACAGATTCAGAATTATCCGACCTTCCGCCGAGATCCAAATTCAAATAAACGGATCGAATTTTTTCGCGAATCCAAATCTGAATATTTATTGAATACAAAACAACTATATATTGGATTTGGGGTGTAAACAGATTCTGAATTATTCGTCCAAATCCGGTTCAGATCCAAATCCAAATTTAAATAATTTCGAAAATCGGAATCTGAATAAATTGAATATTTGCAATCCCGCTGGACCCAACCATTTCACAAATTTTAAGAATCTCTCTACCCCTCTACGCTATATATAAACCACCTGACATGACAATTCTTATTGTGGGACTAATCCCCGATATTTTTATTAATACCCAAAAAAAAAACAAATTATCAAATCTTCTCCCACTCCAAACTTATTTTTAAATCTACCCCAACCGCCCGTCTGCTGAGCGGTCCACTGGTGTTTTTTTTTTTTTTTTATAAGAGACAATATGAATATCAAGATGCTGAATTCTTAACGCTAAAAATTCAGAATTTTTTTAAATATTAGTTAGATTACTTCTTTTAAGCATATTTATATTAAAATACGCTAAATTACTTGGAATTATGTTAATTACGTTGAGTTACACTAAATTACTTTAAAATTACACTAAATAACAATAACTTTGCTAATTATGCTGAAATACAGTAAATTATGGTAAATTATGGTAAACTACGGAAAATTACACTAAAGTAGACCGATTCTGTGCCATCTTTCATGAATCATAAAAAATAGTAAAAAAATTTCAAAAATAGTAAAAATTGGTAATCTGCAAGTTCATTATGTAACTAATTTACTGAGCTACTTGGATTGAATGATAGAAATGAAAATCTTAATCGGAAACTTCAACTCAAGTTTTGAGGCTCTTCCCTTTGTTTTTTGGTGATTCTGAATTTCGAAATCCAGCATAGCTGGCACAGACGCATGCGCATTTTTGCAAGCTTTCCGAAAAGTGGTCATTTGCTGAAATCGGACACTCGAGCTCCGTTTTATGACCGTTTAAAGTTTCGCCGTCGTTTTTCGCCTTTTCAGTGAAAAATATCCTCCATATTCATTTGTAATTCAGCGTAATTTACTGTATTTTAGCGTAATGTAATGTAATTTAGCGTAATTTAACATAATATAGTGTAACTCAACGTAATTTAACATAATTTCAAGTAATTTAGCGTATTTTAGTATAAATATGCTTAAAAGAAGTAATCTAACTAATATTTAAAAAAAAAAATTCAAATTTTTAGCGTTAAGAATTCAGCATCTTAATATTCATATTGTCTCTATAAAAAAAAAAAAAATTTCAATAGCGGACCGCCCAGCTGCTGGGCGGTCAGCTATGCATAGTGGACCACCCAGCCAGCGGGCGGTCAGCTCTGGAAACTGGACCGCCCAGCTGCTGGGCGGTCAAATCTGGGTAGTGCACCGCCCAGCCGTTGGGCGGTCAGGTGGGGAAAGTTGACTGCCCAGTGGACGGGCAGTTGGGGTAGATTTAAAAATAAATTTAGGGTGGGGCAGATTTGATAATTTGTTTTTTTTTTTGGGTATTAATAAAAATATCGGGACTAATCCCTACTATGGCAGGCTGCTTTGGAAGTTCAGTCCATCTTTTTCTCTTGTAAATTCTCCTCTCCATTTTCATATTGGACACCTCTATTTTTTTTTTTTTCATTTTTCCATTTTCTGATTTAATTTTGTTAATTTCATTAATTTTCTTAAGTAGTATTTGTATTTCAAAGTTACTATAACTCAATTATCTGAAAATCATTTGTTTTGTATCTATATTCGTAGCCACTTTGTATTTGTTTAAGACGGATTTAGTTTTAAATTTTGATATATATTTATTATCTGTATTCGTATCCGCTAATTAAAAGACATATACAAATTTGATATTAGCATTATTCCATCCGAATTTTCTCCGTTTACACCCCTATCATTAATACAAAAAAGAAGTGCATTATAAAAAAGATTTAGCAGCCGGTGATTGAGAATTTTAGAAAGGACAAACTTGTCCACACAAGTAAAATTTATGAACATTTTATGTTAATAAAAATATTAATTGTGTTAGTATCAAGTATCAAATATTAATTGTGTTAGTAATACTTATGATTTTTAAAATCTTAATCATTTATATTAAAATTTAATTTGTTTTTTCGTTTTTGGTATCTACTAGCCCTTCCTATCTTTTCTTGATATGTATTAGCTATCTTTTTAATGCACCACAGCCAAAAAATAAAATTACCGACACATTTCGATTTAATTTAATAACATGTCTCGTGAAATTTTTACAGTAATACATAACGAGTGAGGCTATGGTGCTATGCATAGCACCAATGGCTAGTGTACTACGACTCAATATGGTACTTTTTAAAATTCTAACGGTCGATCCGAACCGTTCAATGTGATATCCATATGAATATGTACTTGCAAACTAAATTTTATATTTTTTTTGAATTTTTTTACTATTTTTTTAGATAGGTAGAAAAATCAGTGTTTTCTGAAAATTCTGGACCATCAAAATTCTACCTATCTAAAAAAATAGTAAAAAAGTTCGAAAAAATATAAAATTTAGTTTGCAAGTACATATTCATATGGTTATCACATTGAACGGTTCAGATCGACCGTTAGAATTTTAAAAAGTATCATATTGAGCCGTAGTACACTAGCCATCCGTGCTATGCATAGCACCATAGCCTCACTCATACATAACATGACATTTTAAGGACCTTCATGTAAAAGTCATTATGACTCTCCATTTTCTTTAAATGAATATTTATTTATTTTTTTCAAATGGCTGCCTGGAAGCCCCCTCCTTTTTTATTCAAAAGAAAAAAAAAATCAAATTGGAAAATACATTAAGCAAGAAAACAAAGATAAATTCATTAATAAAAAAAAATTGTTGCGTGTGTCCTCTCTTCAGTTTTTATAACTGTGAATGCTTTGTTATTATGCGAATTATGAATGATTTCATTAATAGCTAGAAAAAAAAAAAAAAAAAAAAACAATGGTTTGAAGGAATAGTTTCATGCTATAAATGCCCTTCAAAAAATAATTTTCCAAAAAAATGGTATAAAACAATGCAACTTATTGGAGCACAAAATCTAATTATCTATTTTAAACTGAATGGTTCAAATTTAACTTAACTGAATTGTTGCTCGTTAATAGGCGCATGCACTTTATTGATGTTAATTATCTATTGTTTTGGTAGACATGACATTTTCTGGAATTTTTATTAATATCCAAAAAACCTATTAAATTTTAGATTATACATACGTTCTCAATGAAATTCGGAAAATAATCAAAATTCGCTAAATAATTTGGCGGATTCGGAATTCTGCTTTCCGTTGAGGCATTTATATACTTCAACCGGATTGGGATCTGCTGCAATCCAAAGTATGGGTACAGTAATCCTGAAATCTCTGCTTTTCCAAATCCAACCATCCAACTTTTTATGTGCACGCATCTCGAAACAGCTGGTTTTCTGTGCACGCATCTCAAAATAATTCGACAGTTGAATTTGAAAAAGCAGAGTTTTCAAGATACTGTTCATATATGAAGGATGGCAGCAGATTCTCTTCAACTACAACCTCCTACTCAAATCTAATTCTTTTGAAAAGCTGGTTCCGCCTCGTTATTTTGGAGATATCTGCTCCGTTTGCGGAATTTTTTTTTTTTTTTTGATAAAAGACTTGCTAGCCCGTTTCATTAGAGAAACAAAGTATCCGCTCCGTTTGAGGATTATAAATATATCCGAATTTGAATTCGAAATATTCAGAAAATATCCGAATTCGGATCCGATTTCACCCGGGAAGGAAAAATAACCTGCTTATGTGAATAATCGTAAAAAATACGGTGAACAAATTAAAGTCCCATTTTTGAAAAGTCAAAACTGGATTGGGCCTAGAGATACTTTTGGGATAAGGGTTGAGAAAATAATCGATCAAATTCATTTATCTTTCCTCCAAAGGAAACAAATTGGAAAACCAAAAATGGAATACCTACCGGATGATATTTGGCACCGGATCCTACAAATTGGCATCCAAAAGAAACGATTGAACCACGTCGATCTCTGCTCTCTCGCAATCGTAAACAGCTGCTTTGATCAGCTGACGCAGGACCCTGCCTTGTGGGCCACCCTCTTTTCACGTGATTTTTCCTCAATTTTCCGTTCATCTCAAGTTCCTTCAAAAGCCGTTTATCGCCACAAGCATGTGTAAGTTCTTTGATTCTGTTATTACAATTTCATTGTGATATATATAATCAAACTTGTGAGATTGGGTCAGGTTAAGGTATGGGCATAGGTACATGACCAATCTGTAATCAATATGATCCATTCATCTGAATGCTTTGAGATGTGTGCTGACAAGAGGGACCCTTTTTCACTGTTATGGGGCTGGCTTGTCAGTGAAATTCAGATCCAGGATGGTATCGTAGTGTGTAGTGTGAGATCCAAACCACTCATTTCACTATGTGATACGAATCTTAAAGGGATCTTGTGAATCTAAGGCATGCCTGTATCTATAAAATTTCACTTGAGAGTAGGTCCGATGGGCATCGGACCTACTCTGGTTCGATGGGTTTAATCACCGTCGATTTGTTTTAAGATTCGTGCAGAACGCTTTAAACTTTGTGCGTGTCTTTTCAATTTTTGTGCGCACAAATCTTAAATTAAATCGGACGGTCATTATGCTCGTTGAACCTAAAAGTAGGTCCGATAGGCATCGGACCTACTCCGTTCTCATAAAATTTGGCTCGATTGGGATGAACTTCATCCCCTGCCCCTACGGTTCGTGCCTGAGCGATCAGGTGAACAATATATATGTAGCCAAGTTCTCAAAAAAAAAAAAAAAACCCCAAAACAGATTCTAATCTGATTCTCTCAATCTCACAATTTTGAGATATCTTGTTGTCTTTATTTTGAATAAGATAGTTATTGTCACTTGCAACTAATTCTATGTTCTTTTTCCCTTCTTTCATGCACTTTCATTATTCTTACAACATTTAGGGTAACGCGAGACTTTCATCGTTTAAGGCAAAAACGAGAATTTGAAAGGCGAAAACAAGAATTTGAGAGCGAAAAATTCAGGTTAAAACAAGAATTTCAGGGTGAACAAGTAAGGATTCATGCACGTTCAAGGCTAATCAACTTAGCTAGAGTCGAATTGAAATTACCCGATGTAATCGTTGGTGAATGTCCGGGTACTTTGCGTTTGTTCAAAAATCGTGATCCAGTACTGCCTCATGTCAGGCAACCAAGTTTGAGACAACCACGGAAAAGGCTATTCGGAATGTTTGGTTGGCAATAAAAGTTAGGGTTAGCTAGAATAACTTGCTATTCTAACAAAAAGTTGGATTAGGTTATTCTAAAAGTTCGGGTTAGACTATTGGGAATAGGCTATTGTAACATCTTTATACATTTTATAGTACCGGTTACAGATCTTCATAGTACCGGTTATACTATGTGAATACCAATTACTTTAGCTTGAACATTTTATATATATTACTGGTTACAAATTTTCATCTTAAAATTTTAAGTGTTGATAACATTTCTGGATGTTTCTGTGTGAGTACTGATGTAAAATTTAAGTGTACTGTTTTCAACACTTGGAAATTCCAATTATATTATGAATATATATATATCATTTTCATAAAATTGGCTTGCTCTGTTAGTAACATTTTAAAATGATGCAGGTATTAACCTATGATAAATTTAGCTCATATTTTAAAATCAAATCAGAATAATAGAAATTTTTTATGTGAATATATTATTTATGCAATATAATAAGATTAATGGTTCACGCTCTTCTTTAGACTTCAAAATTCAAATGTGAATATTATAATTAATACAAAAATGAGGTTATGACAATTTTTTGACAAATGATGCAGAAATCATTCTTCTTCTTTTTGTTTACAATTTGCAAATATATATATATATAATATATATATATATATATATATATATATATATATATATATATATAGAGGAGGGATCAAGTTACAACAAATTTGAGTTACAACAAAGTTACAACAACCATTTTTTCATTTTCAAAGTCCAAATCGTCGATCCAAACCGTTCAACATGATTATCTAAATAAAATGTGCTTGCAGATCAAATTTTACATTTTTTTTGAATTTTTTTTACTATTTATTGGGTACAAAATTCAATGGTCTGAATATGACTATTTTTTGTAAAATACTTAATAAATAGTAAAAAGATTAAAAAAAATGTAAAATTTGATCTGCAAGCACATTTTATTGTAGAGATCATGTTGAACGGTTTGGATATATATATATATATATATATATATATATATATATATATATATATATATATATATATATATATATATATATATATATATATATGAGGAGGGATCAAGTTACAACAAAGTTACCACAATCATTTTTTTCATTTTCAAAGTCCAAATCGTCGATCCAAACCGTTCAACATAATCTCCACAATAAAATGTGCTTGCAGATCAAATTTTACATTTTTTAGAATTTTTTTATTATTTATTAAGTATTTTACAAAAATAGTCATATTTAGACTATTGAATTTTGTACCCATCTTAATAAATAGTAAAAAAATTCAAAAAAAATGTAAAATTTGATCTGCAAGCACATTTTATTGTGGAGATCATGCTGAACGGTTTGGATCAACGATTTGGACTTTGAAAATGAAAAAAATGGTTGTTGTAACTTGATCCCTCCTCATATATATATATATATATATATATATAGAGAAAGAGATGGGCTACGGTGCTTCGCGGAGTAAATGGTCTTTTTTACTTCACGCAGTATTTTCATTTTGAAAATTCAAACAACCGATCCGAACCGATCCGAACCGTTCAACATGTTCTAAATATTAAAATGTGCTTGGAGACTAAATTTTACATTTTTTTGAATCTTTTTTTACTATTTATTAAGTCACTTTGAAAATCGCTGATCTGGTGGTCCAGAAATTTTTATTTTTTTTACTGTTTACAGTGGATCAGCGATTTGCTTTAAGATTCATGCAGAACGCTTTAAACTTCATGCTTGTCTGTTTCAATTTTCGTGCACACAAATCTTAAATTAGATCGAACGATCACATGCTCGTTGAACCTAAAAGTAGGTCCGAGGGACATCGGACCTACTCCGATCTCCTTTGACAGAGGTCTCGAGGTCTTTGAGCAAGCTGCCTTCATTGACTTGGAAAGTGTGCCTTTGACTATTGTCTTTTGTTAGTTTTTGATCTCCAGTTTTTGTGTGTACTGGAGGGGTCTCTTTGGGTGTCTTGGCAACCCACCTGTAAGCTTCTCTTCCCCTTGGTCGTGCAGCCCTGTTGTTGGCGCCTCTTGTTCGTGTAGCCCTTGTATTTTGGTTTTCAGTTGTAGGCACCCTCTTCCTTGAGCCCCTTACCGGTTGCGAGCTTCCCTGTTAAGACTGGATACATTAGTCCGATCTTGATGACGTTAATAGTCGCCAAAAAAAAAAAAAAAAAATTAAGGGGCTTAAATTTAACCTAACTGAATTGTTGCACGTTAATAGTCGCCGGTACTTTATTAATTGATATTAGTTATCTGTTGTTTTTATAACATGACACGGAAATAAATCTGCTGCGATTCTAAAGAATTGCAGGGATTCTGCTTTTTCAAATTTAACCATTAATTTTTTGAAATACATGGATCTCAAAAACAGTTAGTTGTTATGCACGAATCTCAAAATATATAAACGGTTGGATTTGAAAAAGCAGGTCCCTGCGATTCTTTGGAATCGCAGCAGATTTATTTCCAACATGACACTTTACGGAATTTACGGTGTTTTTATAACATGACACTTTCTGTGAATAATCGTAAAAATTTACGGTGTTGAAGTAAACTCCGGCTTTTCAAAAGCCAACCTGTATTGGGCCTGGAAAAGAGCAGAAATTTTATTTTATTTTTGAGAGAGAAAGCCCGTAGGATATTTTGGGTTTTAAAGGGTTGAGAAAAGATACACAATTTTGGTCTTTAGAAAGTTTTTTTTTTTTTAACTAAATACATATCAAAATCGCAATAACCATAAAATAATCCAAATAATACAAAAAAAAAAAATATACACTCATTATACCACCAACAAAAAGAAAAAAAATAAAATAAATTAACAAATTAACAAATGCACATATTTTGTTTACGCTCCAGTGACAAACCATGTCAAAAATTCAAGTATGATTTGATCAAAAATGTATATATGAGAAGATCAGTTAAGATTGCTTCAGCTTCTTTGCTATGATTGCAAGGTTCTTCCCTTGATAGAAAGCCTGTTCCAGCTCGGCCTCTGACGGCACTCTATCAGCTGGAGATGCGAATGTACCGGCACCATATGGGCTGCCTCCCTTCACTTTTGACATTTCAAACATGCCATTGCCCGATTTGTAACCCGTCGGCACAAAAATCATCCCGTGGTGAGCCAATTGAGTCACCGCCGACAACCTAGAAAACAAGAAGGAACCAACAAATTCATAAAATTGGTATTTCCAATTCAGATCACAGATTGAATTGTTTCAAAAATTGCTTACAGAGTTGTCTCTTGACCGCCGCATTGTGTGGCAGAACTACTGAACAGCCCGGCTGGCTTCCCGACAAGTTTTTGTCGCTGCCAGAGGCCACCGGTCGAATCAAGAAATGCCTTGAACTGAGCACACATCATACCAAACCTAGTTGGGAAACCGAAAACAAACCCATCGGCATGTAGAAGATGCTTTAAACTGATTACTGGTACGTTGCTCTTTGGTGGCGCGTTCATCTCCTCGAGTACTTCTTGCGGCAATATCTCAGGAACCTGATTTTTTTTTTTTAAAAAAAAATTGTTGGGTAATTTTGACAATGAAGATATATACATTTGGAGCTGATTTAATTTTATCTGACCTGCCATAGCTTTGCTTCAACCCCTTTAACAGATGAGGCGCCTCTTTGTATCTCTTTTGCTAATGTCTCAATATGTCCAAACATGGAATAGTAACTACACAACATAAAGAAATTGATAAAACCTTGATATGTATGTATAGCATGAAGGTTATCTCTAATTGAAAATGGCAAAATTGAAGAATAAATTGATCTTACACAATGCAGATTTTGGTGGCCATTGATTTGATTCTAGTTGTGCCAACTGTTTGACTTCAAAAATAGGATGGAAGTTCAACAAATTAAGCTCTTGGACTGATGGATTGATCAATGATTGCTCAGATAATTCCCAATATATGATTAATTTGAGCTATTTGTAGAAATCTATCTTCTGATTTTATATTTTTTTGGAGATGGAGGAAATAGAGAGGTTAGGAAAAAAGGGAAGATGATTTGGGATTTCAATATTTGACTTGGAAGAGGTTTGACCAAAAGATTCTACAATTGTTTTCCCTAGTGCTGATTCACAGCTCCAAAACCTCCCCCTTTTCACATTTTAGAAGTATTTCGGTTTGTAACATAGTGGAGTAGGTCTGATGGACATCAGATTTATGAACGTAGGTTCGATGAGTTTCAAAACTGACCGATTTGCTTTAAGAACTGTGCATTTTGCTTTAATATATGTACATATCCACTTCAATTTTAATGTCTATGAAATCTAAAAGTAGATCTGATGCCCATCAAATCTACTCTGCTTTAGGTTTGTAGACGTTGATGTTCACAATAAAGTTTGACACGTGTTTTTTTTTACGGTATAATTTTAAGAAATATCTGTAATTTTAGTTTTTAAGTTTAGTATCGTTTAGTCAGGCGTAATGATTTTTAAATTAATTTATTATTAATATAGGATAGAACTAGGGTGTTTTTAAGTTCATCAAGTCTCTTTGTGAACTCAACTCTAAAACTTATCGGATTAGCTTCAAACGATGAATCCGAACAGTTGAAACTCATCTACCTTACGAGTGTTGCGTCTACAAACAAAAATTTTGAACTTTTGAATTAATTTAGTATAAAATCAAACAGTCAAAATTAGAAGGAATATAAATTAATTTTAATGTATTTATTTTTTGAACGTTTTTTTACCACTTGACTTTATACAAAACTAATTCAAAAATTTAAGACGTAAATCACTCGTTCAATATTCTATTTTGTCATTTTAAAATTATAATTTTGTGATGATGAATCCCATCCAAAGTCAAACAAACGCATGACCCGTTATAAATGGACCAAAGAAGAAGCTCCAATAATGCTGGCTAATTAACTGCCAGATATATATTCCAATAAAAAAATAATTTCATTGCGTTATATAATACTCAAGTAATGCAGACGTAATAGCATCCAAGTTCCAACTTCGATTGGGAAAGAGAAACATTTGAAAAAAAAAAAAAGTTAATTTTTTTATAAAAAAACAACTTAAATAAAAAATATTAAATTGAGAAGATATTAAACAGTAATTAATATATTTTTTCAAACTATATATTTATATATAATAAAAAATAAAACGATAAATTTCACAAAAATATTGTATTAATTATTTAGAAGAGATATAAAATGAGAACAAAATCTGCTGCTTTTCAAAATCCCTACTATTCCAGCTCTCATCTCTATCTCCCGATATTTTTATTAATATCAAAAAAAAAAAAAATTATCAAATCTGCCCTCACTCCAAACTTATTTTTAAATGTACCCCAACCGCCCGTCCACTGGACGGTCCACTTTCCCCACCAGACCGCCCAATAGCTAGGCGGTCCACTCTTCATAGCTGACCGCCCAGCTGCTGGGCAGTCCGCTATTGTTTTTTTTTTTTTTATAAGGGTTTTATGTTTTAGTTTGTTTGAATGTTTTATATTAAATTGTTGTAATGATTTGTTTGAATATTTTATATTAAATTGTTGTAATGATTTGTTTGAATGTTTATATTAAATTGTATGCTATATATTTATTATTTGTTGACGATTATTTTTATATATTTTGTAATTGTCTAGAACTAATATAATTGAATAGTTTTATATTTAGTTTGTTAATGTTTAAATGTTTCTAAATGGTAATCTAAATGGTAAGTCTAAACATGAAACATAACAGTCCAAACATGAAATATAATAATCTAAACATAAAATACTAGAAACCTATCAAACTAAAAAAACATAAAACCCTAACGGCGCTGACGAGGGCGAGGTCCGGAGAGCTCCAACCTATGAGGTGCACGGCGCTCCCTCTGCGACGGCGGACGCCTCTGGTGAACCTCATCCACCTGCATGTCATCGTGTATGGCCTCGCGCGCCCATGAGTCCTCCCCCAAGTGAAATGCATGCTCCCCATGGATCCCCGCCTGTGTACGCAACACCCACGGATCGGCCTCCCAAGTAGAAGGATACGTGGCCGGAGGCGGTGTGCCAAATATAGCAGCGGCAAAACCATCTGCAGTCTGCGTGCCACTCCCACTGGCCTCGCCGTCGTGCTATCTGGGCTCCCATCGGCCCTCATCTCCAGTGATGTCATCCAATGAGAAGTCAACTATACCGGCAGCTTCATCTTACATGTAAACAATGTTACTTTTGCTACATAGAAATAACGAATAAATTAATTAAACAATGAAATTTTGCTACCTCAGTGAGCTGCACTGGAACTCCATACTCGTTGTAGTACGCATTCCACGCGTTGTTGTTCAACACCCAATGGTGGATCGCCCAGCCCGAGTCATCATCTGCAGAAATTTGTATGACATATTATTACCTGCAGGAGGTGGCGGCATCTCATCAGCGTATATAGGGGCTCTAGGCTGCTCCGGATCTTGTGGTGAGGCCTTTATCTCGCTCCAATTAATGTCCTCCCTAGCATCGTGCAACATACCAACGAGGCGCCCGTCCCAGCCAGAGTCCTCCACGATCGGTGCACTGTGTTGGAGCATTTGACATCCTATCGCTCTCTAACTTTTTATCGCCATGCACACCAAGCTGTGTGCCACTCCTCTAATAGCGGTCAAAATCTGCACACAATGTATTTTCATTATTATTATTAGAATATGAATAAATAACTACAATTTTTTAAGCATGTCAGTTTCATTTAACATACCGAACAAGCATGGATCGGGCCGAAAGGTAAGTAAGTCCTAGATCCGTCACCCGTGAGTCTCCGTCGAAGAGCATCACCATAGTCCCCCTGTAGATAAATCGTCAGCATGCCCCATCTCTGGTACCAGACTAAATATCGCAATCTCCTGGGCCCGACCGGCGTAGGGGCATCAATAGCTGGAGGCGGGGTCCATAAGTGATCCCCCGGTGATGCAGCACGCTGGTAATGCTCCCAGAAACGAGTGCTCCAGTCGACATTGGGCTTGTTGTGTTTAGTGCTGCAATATAAATTAATTAGTAACGTGTATGTCTGAACAAGTAATAAAATAGACAAACAATAAGGCAGTGGTAGTTACCTGTGCAGCTGGGTGGTCTGCTGCTCGCACAACTCTGGAAAATCCAGGACATAGGCATCCAAGCCAAACTGACGGGGTACTCGATCGGGATAGTGGTACTCAACTATCCATAAACATACGCACGGCCCCCGATAAAAATAGAGATCTCTCTGCTCTAATGTCAGCTGGAACAGAAGGTTCTGATCGTAGAACAGACGATAGGGGTACCAGGTGATGCTCGCCTCGTGAAGCATCTGGCGCCTCTGCACCGGAATCCTCTGATGTCAGCCGCTGCACCTGATGCCTCTGCACCGGAATCCTCTGCACCGTGATCATGTGAACTCTCCCCCGTCTCCAGAGGGGCATCCCATGCATGTCGCCGTCTAGTTCTGACCATACTACATTTCAATAAACAGAAGATTCTATCTTATAAATCCTGATTTATAAATCCTAACTTATAAACTCCAATTTTGTCAACCCTGAACCCTAATTTAACAATTCAACCCTAAACCCAAATTTAACAATTCAACCCAAATTTAACAATTCAACCCTAATTTAACAATTCAACCCTAAACCCAAATTTAACAATTCAACCCTAAACCCTAATTTAACAATTCAACCCAAATTTAACAATTCAACCCTAAACCCTAATTTAACAATTCAACCCAAATTTAACAATTCAATCTAATTTAACAATTCAATCATAAACCCTAATTTAACAATTCAACCCTAAACCCTAATTTAACAATTCAACTCTAATTTAAACAATTCAACCCTAAACCCTAATTTAAACAATTCAACTCTAATTTAACAATTCAACTCTTAACCCTAATTTAACAATTTAACCCTAAACTTGGAAATCCTAATTTAAACAATTCAATCGTGTCGGGAAAATCAACAACCTGAACAAGATAATTAACAATTCAATTCTACCAAGTCGTTCCAATGCCAATACAAGATACAAAATATAAATTAAAAAAATTATTTAGAGACTTACTCGAAAATAATCGGATTACCGCCGAGATGGCCGAAAAAGGGTTCGGGTGAGAGAGAGAGGAAGAGGGAGAGAAAGAGAGAGAGAGAGAGAGAGAGAGGAAGAGAGGGAGAGAGAGAGAGTTCAAGAGAGAGAGAGAGAGGAAGAGAGGGAGAGGGAGAGAGAGACTTGGTAGTGAGAGAGGGACCACTGCTGGAGGTTTTCGGGCGGCGGGGCGGCGGGAGGGCAGAGAAGAAAAGAGGAAGAGAGAGGGCGGTTCTGGGGGGGCAGACCGCTTATAAAAAACAACAACAGCGGGCCGCCCAGCAGCTGGGCGGTCAGCTATGAAGAGTGGACCGCTCAGCTGCTGGGCGGTCAGGTGGGAAAAGTGGACCGCCCAGTGGACGGGCGGTTGGGGTAGATTTAAAAATAAGTTTGGGGTGGGGGCAGATTTAATAATTTGTTTTTTTTTGGGTATTAATAAAAATATCGGCTCTATCTCTCTCCTCTATTTATTTCAAGAGAGAGATAGGGAGAAAAGTGAACAGCAGCACCCTGCTATTCACAAAAAATATTTATTCATTGAGTATTTTATTATTTATGGATTATAAGAGTTAAGGATTTATATTGTTCAAAAAGTATTATTGTCCTAATTCTATGTTTATAATGTCGGAAATTTTTATATGAAAAGAACCCTCACTATTTTATTCGCCGGTTTTCTTCAAATTTGCACACAATCTGATTTGAGTTAGTTTGAGCTCAAAATTGCTCAAATCTGAAATCCCCTTTTCTCATGTGTTGAGAATTAAAATCCGCTGTAAATAAAAGAGTTTATTGAAGAAGTGGAAATCTAGGTTAGATTAAATCACTATAAAAATTTCTAAGAAAGAATTTGGTGATTAATTAATTTCTAGTAAATGTCATGGTGGATACGATGAAGATCGAACACCTAGATTGGTGTTTCTAAGAGATGGCCGGCCACGGATAGGTGGTGCTCGGCGCTCGGCCTAGGGTAAGGTGGAGGCATCAACCCCTACACTTCAAGAGCCTTACAAATTAAGGTATCTAAACAAATTTAATTACCTAATTTGGTTCATAATTAGTCAAGAACTCAAGTAGCTAAATCATGATAAAGGTCTAAATTTTATGTTTTTCTACACTTGAGTATGTCTTAAATCCTTCACATCAGGAGTGCGTATCCTCTGTGATATCTCACCGCGTGCGTGACTGACGTGCACAGTGTCTATTCGGGGGTAGAAAGCCAGAATTATATGTGCTTTGAGATTTGTGCAAAACGTATTTGAACGGTTGAGATTTTCCAAAAAGTACACGGAGGATATCTCAGAGGATGTGAATTCTCACATCAGACGGTTGAAGACATCAATAATGTGGCATGACAGAAAGTGAAAACTCAACCCTGATATATATATATATATATATATATATATATATATATATATATATATATATATAACTTGATCTGAATGGTACAGAATTTTCGGATCAAGTAATTTTCTACCTATCTAAAAAATTAGTATACAAATTCTAAAAAATATAAAATTTGGTTTGCATGTAAATATTCATATGGAGATCATGTTGAACAGTTCGGATCAACCGTTAGAATTTTGAAAACTCAAATATTGAGCCGTAGCACGCAGGCCCTCTATTCTACGTGTAGCATATTAGCCAGATTATATATAGTCCATGACACAAATAAGATCATTGCATTTTTTATGTTCTCGGACAGAGGTAGACCTATTATTTTTCTAATGATCTGTCAATATATTTGGGAGTTAAAGAGAACTTAATTATTGGCGAATAAAATGAATATCCAAGAGCTCATTTGACCATTTTTATGGAGCACCAAGTGGTATCAGGTCAAACCATTGCCCGGTAATGCAGATTTTTTTTTTATATTTGGAAATGTATTAAATAGTTTGTAAAAATTTGAAAGATGAAATTTTTTATTGATATTATAGAAGAAATTGAATCATTAATTTATTTATTTTAGACATTTTTTAAATAACAATAAAATTTGATTTGATTTCTTAAAATTTGTATGCACATCAAGCATTTTATGTGATTAAGGAATGAGAAATGTTTAAAAATAATTAATTGATAATTTGTTTCGTTATAGTGCATCCAAAAAGTTTCAACTTTCTCCAATCCGACAAAATATTTAATATATTTCTAAAAATAAAAATTATGTTGGTGATGACTTCCTTTTATTGTGCTGATCAGAGGCGGATGTAGTAAGGTAGTATGGGGTCAATTGACCCTCATTTTAAAAAAAAAATTGTATTAATGTATAATTTTGTATATAATTTATAGTAAAATGTCATAAAATAGTTAAAATGACTCTCATTCTCGGTATGAAAATTTTATATGATTGACTCCATATATATTTGACCCCCATAGTTCGAAAGTCTGGCTCCGCCTCTGATGCAAATCAAGGTATAATATTTTTATTGATCCAATTTTATTAGAATCGAAATCTTTTAAAAGTGAATCTTACAATAAAAAACGAGGTTCTAAGAGTAAGAGCTCACAATAAACAACAACAACAATATTGGATATTATCAAATATTAAAACAATTTTTTTGGTATTCACAATATACAACTTTAATACCATCAAATATTTTCTTTTTGCGGAAAATTTTATAATCTGATGTTACCAAATAATTGTACTTAATTAATAATTCCAATGTAGTACGGAATAGTTTGGTCGTAATCATTTAATATCACAAATAGATTGCCAAACAAGTATTCATTTTATTTTTCAAAGGTACAAAAGAACAATCAATTAGTACGAACCAAGGTTCTAAATAGCGATTATAGCGGTATAGCTGGAAGATAAAAAAAATAAGCTATTGCGAATAGCGTAGCTATAGTGGAAGTTATCGTACATAGCGTTTTTTTTTCTTTTCAAAATTTATATTATATATTTCTACTAATTATAAACATGATCAATATTAGAGAATTAGAGTAACAATCAAATGACAACTAATTTAAGTCTATACGTTTTCAATAATCCAAAGAAGAAGAAAAAAAAATCTACAAAGTAAAATTATTTAATAGTTCATACTTTATAATAAAGTATTACAGATTATAATATACGAGAAGTAATTACTTTTACAAGTGAAATGAAGTAAGTATACCTATTTGAACATTTTATATATTATAATAATCAAAATATTGAAATGAATGGCAATAATTTTATAAGTGAATACTAGAATACGAACAGAATCACAGATGCCCACGTAAATCGCAAAAAAAATAGCCCATGTAGCATAGCGGTAACAATAGCGCGTAGCAGTAAAAGCGGTTAGTTATTACAGCTATAGCAATCGTAGCTGAATTAGCACACTTTTATCTCATAGCATAGCTTTTGTGGTTCGAAAAAACTATAGCTAGCTATTTATAACACCGGGACAAACACATCATATTTGAAATTGTGATTTTAATAGGTCAATTATGAACGTGGGTTTGTATGATTTTGCACATATATATTATATTCCCCTCTGATGATAATTTAAATTTTTTTTTTTGTCCCACTGTACAATTTGACCTCATTTTAATTAACTTATGTTTGCCAGCGTTTTAGTAATATTGATTATTTTAGTTACAATTGCTTTATGTTCTTATTAACACAAAAAAAAATATTTACACATTTACACGTAGGTATTTCTTTATCTTGAATCAATCAAGTCTTCCAATTATTATTATTTTTATATAAAAAGTCTTCAAATTATTAATATAATATTGATCTGATATTTATATCATGCCTAATTATATATGATGCAACAATTAGGGTAGTTCCTGTGGACTTCTTCCCCTGGTCAATTAAACCAAAATGCTAAGCACCTTTAATTGTAAATGGATGGTAATAAAAATGTTAATAAAAATGTTTAGGTATATTAATTAAGCACATTTAGTTGACTTCTAGGTATATTAATTAATTTCTATTAAACTTTGGATATTAATAAAAATGTTTGCTGTTCCTTCTATATGCTTCAAGGGCATGCATGGTCATCCTCAGAGGCGAAGCTAAAGTATATTATTTAGAGTAAAATATCATAATACCATGTAAAATTGATTTTCATTCTCCCCAAAATTTTTGTATCTGATTGACTTCTATTTGTGTTTGGCCCCCAGAGTTCGAATTTCTAGCTCCTTCTCTGGTCATCCTTGTGAAAATTGAAATTAAAGTAAAAAATAACTTGTCCATTTTTTTTGTTCTCTCGACTTCATAATTTTATTGTAATGTGTTCTCCGCAAACATAGATGCAATATTGCAATGGCAAGAAAAGTAAGAAGTGATAATGGTAGAAAATGAAAAGGAAAGAAAAATGAATTTGATAATTGTAAATTTGTAATGTGTGCTTGGTGAAAAAAATTTGATGCAACTAGAATAATAATATAGGTGTATTTATTATTATTTTTTTTCTTTTGCTGAAGTCAGTTGGCTTAAATTAAATAGGATTCATCTTTTCTTTGTGACAATCATGTGCTAACTTGGCACAACAAATGAAAAAAACATTTTTGCTCATTAAAAAAATGTGAAATGATAATTATCATCCATAGATGCAAACTATTATAAATCAACTATCGAATTCTTGTTGTTCCTGTTGAATATTTTGATGATAATCACGAAAAATAATAAAAAATTATTTTGTGATAGGATGTTGTAGAAAATTGAATATTTGTTAAATGTGGATGCCAATGGTGCAGAGAAGATGAGGAGATCAACATGGCACATCTACTGGCAAATCAAGGAAGAACATATGGCCGGTACAAAAAAGGAAGTTAGCATACCAGGTTATAGGATTGAAGAAGTGTAACTATTATCTAGTTTAGAAAAATTGATGTAGACCTACGGGTCATGAAAGAAAAAAAAAAATAGATTAAGAATATTGTTAAAATCAAAATTTAAAAATTGAATATAATCAATTTTGTAACATTCACAAACCAAATCAAAGTTGGTTTAATCAATTATCTAATGATTTGGTGATAAACGAAAAAAAGAAAGTTTTGAGCGGAGAGAAATTTGTAGTTAAAAAAACATTTTTACAACAAATCCACATACATAACTAAATTTAGTACTCGTATGAGTATCTTTTACAAGAATATGTAAAAGTGATAATCAAATCAATAAATTTGGTTTGTTAAAAAAACAAAAAATAATAATTGGAAAAGTGATGATGGTTAGTCAATAAAAGTAATCAGAAAATCAAACATCGATGAGATGTAATTTTAAGGCTTCGTGTTATGTGAGGCTACCTCAGAACGAAACTTGAATAGTAACGAGCCTCCACAAGAGTCATAATTAGAATGCGAAAAATGGCACGGCGGAGCCGGTTCCGTCACGGAATGGCATGGCACGCATGTCAGTTACGTGTCGTAGCTTGCGTATCTCGTGTCTTGAACATTCGCATGTCATGTTCATCTTTTGAAACTTTGGTACGGCACGACACGTAGTCACTCGAGTCACATGTAATTAGGACCATTAGATATTGATTTAATGGTGAATCTTGAATAAACTAACTTAAATTATGATTAAATGGTCACGGCACGTTTAGGCACCGCGTGACTCACGTGGCTTGACCATTCACGTGCCGTGACCACCCCTTGACATTCTGGTCACGGCACGGCACGGTACGAGACCAAAGTCACAGTGTGTTAGTCACGGCACGGCACGACACGGCACGTTTTTTCCACTCTAGTCATAATCATGCGCTCGTAAAAGCACCCTCTCGAAATAGCTGTACCTACGATATCCCACAAACATATTTTCATGAATGCAAGCTATGACAAAGATTGAGTTGTTAAACGAGCAAATTGTTGCAGCTACAAAAGTAAAAAGAGTATTATGCGAAGAAAGCTGAATATGAAATGAATCTCTATTTTAGCAAGAAGGACATGAACAATCATATTGCAAATATGGAAAAAATAATTAATTTGATTGTATATGAATGCGATAATAATTTTTTTTATACTTAGACAACAAAATCGATCATGTATTTATTTTAATAATAGAGCCGATTAAGACAATGCTGCTAGAAATATATTCCCCTTTTATTAATATTTTTTTAATTTATGTTGGTATCATTAAACATTTTGACCTCATTTCAATTAATTTGTTATGACCAATCTATTCATTATTTAGTAACGTCCTAATAAAGGTGCAGAGTCAACTGCACATTTTTATGCAAAACTACCCGACATTTTTATTAATATCCATTATTAAATATAAATTATTAATTATACCTAGCTTAGCTAGGTATTTTTAAAAATGCCCAAACCGGCCAAAAAATGGCTGGTCGGGATTAAAATTAGAACCGGTCATTTTTTAGCCGGTTGGAAATTTTTTTTTTTGTGTTTTAAAATCTATAAATACCCCGTTTTCTCTCTCATCCCACTCACAACTCATACAAAATCACAGAAGAGAAAGAGAGAAATAGAAGGTAATTTCTGAGGCGAAAAAGACGATTTCGCAGATGATTTTTCGGGTGACAATAGGATGAACAGTAGCAACGAATGTAGATCGTCCTATCGTGGCGTATCGAGACCAGGATCAATTACTGGTCGAGGTAGAAATGAGGGGAAAAAAACTGTAAGTATGCCGTGATAAAAATAGCTGTCAAGTATGTCTGATGGAGGAATTTCTTAAACGGCATATTCAGTATGAAATTTCAGACGATGACATTGTGGAAAACCCCTATGGCTACGGTTTGAAAAAAAAAAAGAATTTGTGGCACAACAATTTGTGGTCAGAACCGACCAATAAGAAGATTGAATTTTACCTTAAACAAGCTACATATTTTTTATGTTTTATTAAAGGTTAAAATGGGTACATAAATTTAAAATAAGTTCCAATAGAAAAGGCAAAAAAATTGGGTAAATTTGCGACCTTTTTTTTAATTTTGAGGGATAAATATCATATTGTGAATTTTAGAGGGGGAATACATAAATTTGAGATTTTTTGAGGAGTATACATGAAATTATTCCTTTATAAAATAATAAAGAGACAGTAGCATCAATTTCTTCTGTACTTCAAGAGCATAGTCATCCTCTTGAAAAAAGAAAGTAATAATAACTTCTCCATTTTTTTTGTTCATTTTTCATTTTCTTTTGTGGAGGTCAGTTGGCTTAAATTATATTTTTGGAATTTATCATTTTCTTTTTGTCCTACTTTTTCTCGTGATATCAGCATAGTAAATAATTGTTGATGTTATTAACCTTAAAAAAAAAAATTTGTTGATTTTGTTAGTACATTCAAGTTATCACACAATATTATCAAATTGATGCTGAAACTACAGTTAAGATTAACAATCGTATTAAAATAGCTAAATTGTGATTGATGATTGATCACAATTTAACACTTAATTAATCAGAGGTAATTAAAACCAGAAAATTAAAAATTGGGAGGCTAATAAGTAAGTATCATGTAAAATTATTTTATAAAGAGGACTACATTATTATTTAATTTTCTAGAGACTAAGAAACTTATAAATTAGGATCACATATTCATTATCCGAAATTAACCAAAGTTTGAAATGAAAAATTAATTATGCAGATCATGTTTCCTTTGTGACGATCATGTGCTAACGTGGCACAAAAAATGAAAATTACATTTTGCTCATGGAAAAGATGTGATGAAATGGGAATCATCATCCATACAAACTATATATTACAAGTTAACTAGATAATAAAAATAATGATAATCATCATACATCCTAAAATGTACTATCGAATTATTAATTATAATAAAAAAAGTATTTTGTGATAGGATGTTGTAGAAAACTGAGTATTCGTTAAATCTTGATACTAAATAATTAGACAAAAAATTAAAATTATTGAAACCAAATTTAAATACAGAATTAGAATAATAATTAAGTACATTAGCGGAGATGGTGGGGAATGGAGGAGCCTTGGAACAGTGTACCGGATAGTGCTTGAAGATGGACGTATGGTGAATTGGTGATGGTTAATTAAGTGGTTATACGGGACACTAATCTGGGTGGTTACATGGCACCCGAGCAAGTCCACTCGAAAAGCTATCTCAAAAGGCTGATGTATACAGTTTAGTGCTTTAGTTTATTTTAGGGTTTTAGTTATAGTTGCTTTAACTTCTTGTTGACACACAAAAAAAATCTAAACATTTACACTTAGAAATTTCCAATTATGATATTTTTTTAGATAAAAATCCTTCGTATTATTTTTAATAAACTATTGATCTAACATTTATGTCATGCCTAATATGATCAACAATTAGGGTTGTCCCTATTGACTTGTTCCTCAGTCCAAATAAACCAAAATACTAGGCACCTTTAATTGTAAAGCATTTTTATCCCCACATTATAAAACACATTAAAAAAGACAAATATTCAAATTAATAAACACCTTAGCATATTGTAAAATCAACATTTTAATTTTTGTGACTACTAAATAAATAATAATAGAGGTGTTTCTATTATTTTTCTTTTTCATTTATGGAGGTCAGTTGCCGACATTTTTATTAATATCCAAAGTTTAATACAAATTATTAATTATACCCAGAATCGGACCAATTATCGATATATACCCAAGCCGGCCATTTTCTGGCCGGCTATGTACCCTCCCTAAGCCGGCCATAAAATGGCCGGCTATGTACCTTTTTTTTTTTTTTTTTTCTCCGCATTTCACCCTTTATATACCCCTTTTTCTCTCTCCTCTCACAATTCTCCCATCTTCAACCGAATTCTCTCTTCTTTAAGGTAAATTTTTTTTTTATCTAATTTAATTTTTAATTTATTTATTTTAGGGTTTAGGATTTAGATTTTAGGTGTTATAATTTAGATTATGTTGTTGTAATTTAGTGTAATTAGCTAAGTTAACCAATATTTAGTTTAATTAGCATAATTGACCAATATTTAGGGTATTTTGGCATTTTTTACCATAATTATGCTGATTAAGCGTAATTTTACCGAAATTAGCACTTTTGACCAATATTTAGGGTATTTTGGTCTTTTTTACCATAATTAGGCTAATTAAGCGCAATTTAGTGTAATTAGCACAGATGACCAATATTTAGGGTATTTTGGCCTTTTTTACCATAGTTATGCTTATTAAGCGTAATTTTACCGAAATTAGCCGTTTGACCAATTTTTAGGGTATTTTGGCATTTTTTACCATAGTTATGCTGATTAAGCGTAATTTTACCGAAATTAGCACGTTTGACCAATTTTTAGGGTATTTTGGTCTTTTTTACCATAATTAGACTGATTAAGCGTAATTTAGTGTAATTAGCACAGATGACCAATTTTTAGGGTATTTTGGTCTTTTTTACCATAATTAGGCTGATTAAGCATAATTTAGTGTAATTAGCACAGATGACTAATATTTATGGTATTTTGGCCTTTTTTACCATAATTATGCTGATCAAGCGTAATTTCACCGAATTTAGGTTATTTTAGATATCAGGATGCCTAGAGCACGGCCTACCCAGCGTCCAGTAGTGGACGAGCCGATCAGTACCAGCAGCACGGAGCACATCAGTCCTCTCCTGTGGATTCTCCACAGCGAGCACCGAGTCTCACTGGCTTCTCGTGAGGTACGTTCCTTTTCTTATATTTTCATTAAATTTTGTTGGATTTAAATTTTATTATGTTGTCACCATGCGGATTACATTTTTCAACGCAGGACACGGATCTTCTAGATGTGAAGTTGAGGTGCGTTCACATGAGGTACTACGAGGTGATGGAGCCGTACCTCATCAACCTGGGTCTCTACCAGGTTGTGGACATCGTGCGGACAGAGAAGAGCATCATCAATGCATCTCTCATCGCTGGACTGGTGGAGCGATGGCGTCCCGAGACGCACACGTTTCACATGCCATTCGGAGAGATGACAGTGACTCTCCAGGATGTGAGTGCTCTCTGGGGTTTGTCTATCCGTGGCACACCCGTCGGCGGCATCTCTGACAGCACCAGCTTCGCAGGTTATGTCGAGGAGTTGTTGGGAGCTGATCCTTCCTATATCATTGGGGACCATGGGAGGTCGAAGTTTCATTTGCGGATGACGAGGTTACGGTAACACTTCATCGCAGGTCTCTCGGCAGATTCCACCGAGCTGGAGATTCAGAGGTAAATTTTTATTAATATCTACTAATTAATTTATAATACGATGATTCTATTAGAATTTTTATATGTTTTGTATTGCAGATATACACGGGGCTACGTGATGGACCTTTTTGGTTCTGTCATGTTTCCTGATTCCAGCGGTGATCAGATGCCGATGATGTATCTCCCGTTGCTGATGGAGATTGAGCGGCCGACGTCGTACAACTGGGGTGGAGCTGTCCTGGCGTATCTGTACTACCACCTGTGTCGTAGTAGTGAGGTAAGTCACCAACTCTTATTTTAGTGTAAATTATTTAATCAATCAATCCATCAAAATACACTGACGTGTAATGTTCTTGAAAATGAAGCCGACGGCGAAGCAGATGTACGGGCCGGTACTCCTGCTTCAGCACTGGTCGTGGTCACGGCTACCGGTGGGCCGTCCTATCCCCAATGAGGCACCGGATTGGGGAGAGCCAGATGTGTTTCACTGCCCGGCATACGCCAAGAAGTGGTACGGTTTCCACCACTACCAGGATCGGACCCACGGTGCTACTGTTGGGATCAGGCCAGTCCGGTCAGAGCTTCAGAGTTTGCCTGAGCCTCTTGTTGAGTGGACGCCGTACGATCAGTTGTACGAGGAGTTCCTCTTGCCGGGCAGTGTGACTGACGAGAAGGAGCGGGAGATGTGGTTCTATCGAGGTCCACTCATACATTTCTGGATAGTGGAGCACCACTATCCAGATCGGGTGCTCCGCCAGTTTGGTCGAGCGGCGTTGATTCCCATAGACCCATCTTTGCCGAGTTACACGCACAGAGACCTGCACCGGTAAGTCATAGTCTATTGTATTTATTAAATAAATCATATTACTTGATAGTTTTTTATTGCAACTAACGTCTTCTTTACAGCGTTACCCACCGAGCGCTACTGGATAAGGACTGGAGCACCCATTACGATGCATACTACATGACGGCCTTGGATCCTCAGTATACAGACTTCTATCACGAGCCAGATGTGCTTCAGCAGACCCAGGGGGATCCCCAGTTGAGGTACGATGTATGGTACACGCAGGTCTGCATGGCGAGTGTCTATCTGCAGGGTGATTACGGTGCCCATCTCCGCGACAGGATCAAAACGGATGATGGTTACCATCCCAACGGTCGTAGATGGGCTCGCCAGGTAAAGCACCTAAAACCACGAGGTTTGATCTAACTTAGTAATACATCAAGGTTTGATCTGACATGCTAAATTTTTTTCAGCTTTTGGCCGCGATCAAGGAGTGCGGGCATGGGATCCGCATGCTGGGAAAGAAGAACTGGAGACGGCTTGGGTATCGCACCCTCAAGAAGAATGCGAATGTGGTTGAGGATGCCGGGCACGGTAGAAAGATCATCGGTATGCTGCGAGACGCCAGAGAGAACATCAACTGGCGTGAGATAGATCCGCAGGAGCCCGATCCGAGCCCGGTTCTGATGGATGATATGCCATATTCCCCCGATTCACATTCAGAGTGGGACTACCATCGTTGGGTATTGTCCGACATTGGGTGGATGGCATGGTACGACGAGCATGGACGTCCGGTGCAGCCTTATGTATGTCATACTTCAGTATCTGTCAGGTTTTAATAAATTTCTTCATTCAGATCAAATTTAATAATTTATGTGTATGATTGCAGGGTCCAGCAGAGATGCCACCACAGCCACCACCTGCGGAGACCGATACTTCTGAGTACAAGTCCCTCTCGTGCAGTCTCCACGAGTTCGAGGAGATCATGTCGGCACCGACATGGCCCCGATATGGCACAGAGATGCCGCATGATGGAGAGGCTAGTGGTAGCGGGTCTCATACTCAGCCTGCCTTTGGGACTGGGTTTGCCGCATCTATCTTCGCTACACCTCCGCCAGTACCGACAGTCTCCACGGGCGATGCCAGATGGGATACTGCCGAGCAGATACTGAGGTCTGCCGATGCCCTAGATGAGCCCGAGAGAGACGGAGCCTGGCCGCGCTGGCGTCGGGCGAACGCCGGAGTACCGCCTTAGCGATATTCCCCCTCTCCGTTTTAGTTATATTTTTACTAGTTTTGTACTATTTATATTTGATATACTATTTATATTTGGTATATTTGGATTATCCTATATTTCGGTTCTTGTGTATGTGTGCTTTTATGGTACTATTTTTATATTTTACATATCAAAATAAATTATCATGATAATGCTAAACAGAAAATATAACAACATTAAAATAGTAGTACAACATAAAAAATAGTACCACAATATAGCGTATTTCAATTAATATAGTGTATTATAAAGTAATGTAATGTAATTTAGCGTAATTTAACATAATATAGTGTTATTCAATATAATTTCAATTAATATAGCATATTTTAGTATAAATATGCTAATTATATATCAAAAGAAGTAATATAACAAATAATTTAAATAAAAAATTTCAAATTTTCAGTGTTAAATTTCAATACTTTGATCTTCATAGTGTCTTTCTCTAAAATGCGGGGAAAAAAAAAAAAAAAAAAAAAAAAGGTACATAGCCGGCCATAAAATGGCTGGCTTAGGGAGGGTACATAGCCGGCCAGAAAATGGCCAGCTTGGGTATATATCGATAATTGGTCCGATTCTGGGTATAATTAATAATTTGTATTAAACTTTGGATATTAATAAAAATGTCGGGGTCAGTTGGTTTAAATGATATTTTTAGAATTTATCATTTTCTTTTTTGTCTTACTTTTTTTTGTGACTACTGAATAAATAATGGATAAATGTCTAAGGCATATATGGATCATATACATCATATATATGTTGTGATATCAGCATAGTAAATAATTGTTGATGTTATTAACCTTAAAAAAAAAAAAACCAAAAAAAAACTAAATTTTGATTGATACATGATTGATTACAATTTAACACTTAAGCATCGGTAAAACCAAAAAAAATAAAATTGAGATAAGTATCATATAATTTTATTTTAAAACAAGGACTACATAATATTAATTTATGTAAATATTAAAAAATTATTAAAAGGACAAAATTTTAATTTTAATTTATAGAATATGTTTAGCAACTCTTTACATATACATCCATCCACCCTGCACTTAAAGTAATACTAAATGTTTATAACAGCATATTATATAAGAGAACGGAGTAGGTCCGATGCCCATCGGACTTACTTTTAGGTTCAACGAGCATGATGACCGTCCGATCTAATTTAAGATTTGTGCGCACGAAAATTGAAACAGACACGCATGGAGTTAAAGCGTTCTGCACGAATCTTAAAGCAAATCGACAGTGATTAAACTCATTGAACCAAAGTAGGTCCGATGCCCATCGGACCTACTCTCAAGTGATTATATAAAGGGTACAATTTTCCTCTATGCATGCATAATCATTTAATTTTCTAGAGACTAAGAAACTCAAAAATTAAAATCACATCTTCACCATCCGAAATTGACCAAAGTTTGAAATGAAAAATTAAATTAAATATGATTCAGGTTTTCTATGTGATGATCATGTGCTAACATGGCACAAAAAATGAAAATAACATTTTGCTCATTGTAAAGGTGTGAAATGGTAATCATCATCCATATAAAATATATATTACAAGTTAATTAATATCGAATTCTTGTTGTCTTATTGAATATATATTGATGATAATCACGAAAAATAATAAAAAAAGTATTTTGTGATAGGATGTTGTAGAAAACTGAATGTTTGTTAAATGTTTATACGAATTAATTAGTAAAGTTAAAATTGTTGAAATCAAATTTAAATATAAAATTAACTAGAACAATTGTTAAGGGCATCAAAAGAGATGGTGGGAGATGGAAGTCTTGGAACAATGTACCGGATAGTGTTTGAAGATGGACGCATGATGGCGCTTAAGTGGCTACGGGACACCAATTTGAGTGGTTACATGGCACCCGAGCAAGCCGATTTGAAAAGGCTATCTCAAAAGGCTGATGTATACAATTTATAGTTTTAGTTTATAAGATTGATTATTTTGTTACACTTGCTTCAACTTCTTGTTGACACACAAAAAAACAAATTTAAACATTTACACTTAGAAATTTCTTAATCTAAGCAATCAAGTCTTCCAATTATGATATTTTTTAGATAAAATCCTTCCAATTTTGTTAATAAACTATTGATCTAACATTTATTTCATGCCTAATTATATGCAACAATTAGATTGATCATCTTGACTTGTTCACCAGTCCAAATAAACCAAAATACTAAGCACCTTTAATTGTAAAACATTTTTTATCCCACGTTAAAAAACACATTAAAAAGTCTATAAATTCAAACTAATAAACACCTTGGCTTATTGTCAAATTAACACTTTACTTGAAAATTACACGCTATCTTATTGAAGTCTCTAATGACAATGAAATCAGTCGAGCAATGATGGAGCAAAATATCAAATCAGTAGTGTCAATTTATTTATTTTATAATATTTTTTGTCATAATAATTTATAAAATTATGAAGGAACATTTGTAAATTTAGTGATATTCCGTCATTACAAACAAAAAGCTGCTAATCAAGCACTTGAGAAAACTCTAAGCCGGTGACGCCAAAGAATGCCCAGGAAATGGAGAGCCGAGGATCAAGAGATAATCGTCACGGGAAATGTTATCAGAACTGAACTAGACATTGACTTAGCGAAGTTTTGGATTAATGATTTACTGGTTGGATTAATGATCAATTGCTGACTTGTAATTTTTTTTATTTAATTGGGTGAAAAGGTAAAAGAAACAAGAATCATGTAGAGGTAGCAATCACACACACACACACACACATATATATATATATATAGAGACCGGCTAATGTCATAACGTTATAACTTCGGCCGAAGTTATAACGAGTCGTTTATTAGTTTTTAAAATTCAAACAACCGATCCGAACCGTTCAACTTTTTCTAAATATTGAAATGTGCTTGGAGACTAAATTTTACAGTTTTTGGAATTTTTTTACTATTTATTAAGCCACTTTGAAAATCGCAGATCTACTGTGAACAGTAAAAACAGTAAAATTTTCTGGACCACCGGATCAGTATTTTCAAAGTGGCTTAATAAATAGTAAAAAAATTTCAAAAAATGTAAAATTTAGTCTCCAAGCACATTTCAATATTTGGAACATGTTGAACGGTTCGGATCGGTTGTTTGGATTTTGAAATTGCAAAAACGACTCGTTATAACTTCGGCCGAAGTTATAACGTTATGACATTAGCCAACCTCTATATATATTTATATATATATATATATATATATATATATATATATATATATATATATATATATATATATATATATATATATGAGGAGAGATCAAGTTACAACAACTATTTTTTTCATTTTCAAAGTCCAAATCGTCGATCCAAACCGTTCAACATGATTATCTAAATAAAATGTGCTTGCAGATCAAATTTTACATTTTTTTGAATTTTTTTACTATTTATTAAGATGGGTACAAAATTCAATGGTCTGAATATGACTATTTTTTATAAAATACTTAATAAATAGTAAAAAAATTCAAGAAAATGTAAAATTTGATATGCAAGCACATTTTATTGTGAAGATCATGTTGAACGGTTTGGATCGACAATTTGGACTTTGAAAATAAAAAAAAAATAGTTGTTGTAACTTGATCCCTCCTCATATATATATATATAGAGAGAGAGAGAGTAAGGCTACGGTGCTTTGCAAAGTAAACAGCCCTCTTTACTTCGGGTCACCTTTTCAATTTGCAAAACTCAAACAACTGATCCGAAATGTTCAACATGTTCTAAATATTGAAATGTGCTTGGAGACCAAATTTTACATTTTTTGGAATTTTTTTACTATTTATTAAGCCACTTTGAAAATCGCTGATCCAACGGTGAACAGTAAAAAACAGTAAAATTTTCTGGACCACCGAATCAGACTTTTTCAAAGTAGCTTAATAAATAGTAAAAAAATTCCAAAAAATGTAAAATTTGGTCTCCAAGCACATTTCAATATTTAGAACATGTTGAACGGTTCGGATCGGTTGTTTGAGTTTTGCAAATTGAAAAAGTGGCCCGAAGTAAAGATGATTGTTTACTTTGCAAAGCACCGTAGCCTTACTCTATATATAGGGTAGAACTAGGGTGTTCTTAAGTTCACCAAGCCCCTTGGTGAACTCAAGTCTAAAACCTATCGGATCGGCTTCAAACGATGAATCTGAACCGTTGAAACCCGCCTACCTTACGAGTGATGCGTATACATGTAAAATATTTATACTTTCGAATTAATTTAGAATAAAGTCAAGCGGTCAAAATTAGAAGGTTAATAAATTAATTTTAATGCATTCATTTTTTGACGTTTTTTGACCACTTGACTCTATGCAAAATTAATTTCCAAATTTAAAATTTTTGCATGTAGACGCATCACTCGTAAGGCAGACGGATTTCAATGGTTCAGATTCGTCGTTTGAAGCCGATCCGATGGGTTTTAGACTTGAGTTCACCGAGGACTTGGTGAACTCAAGAGGACCCTAGTTCTACCCTATATATTTTTTATTATTATTATTATTATTTTTTTTTTGCTTTGTCATACTCTTGTGATATGAACGCCAAAATTCTGACCATGTAAATTGACAAGCTCAATACTGTAAGTTACGTACTTAATTTGTTATTGTGATCATCCAAAACGGTAACAGTACAAGCTCTTCAGTAACAATACTAATTATAATTGCAAAAACAGTGACACAGTACATGATTAAGTCATTCATGCAGTGATAAAACAGTGACAATACTAAAGAAAATCACTTAAATAATAAAAAATTCAATGTATTGCAAAATGGAATGCATCAAATTAGTTCAACTGTTGAGATTATAAAACGGTAACATGACTAAAGAACATGACAGATTAAGAAAAAAACGACTAATGGAATCTGAACCTCACAGTTTATTTCAAATTTAATCAAAGTGCTAAACAAGATGGCCATATAACCAAAAGAAAAACATTTTTTTTGAACTGGCACGAGTTAATTAATGGTACATCATAATTTGATTAATTTTGATGTTATGCACATAGAGAAGAATGCTGGTGAGAACATCATAGGATGCATTTGAATGAATAAAACACAATTATGCTAAGATATAAATCGAATCTGAGATTTAAATGTGAAAGAATTGCTGTCACCTAAAATTCTACTTTGGTTTAAGCATTCATCGAACACCTTAAATGCAATAATAATATTCAACAAAATCAAACACCCCTTAAATGCAATAATACTATTCAACAAAATCAAACACCTCAAATTAAGTACTTCACAAATTTTTCACTAATTATATGAGATTATTTCGATTCCACTAATTATATGCTATTATTTATATTATTTGATATTGGCAATTTATCTTGCGAAAGTCCTTGAAAAAATTGTGCTATGCGTTCATTGGACGGAAATGGTACTGCCAAATGATTAATCGAGAATAATCAGTCATAATCGAGAATAATTGACCGATTAGTCAGAAAAATCCGTAACGGTTTGACCACCACCAACGACTAATCGGTTGATTACTCGGTCTAAACAGCTGTATTTTACAACACTGCTTGAGAATAAGTGGCCTTCAGGTGTTGAGGTTGAGCCACCATGCAATGGTCTTGTGCACAGGAGATTAAAAATCGAAAAAAATAGTAAGAAATCAAATCAAATTTGTTATATAATCCAGCAATTTGTAGATTAGTCTTGCTTTCTATCTCAACAGGTGAAGAAAAGACAACGAGTTTGAAGGAGAAAAGAGAAACATATGAAATTTGAATCTGTTTTGAAATCGGATTGTTGGTTCTACAGTTTTTAATAAACCGTGTCGGTTTAACCGGTCCATTTGCATATACAATTCTTTAAAAGAATCAAACCGGACAGGGAACTGGATATGATTTTTCTGGTCATCCTAAAAATAGAAAGCAAAAATGACTTCTCTATTTTTCTAGAGACTTGATAGTAAATTTATAAATTAAGATCACATATTCACTATCCGAATCTAAGTTTGAAATGAAAAATTAAATAGATTTATTTTTTTTTATTTGCATCTGCTAACGTGGCACAAAAATGAAAACAACATTTGCTCATTGAAAAAGTGTGAAATTATGCTCCTTCCATATACATATGCAAACTATTATAATTTAATATTCGGTACTCTCTTTCTTGTTATTTTTGTTGAATATATTAATGATTACCAGAAAAAAAAAAGTATTATTGTCATAGGATGTTGTAGAAAACTGAGTATTTGTTGTTTGATATTTATTAGATTTAAAAATTGTTACGAGTTTTCATATAAATAATAAATTTCTTGAAGTTAAATTTGAAAATCAAATATTAATAAACAAATCAAATTTGCTCTAAACAATTAATTAATTATTTGGAATTAGATTAAACATGAGAGGGAGTTGGTACTGATTATAATTAAAAAAACAAGGTTTTGTGCCATTTGAGATTACAAGAAATCAAGAATATAAGGAAATGTATTCGTGAAAAACACTATCTCAAAAAAGGAGCACCTACAATTTCACAATAAAGTTTCATTTAGTTGTTGAACTAGAAAAATGTTGAATCTACACAAATTAAATAATATCTTGCAGTAATTGATGAAGATATTGATTTTTTACTTTAACAAGAAGGATGTGAATAACTATATTATAAATGTAGAAAACAAATAATTGAAATGGATGTGAATGGATATGAATGGAACGATAGATTTTCTCATATAGCATTATATAGATTTTTTTTTTCTCATTTAATTTACTCCTCTTTTTTCATTTCTCATTTAATCGATGACAGGATCTCTATACATTCTTTATTGGAAAGAAATCTGAAAATTCGCAGGGATCCTGCAATTCCAAGTCTCCCCCTTCATTTTTTGAAATGCACGAATCTTAAGAGCAGTTGTCTTAATGCACGAATTTCTTGCGATTCTTTGAAATTACAACAAATTTATTTCCCTCTTTATCGAGCCTTATGTTGCTTATACATGTGACAGCTGAGACCAGTTTTCTTCTCTGATTGAGTCCAAGTCGGAAAATATTTTAACAAAGTAGTTTGGGCTCGTGCAAGAAACCTGCTATGCAGTAATGCAGTGCTTTTATAATTTTATAATTCATGCGCTTTTATGAGTAGAACTAGGGTGTTTTTAAGTTCACAAAGTCTCTTTGTGAATTCAACTCTAAAATCTATCGAATTGATTTCAAATAACGAATTCAAACTATTGAAATCCTTCAACCTTATTATTAATGTGTCTACATGTGAAAATTTTAAAGGTTGGAATTAATTTAGTATAAAGTCAAATGGTCAAAATTAGAAGGTTTATAAATTAATTTTAATGCATTCATTTTTTGGACGCCTTTTGACTACTTGACTCTATACAAAATTAATTTAAAATTTTAAAATTTTCGTATGTAGACGCATCACTCGTAAGGTAGAAGGATTTCAACGGTTTGGATTTTTCGTATGTAGACGCATCACGCCTTTTGACGCCTTATGCAGTATATGTTTCAATTTATCCTCCACAACGCACAAAAATGGGACCTCAAAGAAGTTTGAAAATTTATATTAGTTTTAACTCTCCTTCTATTATTAAATATTTAGAACCAAACAGGAGATGTTTTTACAGCAAGATTTGTTGATTGTTATTTTAATAAATCAATATTTTC
Source organism: Carex parvula (assembly GCA_025461045.1). Classification (NCBI taxonomy): domain Eukaryota; kingdom Viridiplantae; phylum Streptophyta; class Magnoliopsida; order Poales; family Cyperaceae; genus Carex; species Carex parvula. Next base: position 736,178 of record JAJGRW010000467.1, read on the forward strand.
AAACTTAGAGGAAGAAAAACAAAAAATGAGTAAAGTAACTTGGAATTCATCTTTATCTTATCTTAACCCCCCGAAGTGGTCAATGTGAACTCGAAGTTCAAAAGATTATAAATTTACAAATAATTGCAAATGAATTGCCTGATGCATTCACAGATACGAATAGAGTTATTAAATCTCATATTCCAGCTATAAACGCACCTGCTCGAATTGACATTACAAAAATGTCTAATGAATCTAATGTGCGTAGAAAACATGGTAGACCACTTGGTTCTAATGAAAAAATGCTTGATCCTGAAGTACCATACTTAAGTGCAATAGGGGCATTATTATGTCTTGAAAATAATATAAGACCCAATATTGCATTTGCAGTAAATGTGTTAGCTACATATAGTTCTAAACCAATCATAAGACATTGGAATGAAATTAAACACATATTTCGATATCTCTGCGGAAATAGAGATATGGGGTTATATTATCAAAAGGATACAAAATCCAATTTAATTGGATATGCAGATGTGGGATATTTGACGGATCCACATAAAGCACAATCTCAAACAGGATATGTATTCACTTATTGTGGAGCTATAATTTTATGGCGATCGACAAAGCAAACTCTAACGGCAACATCATCAAATCATGCCGAACTGATTGCCTTATATGAGACGGGTCGAGAAGGCGTTTGGTTACCTTCAATGATTCAAAATATTCAAGAAGAATACGGACTTGAAAATATCAAGGTAAATCCTACTCCACTATATGAAGATAATGTAGCATGCATTGCACAAATAAAAAAATGATATATCAAAGGAGACATAACTAAACATATTGCGTCAAAGTTCTGTTTGACACATGACCTACAAAAAGAAGGCGTAATAGATGTTTGCTAAGTTCGATCAAGCGACAATTTGGCAGATCTATTCACAAAATCTTTGCTGACAAAGGTTTTTGAACAACTCACAAAGAAGATAGGTCTACATCGATTGGAGAATATTCAATGATATCAAAATAAGGGGAAGCATTATATGTACTGTACTTTTTTTTTCTTAACCGAGTTTTTATCCCAATAGATTTTTCTTGTTAAAGTTTTCAATGAGGCAGTACACGGTCCTGAAGTATCATGTTTAATATTGATCCTGAAGCATCATGTTGATCCTGAAGTATCATATTAATATTGATCCAGAAGTATCATATTAATAGCGTATAATTAAATATGAACATCCAAGGGGAAGTGTTATAAAATAATATTTATGTGGATGTTCATTTTGTAACCCTCAATATTAATTCTCAATTCATTGCCGCACTAACTCACTACTATTGGCATTCATTTTCTTTTTTATTATTGTAACGTCTCTTTCTAGCCTATAAATAGAGAATTTACACACAATAGAAGAAAATAAAATTCTGATATTGCTCTCTCTATCTCTCTTGTCATTTACTTTACTTTTTTGTTACAACTTTATTTCAATTTTACAACAGTGTTTAATTAGTTTGTTTTATCTGTACATCAAATATAGTATGCTTGTGCAATGGATGCTTTTTTTTGAGAAAAAATAAGGATCAAGCCCATATTTCATGATAATGCGGTTATAAAGTTTGTATCCACTATTTTGAAAAGAAAAATGCTCAAGATAATTGAGCTTAAAAAGAAAATATAAGATTAAAAAATAGCCAAACAGAAAAAGAAAACAAATTATGGTTCCTTCATTGTTCATTGTGCAATGGATGCTTGAGAGTTGTGAATTAACAATTTGTGATATATTTTTTGTATGAGTATAAAACTGTCATGGGACAGCAAACTAGCAACACATATCCACAATTACACTCAACACAAACTAACATATTTTTCAATTTTCGCAACACCGACAGCAGCAAAGGAAAAGAAAAAGAGGAATAACTACTCTACATGCTTCTCCATCTGCCTCGACAACCGTTGCCGCGCGAAGCAACGCGAGCCGCCTTATGATTGAAAACCCAAGTGAGAAGAAGGGAAAAAAAATTCATGGAATCCAGTTAGACCGTCTTAGGATTGCATAATTAAAAAGTTGAGATTTTTTTTGGATGATAAGTAGGGTTGAAATTGGAGCGAATACGGAGCGGACAGTGGTCAAACTATATCCATATTTCTTTTTAATTTTTCGGATACGGATACGAATCGGATATCAACCAGATACAGATATGAATACGGATTGAATCAGATATTTATTAAAATAATATTAAAAAATATCAAAATTCATAATATTTATCTAATTTTAATGGTGAATAACAATATTTTTCATAATATATATTAAAATATATGATATATATCTACTATACAGATACGGATAATTAAAACATAAAATCATATCAGTATCGATATCCACATGGATATTCAGATATCGTATATATATTCACATCTAATTTTTCGAATATGGATCGAATACGGATCGGATATTATCCATACCGTTTTCACCCCCTATAAGAAAGGGCTCCTTATTTGTATATTGATTGATTTGTGCATACGGTCCAATTTTAAATTAATGGCTTGACCAAATGCACCAGCGCTAACAGAAGCCCAAGTAGCAGGAAGCATCCGCAATCAACAGTAAACCAAATTTAGTGCAATCTGTCACTGATCATTCGAGCATTGCATCTTTAGCTGGTTTTGTCAAAAACCAGTTTGGAAAATTAGATATTCTGGTAAACTGAATATGTTTATTTACAGGTGTACAGTGTACCCTAGGCCTGAATAGTGTGCACAAATTAAATATTGTGCATTTACTAATTACAAATTGTGTCAACAGGTGAACAATGCAGGGATTGGAGAATTTGAGTTCACAAAAGCAATTGAGGAAAAGGTACATTAATAACATATGGTAATGTGAATTCATTTTTTTATTTAGGTTGCTTTTACTGGTATATGGATATTAATTATTTAATGATTTCTATGATCGAACTCAGATATCCACCTTTTAGATAATAACATCAATTAGGGTCTACATACACTCTTTATCGGGCCTTATGTTGGGCTCAAAAACTTGTACATGTTGCAACTGAGACCCAGTTTTCTTCTCTGATTGGGCCCAAGTCGGATAAAGATTTTGGAAGCTGATATGAGTATCCGCAGTTGAGTACCCGCATTGTACCCGCACCTAAACTGTCATAACTGTTTTTGGAAACCGCACCTAAACTGTCATAACTGTTTTTGGGGACCTAAACTGTCAAAACTGTAATTTTATTTTACAAGTATTAATAGTAACATTGTGAAGTATTTATACCTATACAAGACAAGTATTTATATCTATACAATGAACTACATATATGATATATGAATTTTTTTAAATAACCGTACCCGCACCTTTTTTGAAAAATTCTCGCGTTGTACCCGCATTAGGGGACCACACAACCGTTCCAAAACTGTAATTTTGTTCTACAAGTATTAATAGTAACATTGTGAAGTATTTATATCTATACAAGACAAGTATTTATATCTATACAATGAACTACATATATGAAAAATCCACAACCAAAAAGTCACGTGTCAGACTGCATTGGGGACCATTACTTTTCCAAAACTGGAGACCATTACTTTTCGGGGGCAGTAACTGTCAGACTGCATTGGAGACCACAACCAAAAAGTCACGTGGATCACACCACCAGTGCTACATTCATTGATTAAATTAATTCACATACAAAATGAAAAGTATTTATACCTAAATTATCAAGTATTCATATATAATTCATCAAGTATTCATACCTAAGATATCAAGTATTTAAAAAAAAACTGGACACAATACCTACTCATCTTTTACACGTTTTTCAAGGTGGTTTTTTTTTTCTCCGTTCAATCTAACTAATTTTTGGGACGATCTATGAGGAATTTTACAAATTTAAAACCACGAACGTGTTCTACACAATTTTCTCTTTCAAATGAGATCCATGATGACATACTTTTACACGTTTTTCAAAGTATCAAATATTCAAATATGAAAAGTATTCATACAAAATAGAAAGTATTCATACCTAAGATATCAAATATTCATATATAATTCATCAAGTATTTATACTTAAGAATCAAGTATTTAAAGAAAAAAACTGGACTCATCTTTTACACGTTTTTCAATGTGGTTTAATGATTGACAAAGTTAGTTATACCGTTATGGAAGTTAATTGAGAAAGGAATCAACTGCGGGTACAATGCGGGTACTCAACTGCGAGTACCAAAATAATTATTCAAAGATTTTACCAGAGCAGTTTTAGCTCATGCAGCGCATGAACCATATGCAGCTCTCTTATAATTCTATAGTCCATGCGCTGCATAAAGCTAAAACCAATCTGTTAAATTTTTTCTATCATCATTAAGGCTTTGCGTGATTTCCTTTTAACAACTTAAAATATTTTATCCTTTCCAAATCTTATAAAATTCACAGGATGGTCCCTACATCTTTTTGGTTAACTTGCCTTTTAAATTCATTTTCTTGAAAGTGACGACAACGGTCTGCCTTTGCAATTGATGAGGTCCGGATCCCCTACTGTAAATCAATATTGAGTTCGATCCGACCGTCCGATCAGAATCCGGACTAATCCGACCTTAGGTGGAAATGGAATGCAGTCTTCTTTAATGTTCGTGCCAGAGATCCGACAAGTGACAAGAACGGACTGCCTCCGCAATTGGTGAGGATCCGAATGCCCTAAAGTAAATCAAATTTTGAGTTTCGATCCGACCGAATGCATGGTCTTCTTTAATATTCGTGCCAGAAAAGATTAGACGGTTCTGATGCAAACTCAAGACTTAGGTTACTTTAGGGGATCCTAATTAAATTGGTGAACCGTTCCGGTTCGCTTCCGTCTGATCCGGGCACGGTCGGGTCTAATTGTCGGGGTCAAACCTTCTTCGTCGCTATCTCTTCTTCTTCTTCTCAGTCGTTAATCCTATCTCGTTTGGGTGTCTCTTTTCTCTCCGTGAACCGCATTCTCGCAGTCTCTCTGTATTTCGAGGTAATTATTTCTCTTGAATTGTATCCGGATCTAACTAGTTTGTAAAACCGGGTAGTTTAGATCTGATTTGACCTTTTTTTCTTAAATTTCTTTGAAATTAACAAAGGTTATTGGTTCTTGCTAATGCAGTTATTTTCGTAATTTATATTTGGTCCGTTGAAATATTGTCTCTTCGTATTAACAATTAAACTTCATCATTCTTTCCTTTTCTTTTTGAAAATTATACGGTGCCCCAATTAAAAGTGATTGTTATTATTCAATTTTATACTATTTTTATAAAATTGGTTCGTTTATTGATGTCTGAAATATGATATCCTGTCTTTGAGGAAGTGCACATGGAATTGGTGTTTGAAAATTTACTATTTGATTGTAAAATTCATGGTTATTTGGTATTACAATTTGTGAATACCTTTCGGATATTTATCTTTAGAAAGGGTTCCTGCCTATCATTATATCATGCAATTATGTCCTATCTCTATGCACATAGTTTTTCCCTTCGTTCATTATAGTGAAAGAACTTGTCGAAAAAACTGGATTGAAGAGGAAGAAACTGTGAAAAAAAAAAACTAGGGGGTAATTATGGTAAATGCATAGGAAAAGTCTCAATGACGCATGCATCCACTCATGCGTACACGTTTCAAAAGACCATATTTTTTTGGCAATTTTATGGGTGCCATATAGTTATTATTATCTTACTGCAAGTTTCTTATATTGCGTGTATAATCATATTCCTAAACTTCACATTATAAGAGCGAACTCAATTCTAACCTTCTGCAGGAGCACTTCAAATTGTTTCAGTAAATTGAAATGCTTAAAAAGAGACGTGCACATATCATACGAGAAATCGGATCATACCTGACCCGCTAGTGGTGGGTGATGCCGGGACATGATTGGTCCTTATACATCCAAATGCAGCTGGTGCCTGATCGCACCGATGATTCAGAATCCGTTCCGATACTCCAACCTGATAATGGAAGTGAAAGCGAAAACGAAAATGATATCTATAGCAGTGGTGGGGATGAAAGCAGGATCAGTATTAGAATAGGAAATATTTCAAGTGGAGGTGAATCTGTCTCTACAAGGGAGAGTCAGGGGAGAGAAATTGTAGAGAGAGAAAGTGAGGAGGAGAGCTTAGTACAAGACCAGCCGCAATGCCGTATTTGTCTTGAAACTGGAGGTTATTTCTTTTCTGGAATTATTTATTTATTTAGTTTGAGGTTTTGAGCATACTTATTCTTGGTTTAACCTTACAAGTACCTGTGTATTTGTATATTTGCTGATTTTACAACATTAATTGAGATCAAAACTGAACAATGGAAAGGAACTGATTATGCAAAATCCCAAATGCATCATTTAGGTTTTGAACTATATGGTGTTCTATGGTTCTATATCTCCTGCTTTCTAAATTGAATTTGCATGTACCAGAAGTAATTCTATACTTTTATAGCCCTTGAAGGATGTACCATGTAAATAATTGTTTCTTTATTTTGAGCAAGTAGTGGGTCTAATCATTATGTCAAAGCTGAATAGAGTAATGCACATAATCAATAAAATTCAGACTCTCTTTTGTTGAAGTTTTCAATCAGCTACTTCTCATTTACCGGTTTCCTTCTTTTTTTTTTTTTGGTTTGGCCTTTTTAAAGGAGATGATATGATAGCACCATGCCATTGTAGAGGTACACAGAAGTATGTACACAGGTCCTGCCTTGACCACTGGAGATCTACAAAGGTGGGCCCCTTTGTAATCATGTATTTTTCTTCTTCTTTGCGTGTTTATTTAGCTCTTATTGCTAAACCAGATCTTGAATTGACTTATCTCCCTAAACTCTTTTGCTGCTATTTATCTACTACCGCCACTGTCCAATTTATTAATTTATTTGGGAGTGAGGCTACGGTACAATGGATAGCGCATATTGGTCCGTACTATGGACCAATATCTCAATTTTCAAAGTTCAAACAATCGATCTGAACCATTCAACATGATCTCCTTATGAAAATGTACTTGTAGATCAAATTTTACATTTTTTAGAATTTTTAACTATTTTTTTTAGATAGGTAGAAAATCACTAGTTTGAATGGTCTATAATCTTTAGATCAAGTGATTTTCTACCTATCTAAAAAAATAGTTAAAAAAAATGTAAAATTTAGTCTGTTGGTACATTTTCATATGGAAATCACGCTGAACGGACAGTTCAGATTGACTATTTGAACTTTGAAAACAAAAATATTGGTCTATAGTACGGACCAATATTGGTTCAGATTGACATATTGGTCTGTAGTTCGGACCAATATGTGCTATGCATAGTACCACAGATTGACTATTTTCTTACAAGTATGGTTAGGAATTTTTAACTATTTTTTTTAGATAGGTAAAAAATCACTAGTTTTGAATGTCTAGAATCTTCAGATCAAGTGATTTTCTACCTATCTAAAAAAGTAGTAAAGAAATTCTGAAAAAATGTAAAATTTGATCAATAAGTACATTTTCATATGGAGATCATGTTGAATGGTTCAGATCGACTATTTGAACTTTGATAATGAAAATATTGATCCGTAGCACGGACCAATATGCGCTATGCATAGTACCATAGCCTCACTCTCCTTATTTGTTTGCCCATTTACTTTTTAGTTTTTCAAATTTCTGACAGGAAGGTTTTGCATTTGCACACTGTACGGAGTGCAGGGCCGTATTTCTACTGAGAGCCAATGTACCACCAGACCGTTGGTGGCTACGTCTCAAGTTCCAACTCCTCGTAGCCCGTGACCACACTGTTATCTTCTTCATTGTTCAACTGGTACGCTCTTGTACCATCTTTATGCATATCTACTAGCAAAGGCGAGCCAGACTTTCAAGTTATGGGAGTCAAACGTGAATGGGGGTCCATTATATAAATATAAAATTTTCTTGCTGCGAATGGGAGTCAATTTAACACTACTTATAACATTTCTCTAAACTATATAGAAAATAAGGTACAAGTACAGAAAATTTGGAAAAAAATGGGGGTCAATTGACCCCCGTTCCTTTCAGGTGGCTCCGCCCCCATGTACTAGGGTTTCACTTAATTATTACTCCTGTACCAATCTGGAGAGTAGAACTAGGGTGTTCTTAAGCTCACCAAAATATTGGTGAACTTTAACTCCAAAACCTATTGGAATGATTTCAAATGATGAATCCAAACCGTTGAAACCAATCTACTTAACGAGTGATGCGTTTACATGTCAAACTTTATTTTTTAATTAATTTAGTATAAAGTCAAGAGGTCAAAAAAAGAAGGTTTATATGTTAATTTTAATACGTTCGTTGTTCATCGTTTTTTTACCGCTTGACTTTATACTAAATTAATTCGAAATTTTATGAATTTGACATATGAATGCATCATTCGTGAGAAGATCGGTTTCAACGGTTTGGATTTGTCGTTTGAAGTCAATCCAATAGGTTTTACTCCAAAGAGCTTGCCAAAGAGCTTGGTGAACTTGGTGAACTTAAGAACATCCTAGTTTTACTCCCAACCTGGATTTCTTCTGTCTTATAAGTTATCAGCATTATTTTTTATTATTGGTATGTGGCAAGGGTTTCTTATAACACTTATCAGTGGATTTTTGTTGACCTTCGTAAATGAATAGTAACAACGAAAAGTGTCATATGACCATATCTTAAATTAATTTAATGATTGTTTTTGTACAGTAGCTTTTGGTCTCAGTTCTCAGCTTGTACAGTACCAAATATTTTACTTCTTTGTTTCTTAATTCTTTATTGGAAAGGTGGTGACGATGTTAGCCATGCTGGTATATAAATTCTACGGAGAGGAATTGCGTGAAATGTTTGAATATGAAGATCACCCCTATGCCTTTTATGGCATGTCTAGTATGTCATCTTCTCTACCTTCAATTTTATTCTATAATTATCCACGGTTTGTTGTCTATCAAATCTCACCCTGTTAAATCACACCCATTGCTATTATACCAGGCATGTCATACATGAGTCAGAATAGATGGAAATAAGATATTTATATATTAATCTGACAAGTGGTACAAATGTAAATGGCAGTAATGGCGGTACTACTTGTGGGTTTATTGTATGGTTTCTTCATAGCCATAATTTGTGGCCAGAGAATCCATGAAAGGCATTATCATGTTCTTGCCAAGCAAGAACTCACTAAGGTATATTGAAACTGATATGTATTCTTTTTGTAATTTTTTTGCTCATTGTTGTACTGCTATTCCCATTACATACTAGAATGTAATGCACACATGGGTATTGGTAAGCATAACTGGTTCATTGCTGGCTGGAGATATCAGTAAGCATAAAATGATTATTTTTACTAAAACATGGTTGTTCCTGAAGTATCATTTAATTTGAAGGTGCATAATGTTCATTTATTTTCTGATGATTTGGCTTCTCTACTCCTTTATTTTCTGATCATATAATATCATGATACACCTACAAAACATAGCAAAATATTACATGCACCTCTAGAAGAGGGGCAGAAGAAAGTAACACCCTATTCTTTTCTTTTCCCTTTCGCGTCCAAAGGTAAATGAGGGACAAGGGTATTTTGGGTATTTTTATTTAAGAAACTAAAATTGGTGAGGTGTAGATGGTAGTTCGCATAATTAGCATATGTACATTATTCTTCTTGCTCACATGGGTATATGTGATATAAATGAGGTTTTAAGGGAAAATAAATGAACTTTTTATTGATTTTCTCTTTATTAATTTTTTATTTTATAAAAACAGGAATTTATAGTGGAGGACAGAGAGAAAAGTGAGAGCGTACCTGAGCTTGAATCAAGTCATATAATGGAGTTACGAATGCTAGGCCTCTATTGAGTATGTATTTCAAAAAACCTTTCTCGTTTTGAGCTTATAAAGAGCATTCTCCAGTTTCATTGTTCATCTTTTTATAAAGAAGTTTTTGTGATAGCGGAATTGTGGCACTGGTAGATAGGTTACTTATACCGATCAATTACCGGTAACAAATTGATAACAATTTCCTCTGGTTTAAGCCTGATTTGAGCCATAAATAGAACACAACCATAATAAAATAAAATTAATGATCGGAAAAGGCAGAGCTTGTACCTGTATGCTGTACCAGACAGAGAGTACCAACACGGTAATGCCAAACAGGGATGGTGAGATATTAATTTTGCTGAAATCATTTTGTTGAGATCATATAAATATAATTCTCAATATATTGTGCATTTTATTAAATAGCCTTCTTTTCCTTTTCAGTCAATTGCCCAAGTCTTTTTGCTGCTCAGCCAGATATACACAACCATGGATCTCAATATCTGGAAAAGCTTCTAAGCATGGCATTTTTTTTTCTTGTAAATTTGTTCATTATGTTTAGAACTTGAGACCAAAATGCCCCTTTTCGCGGCACTTTTGGGAGCATTAGGGATTAATTTAGGTAAATTAGGGAGCCATTTTATATTATGTAATTGAAGTTGTCAAAAATTAGTGAAAAGGAAAATAAAATGGAAAATGGAAATCTCTTTTTCCCTTTTTGGAGTTGTTGGCGGGGGATCCAAATCTGCTGAAATCCCAATACATGAAACAGTGTTTTTGGAATTTCTGAAATTCAGAATCCAACCGTTGAACTGTTTCGAGATGCGTGTACAAAAAACTAGCTGTTTTGAGATGCGTGCACAGAAAAAGTTAAACGGTTGGATTCGGAATTTCAGAAATTTCAAGAACACTGTTCTTGGCAGGACCCTTTTCTGAGTTTTCTCTCTCTCGCTCACACATTATTTTGCACGTTTCAATTACATGCTCTTTCTCTCTCTCTCAAGAAAAATATATAATTTCAAAAGTAAATGAAAATCAAGTTAATAAAGGGGGTCAAAATTATTGAACGCCTGTAATTTTTGACATCTCTAGTGTCAGTCAATAAAATATTTGAGGCTAGATCCCATTTTTATTTTATTTTTAAAAACTATTTAATGGCTGTCGTCTATTAGTCTATACAAGTTGGTTGGCATGCTGGGTTTGATTTTTTGTGGCCTAAAATTTTGTCAGATCTGTACTTTTAAGTGTTACTGATTGTTAGCATTAGATTAACCATTCAATTAATTATTACAATATAAATACAGCTTGTGTTTAAATTGAGATATAGCGCTAATAAAACTTGTTCTGTTTGGAAAACAATATTTTCTGTTTTGAAAAAAAATATGCTAAAACAATTACTTTTTTGAAAATATATATTTTATGTTTTGATCTAGCAATGGAAAAAGTAGTTTATTGGAGGGGTTACAAATTGTGAATAATTTGAGATTTTACTATATTTGGAAATGACAAACTTTAACATAATTGATTTAATTATAATGACTCCTCAAATAAATAAAAATGATTATATACAATATTATATTATTAAACTGTAAATATTGAATTTGTATCTTTTGACTGCATTTAACCAGTGTTCTAAATAGCGCGCTATAGTGGCGCTATAGCGCCGCTATAGCGTTTTTGGACCCCAAACGCTACGCTATGACATCAAAATGCGCTATTTGCGCTACGGCCGCTATAGCGACCGCTACAGCGCTATAGCGGTCCGCTATTCGCGCTATTTGCGCTATTTGCGCTATACAATATGGGTTTTATTTTTTAAAGCAATTTATATGGGTTTTAAATAAAGATAAAAAAAATCTCAAACCGAAATTGAATTTGTTGCTACTTGCTACAGATAAATCAATTTGAAATTGGAAATAGAAATTGAAATTTGAATAGAAAAAAAGTACAAATCGAAAATAAAATTTGAATAGAAAAAAAAAATTATGTCATGAATCATGATGCTTAAGATATTTTTAATAGGAAAAATCGATAGTTTATGATATTACTATGGATATTTTGAACCGCAATTTGAACTTTGTACTGGTTCAATATGAATATTATAATTTCTTAATTACTTTGGTGTTATTTATTGTTCTATGAGACTTTAGATAATGTTGATATTTAGTACAAATATTGAATATACGAAATGTAAAAAAAAAACGCTATTTGGAATAGCTTCCTCTATAGCGACGCTATTCGCTATAGCTTTTTTTTTAGCCTTCCCGCTACGACGCTATAAACGCTATTTAGAACCTTGCATTTAACAAACTAAGTTTGAATAATTGTTTAGCAAGTCTTAAATTCAAATAAATACGCTCTCAATTTTCTAATATGTTCATTATATTTTAAATAGATTTTCACTTGTTTGTTTTCAATTTTTACGCTTCATGGTATCTCGTACTGAACTTTATTTTCAATGAAAAAAATGTTCTAGTGATCATAGTGACAAGACTCGCGAGAAATTCGCGTTTAATTCGCGTATTATTCATTTTTTTATGTGACCGAACCGAACTCCGAATAAAACGCAGAAAAACGTATAATACATTTTATTCACGAATAAAAAAACACGAAAAAAAAATTTGAATTTTTTTTTGTTTTTTTTTTGGGTTTTTTTTTTTCTTTTCTTGTTGTACCGAATCATTCCCGAATTATACCCGAATCACGAATTTTTGACCTTGCCGAACCGAACCCGAATTTTTGATTTGTCACTATGCTAGTGATAGTGAGTTAGAACTGGTACAGATAGATGTAAAATAGCATGTGATGTGTGGCCACATAAAATCAAAATTTATGAAGTCCAAGATGAAGGCCACCAACTTCTGTCAATATGGTCTATCAAAAAAAATTCTGTCAATATGTATGTTTTAACGGTAGACATGGCGCACCATTTTCTGAATTTTTCTATAGATTTTCTATTAAAATATGAGCACCTACCACAAATTATATTTTCCTTATTTTTCTTTTAAATTTTTTTACTAGAGCTACACATCATAACATGCTAATAATATATACTAAGGTTATATATTTCTACGATATGTAGAATTAGATGAAGAAAATGATCCATTAATAAAATAAAAGACTAACATATTGAAACGATTTATATAAAAAAAATAAAAGAAATACTAAAACATATAAAAACATGCATTTATGTTGTCCTATTAATTAATATATTGTGACTGAAAGTTGAAAAGTAATGGTAAACCGTGTCTATTTTGAATTTTAAAAAATTGTTAATTATCCTACCAACCTTGGAAATGGTTGTGGGTCCACCTTGACCTAGCCCACCATTCTTTCATTCCTCTCCAACCTAGTTTCATTCAGCCCATTGATTTCATTACAAACCCATAAAAAAATGTATTTTGCTCCTTGTTATTATAATATAATACTTATTCAAAAGTGAGCTAATTGCTTACATCTGATGTTATATTTATGATGAGCTCATTGTGTTTGTATGAATCCAGTGGCGGATTTAGGATTTTTGTCAGGAGGGCAAAAAAATATCGAATCGGGTTTAAATATCTAATCGGATTTAAATCCATTAACCAATTAGGTACTCGACAAAAAAATAATGCTTTAACTTATACTTTCTAATACTTTGACTTGTAATTTCTGATGCTCTGACTTATAATTCTAATTACCAATCAAAATTCAACAGATTTATTTTAATTTTAACCCTAAATTTAACTCGAATTACAAATTAAACGTCCAGAGGGGGGGCAAAAAAAAATCCGGGGAGGGACAAAGTTAGTCGGAACCGATAAATTTTCACTAAAACTCAAAATCCAGGGGGGGCAGCTGCCCCCTTCCGGAATACACTGGGTCCGCCCCTGTATGAATCATCTAATCAAAATTAAATATTTTTGGTTATACGAAATTTTAAAATATGATACATATGTTTGTTTTATAATTTATCATCATAATTTACATTTGCAAAAATCCTTATTCATTCTTATAAGATAAGCAAGCAAGTATACCTCAAAGTTTCCAAAAGTACTATTTTATTTTTATTGTTCAATTTCATCTTTTCTTACTGAGAATTGAGATCAAAACCAACTGTGATTATAATGAGAATATAGAGGAGGGATCCGATTACAATACTTTTGAGTTACCACAAAGTTATCACATTTATTTTTTTCATTTTCAAAGTTCAAATCATCGATCTAAATTATTCAATATGATCTCCACAATAAAATATGCTTGCAGATCAAATTTTACATTTTTTTGAATTTTTTTATTATTTATTAAGTATTTTATAAAAACTAGTCAAAAATGGTTGTAGTAACTTTGTGGTAACTCAAAAGTGTTGTAATCGGATCCCTCCTCGAGAATATCAATGCTTAAACAAAACTTGATTTGTATCTTTGCCCACGTCACTTAAAATTCAAGGATAAAATTCTTTTTTATTTCTCAGTTTCTCACCTAACCATTCCACAATACTTACCTATAAATTATCTCCTTCATCATGCTTATTTAGCAACAACCCAATAGAAAACAAAGCACCACAGCAATAGTATATCCATAAGATTTGGTACCAGTATAATGGCTTTCTCCCTTTCAAAGGTGGCTGTCTCCACCTTCCTTTCCTTAGCCTCAATTTGGGTCATTAAATCATTTTTCCAAACACAATCTTTGTTTACAATCCCTATTCCCTTCATCCTGTTCTTGGCACCTCTCTTCTTCTCCAATGCCACACCTAACTCTCCTCCCGGTCCCGTGGCCGTACCCATTTTTGGCAACTGGCTTCAGGTACACTTGCTTCTGTTTCATATGAAATTGATCATCTATAAAAGATAATTATAATGGTTTTCTAAGAGATTGATGTTTTGTGTTAAAAACAATGTAGGTTGGAAATGACCTGAACCATAGGTTTTTGGCACGCATGGCGAAGATATATGGCGACGTGTTTTTGCTGCGGCTAGGGGCTCGAAATTTGGTGGTGGTCTCGGACCCGAAATTGGCAACAGAGGTTTTGCACACACAGGGAGTTGAGTTCGGGTCCCGGCCAAGAAATGTCGTGTTCGACATATTCACAGGAAATGGGCAAGATATGGTGTTCACCGAGTATGGCGATCACTGGCGTAAGATGCGCCGTATCATGACTCTCCCTTTCTTCACTCAAAAGGTACTTTCTTCACTGAAATATTCATGCTTTAGTAACACATGTCTAAAAATATGTTGTCAAGTAAGCTATGTAGATTAGTTGTCTACATGATAACTGGAAGCAATTATTAATTTCAGTTCTGTTTTATATTATCAATTTTTTTTTTCTTATACTGCTTGGTGTGCCTTTCTGATGATACTAATTACTGGTACAACTATACCAATTAATTATACCAAAAAGAGTTAAGAAAATAATTCATTAATAATGTTTTATTAATGTAATAACATACAGGTCGTGCAACAATACCGCAACATGTGGGAGGAAGAGATGGACATGGTCGTCTCCGACTTACGCAGCAACACGAAAGCCCAGAGAGAAGGTCTGGTAGTGCGCCGCAGACTGCAGCTGATGCTGTACAACATCATGTACCGCATGATGTTTGATGCACGATTCGAGTCCGAGACCGACCCGAATTTTATCCAAGCCACCAAGTTCAACTCAGAGAGGAGCCGGCTTGCGCAAAGCTTCGAGTACAACTACGGGGACTTCATCCCGATATTACGGCCTCTTCTGAGGGGTTATTTGAACAAGTGCAAGGATTTGCAGAGTAGGAGATTGGCCTTTTTCAATAACAACTATGTTGAGCAGAGAAGGTATCTAGTTGGTTTTACATCCTTTTCCTAATTTAATTTTAACTTTACATGAAAAGATAAGAAAAGTTTCTTATAATACAATTTAAAAATAAATTGCAAATTGTCCATAAATTAATGGCCCAGTTTTAAGAACACACATTTTTAAGAGTTTGTAAGGGTAAGTATGTAACAATTCCAAAATGAGCAAAACTAGGGTGTGATGTGAGCACCCCTTTTAATTTATGGCATTAATAATAAATTTTGAACATCTTTTTATTTGTTTCAATTTTAATGTTTTGAAATATTTCTATTTGTTTACAGGAAGGTGATGTCAACTCCTGAAGACAGAAACAAGTTGAGATGTGCAATGGATTACATAATAGAAGCAGAGAAGAATGGAGAGATCACCACAGATAATGTTATTTATATTGTGGAGAACATCAATGTAGCAGGTATATATAAATACATCTATATTTTTTACTAAATAGATACACTATACTATTTCCAAATGTAATATCTAAATTATAATTTACATGTATATTTTGAAAAAAAATCTAAAATTAAAACCTTGCAGCCATAGAAACCACACTGTGGTCAATTGAGTGGGCCATAGCAGAGGTGGTGAACCACCCAACAGTGCAACAAAAGATCAGAGAAGAACTCAACAAAACCCTAGGAGACCAGCCGTTGACTGAGTCAAACCTCAACATGCTGCCATACTTACAAGCTGTTGTAAAGGAAACCCTAAGATTGCACTCACCAATCCCCCTCCTGGTCCCACACATGAACCTAGAGGAAGCCAAACTTGGAGGCTACACCATTCCAAAGGGTTCAAAGGTGGTGGTAAATGCTTGGTGGCTCCAAAATAACCCCGAGATGTGGCGTGACCCCGAGGAATTCAGACCAGAGAGATTTTTAGAGGAAGAGACCCAAGTCGATGCAACTGTTGGAGGTGCAAAGGTTGATTTCAGATTTTTGCCGTTCGGAGTAGGGAGGCGTAGTTGTCCTGGAATTATACTGGCATTGCCAATTCTCGGATTAATTGTGGGAAAACTTGTTAAGGATTTTGAGCTCGTTACCCCGCCTGGCGTTGACAAGATCGATGTTAGTGAGAAAGGAGGCCAATTTAGTCTTCACATTGCCAAGCACTCGACGATCGCATTTCACCCGATAAATGCTTGAAGAATTTAAGTTTCTTGACTGAAATAAAAAAAAATATGTTAGTTTGCTTTAAGTTTAAACACAGAGAATGGTTTGTTGCTTGAAGTTTGTTAATTTGTAGAAGCAAACACCATGTGTGCTGTTTTGTCTCAATAATGTAACTTTTAGATTTTATTGTAACAATGAATATTATTTCATAAGAAAAAATTCTTTTTATACATGTATTTTTTATTTATTGCACTGATTTGTTTAGGATAGAATTACCATTTCATTTGTGCAGCAATTGAAGTGATTTTACTGGTAAGAATGTTAAAATAGAGAAAATATTAATGGGCCTTGTACCAATTTGAGCCCAGTTTGAGGTAGTTCTGGGTTTCTTGGGCCATAATGTTGCTTTTCTTTAAGCAGACTATAATTAAAAGCTAAAATGGTTTAGATCCAAGTCCAACGTAATATAAGGTGAAGCTCATTTATTTTTCCTTTGTTTGAAACATTTCTGCCTAATTTGAAAACATCCCAAATATAAATTCATTTTTTTATATATATTTTTTTTTGTTTCGATACAAGATTTATATTAAGCATACTTCACATAAATATGAATTTAAATATTTAACATATAAAAATACAAATACAAATATTTTTCTAACAGATACGAATATAAATATGATTTTTAATTCAAAAACGAACGAATACAGATATAAATAATTATCTGATTTGGAAAATATGAATATATGTTTCATATGTTCATATATCTTTCATTTGCTTTGGAAGTATGATGCAAAGTTTTGTTACAATTCCAATTAATTTTATATCTAACTACACCAAAATATCTACTCATATATATTATTTCTTGATACATTA
The DNA here is from genome assembly GCA_025461045.1 of Carex parvula. Taxonomy (NCBI): domain Eukaryota; kingdom Viridiplantae; phylum Streptophyta; class Magnoliopsida; order Poales; family Cyperaceae; genus Carex; species Carex parvula. Next base: position 753,738 of record JAJGRW010000467.1, read on the forward strand.
TGATTAATTAAATAATGAAATTAGTGAATTATTTTTTTAGTTAATATATACTTATTTTTTATAAAAAGAGTTTGATTCTAGCTCAAGATGAACACTGGCTCAGTTAATGATAATAAAATGATAATATAATACAAATAATAATAAAGAATGTAAAACAAGATAAGAAATAGCAATAACATTTATGTCATATTTAGTTAGAAGCTTGACTTGAGCAACGTGCTAGTAACGTTTATTATGGGAGCAGGCCTCGAGGCAGGAATTAGTAACTCCGTTTAGAATGCCTCTCGTTAGTTAATTATATTAACATTGTGGCCCCCACATGTCAGCACAGTGGCGAGGCTAGAATTTGAGCTAGAGGTAGGCAAAAACCAGATTCGGGTTCGGGTTCGGGTTCAAATTCAAGACACAATTTAAAAAAATAACAATCGGCAATATAAATTAATGGGTTCGGGTTCACATAACTCATCGCCGAAAATACCCTTTCAACACTAGCCGTAGCCACCGGCAATATCAATTCAAGCAATTCTATATAATTTACTGAATCAATATATTCAATCTATTCAAGCAATTCTCTCTTTCAATCAATCTATCTGTCTATCTTCATCACTGCTTTCAAGTTTCAATCAATCTATAAAAATTCAAACATATTCAATCAATTTACCGAAGTTTGGATGAATCTGGGCAAGCTGGTACAGGCAGACACAGTCACTGCTGGTACAGGCGGGGCGTATAATCCTCTGGTGGAATAACCCCCTTTCACTAGTGGAGAAATAATAATCAGGAACGGTCAAATTAAGTCATCAGGATCGGATTTGAGTGCGTTGTTGATCCAAGCGATACTGAAAACGAAAGGAATTAGGATCAGACATACAACCGATCCTGAATGTAACCATCAAGGTCGGACATGGGCATAAAGCCGATCCTGAATGGAACCATCAATGTCGGCCACTTATTAATACCCGATCCTGATTCAATTGATTTATTATTTTTTATATATTAGAGAATATAATATCCGACCCTGTTTACTTTAATAGCCGACCCTGATTCTTTTTTTTTTTTTTTGAGAATTATTTTGTAGTGTGGCTGCCACAAATAATCAACACTCAACAATTCCAATTAATCATACTATTATATCAAAAATTCAAAATATGACTAATTAAGTAATACAAAAATCAAAGTATCAAATTTACAAAATCAAAGTATCCGATTATTATTCAACACTCACAATTTCATACATCCAGAATTGGTCAAAATATTAAAAAAATATCAAAACAAACCTAAACAAAGTCATCTAAATCAAGAATACAAACTCTTCTTCAAAATCTGATTGTTTGTCCATTTCCTTGTATGCTTCCATCTCCAATTACTCGATTAAGAGGCAAAAAGAAAAAAAAAAGTAATATCAGTTCACTTTTTTTTGAATAAAATGAGCTTATGAATAAGATAAGTCACTCACCAAGTACAAAATCTGATGACTTCTGACGGAGTGATAACTTTTGTTGGTAATTTTCTACAAGATGAGATTCCTGATAAAATGAACATAAAATTCAAGAGTCAGAACAAGAGCTATCAGATTTTAAACTATAATTGGAAACAACTATAAAACTTTTGTCATACCAAAGTCATGGCTGAGAGCCTGAGATCATGCTAATAGACAAAAAGACGGCATTATTTGTACGATCCAAAAAACGAGTTTGAGCATCAATAAAAATAAAAATACCTGAAGGAGAGGAGGTGGATCTGAAGCGGCTAGGGTTTGAGCTATGGAGGAGGAGAGAATCAAAAACGAGTTGCGGACAGCTGTTGAAACATAGAGAAATGAAGGTGGTGGACAGCTGTTAAAACTCTGGATCGGTTGTAAAAAGAAGTTGGATGTTAATTTCAGAATTTTATAATATCAGAGTTGGCACCGACTCCGACAAAGATATATTAGGATCGGGTAATTTAAAGAGCCGTTCCTGATTAGCCACTATCAGGAACGGTCGTTTATAAATAACCGATCCTGATAACCATCAGCATCGGTTTTAAAATTAACCGATCTTGACTGTTAGATATCAGGATCGGTTAATAAAACAACCGATCTTGATACTTAACAATCAAGATCGGTTATTTATTTAACCGATCTTGATTGTTATCCGGATCGGTTAATAAAATATCCGATCTTGATACTCATTATCAAGATCGGTTAATTAGGTAACCGATCGGAATACCTAACAATCAAGATTGGTTCATTGTTTTATCCGATTCTAAAAGTATTAGTGTCAGTTTTTTAATTTAACTGATCCTAATGAAGCGATACTGTTTGCACCAGTGTTGTAAAAAACGGTCTAGTCGGCCGATTAAACGGCCGATTAATCGGAAACGGCGGCCTAACCGTCACGAACACTCTTAACGGAGGCATGTTAGCGGATGAAAATGATTAATCGGCTGTTTTTCCGATTAATCGGCCGTTTTTTCCGATTAATCGGCCGTTTTTTCCCGTTTTTTCCCGTTTATTCCCGTTTATTCCCGTTTATTCCCGTTTATTCCCATTTTATTCCCGTTTATTCCAGTGAATATTTATTTTCATATTTTTTTTTCTGTGATAGTGTGTGATAATAAGGTTTATAAATCTTATATTGTAGTTTTATTTATGCTTGGATATACATTCAATATTTTTTATATATATTTTTTCTTCTTACTTACTTTGAAATTGATTAATTCTTCTATTATTTATATACCATATATTTTTCTTACTTACTGATGTAATTTTTTCGATTAGTACGACGTGTTCATTTATGTAATTAAGTTGTTATCATAAACTAATTTTAATGATTTTATGTTGGAATGTTTAATTTCTTTCAAATAATATGTTATTAGTATTTGAAAATGCTTAATTCTCAATTTTATTTTTTCATTAAATATATGTGTTACTTAACATGTAAAATGCTTATGTGTTAAGAATAAATAAGCGTAGTGTCATGTTGTAATAATAAAACTAAGTTAAATTAAGTTTATTTGATAAGTTTAATGAGTTAAATAAATTATTTTTAATAAATTATGATATATATACATAAATTTAATAAAAACGTTAAATTGTCCGCATAATTCCGATTAGTCGGCCGCATACCGATTAATCACTTATCGGTACCCTATCCGTCCGACGACCGAATACCGTTATTTACAACACTGGTTTGCACATTTTCCACTAGTGTTTCTTCTTCTCCTCGGAATAATCCTCGGGCGGGGCATATAATCCCCTTTGTAGTTTCTTCTTCTCCGCGCGAAATCGCGTATAAACAGATGGCGGCTGGCTCTAGCGACTGGCGTAACTTTTTTTTTTTATTGAAGCGCGTCGCTTTGGTTATGGACTGGAGTAGAATCAGCTAGCAGCTAGGGTTTGGGCTGTGGTTATGGGCTTCGGTAAGAATCACAATTCCAATTATTTTTTTTTTTATTCACATGGGCTTTGGGTTTGGGCTATGGCTGGGGTAGGCAAGCTAATATCACAGGAGTAGGCAAGGCTTCAAATAAGCCCGGCCCTATAAAAAAAAAAATTCAAGAGTAGACAAGTGTTTATCCCTGTGCCTCTGTAACCTCGCCTCTATGTCAGCGTCACTCATTCCCTAGATCGGCCCATCACACCAAACGGCTATTTAAATTCAGCTTTTTGTGTTTGCAACAAATAAAAAAAATCAGCTTTTTGTGCTTGTGACATAAAATAATATCCAAAATTGTTTTGCACAGTGTTTTTAAATGCAGCCACATGAACTGCATATGCGGTCGCATATGCATATGCATATGCAATCGGTAGCCGCATTCAGAATTCCATGTAGTTTCTATTATGCAGTTTTGAATATTCGATCGGATATGTCATCCGTATATGTGGTCCATGTGGTTGCTCTTAAATCTGAAAAAGTCCCATCAAAAATATTACTTTGAGGGAGGCTTGAACTCATGACTTATGAGCAGTGTTCTAAATAGCGCGCTATAGCGTTTTTGGACCCCAAACGCTACGCTATGACATCAAAATGCGCTATTTGCGCTACGGCCGCTATAGCGACCGCTACAGCGCTATAGCGGTCCGCTACAGCGCTATAGCGGTCCGCTATTCGCGCTATTTGCGCTATACAATATGAGTTTTTTTTTTTTAAAGCAATTTATATGGGTTTTAAATAAAGATAAAAAAAATCTCAAACCGAAATTGAATTTGTTGCTACTTGCTACAGATAAATCAATTTGAAATTGAGAATAGAAATTGAAATTTGAATAGAAAAAAAGTCCAAATCGAAAATAAAATTTGAATAGAAAAAAAAAATTATGTCATGAATCATGATGCTTAAGATATTTTTCATAGAAAAAATCGATAGTTTATGATATTACTATGGATATTTTGAACCGCAATTTGAACTTTGTACTGGTTCAATATGAATATTATAATTTCTTAATTACTTTGGTGTTATTTATTGTTCTATGAGACTTTAGATAATGTTGATATTTAGTACAAATATTGAATATACGAAATGTAAAAAAAAACGCTATTTGGAATAGCTTCCGCTATAGCGACGCTATTCGCTATAGCTTTTTTTTTAGCCTTCCCGCTACGACGCTATAAACGCTATTTAGAACCTTGCTTATGAGAGTGCGGTAACAAATACAAATCACTATGCTAGAACACTATTGTAATATAAATTAGTTTTATTTTATGTATATTATTTTTAATAATTCATAGTAAAATTACATATGTATTTCCGCATTAAAATCTACATATGCAACCGCATACGTACCGCATATGCAGTATGCAGTAGCTTTCTGCTTGTATGTATAAAACCGTATTTAAAAACACTGTTTTTGGTAGAAGAAACTATTTTATTTCAGTAGTATCAAACTGTTCGGAAACCATTTTATTTAAGATCTATCAAGTTGGATTAGAAATTTCTCTTCCGTTTACTTTAATTGGTACAGGTTATATTATTTTTAAGAATTAATTAGCGGTCATGTCTTCAAGTTTTATTTATACTGACATCAGTGATGTCATGAAAATTACATGTAAAATGAGTTTATGAAAGAAGAAAACAAAATTAAACAAAATAAACAGAACAAAACAAAACAAAAATTACATTAAAAATGAGTTGGTACCGCTTATTGAATTGATCATAAAAATAAAATATATAATGTACAAGCATTGAAAAAGTTATCTCAAACATTTTATATACCAAATAGTTTAAGAAATCACATCATTTGAACTATGGATTCAATAAATATGGAAGTCAAGATCAAAGAAATTTAATCTTCACCCATGTGACAAATTAGAAATTACTTTGATCTCATTTTTCTTTGGTTTATGACTATTTTTTTTTTTGTAATTAGAATGTTCATATATAACATCAAGAGAAGAAATTTCAAATTTTGTAATAATACCCTCTTAAATGATATAAATTACACTAAACAGTATGTTTTTTTTACTCGTAATTTTGTTGGTCATATACTTAGAATACAAGCATTTCTCATCTTACTTATTCTTAGATTAAATTATACAAATGGTATTTAAACTAAAAGCATTTCTCATCACTTTGTAAGTATTATTTTAGTTTTAAAAAGATAGAGGAGAGGGGTGTTAACTGCTAAGCACATCCTATAAATTTAAAAAAAAAATAAAGTTGTTCTTTAAAATTTTAAATTTTTACAAAAAAATTATACTATTAATCCCCTCATAAAGATAAAATTACAAAACACTTATTTATTAGGTCCCGTATCTCGATTTTTTGTTTTGTTTTGTGCCTGTTTGTATTAAATTAATCCTTTTTTCTAGTGCAAATTGAAATGGTTCATCGAAATTCATACTTGTATCAACATTCATATAGTCATAAAATTCTCATCTAAATTTTGTTTGAGCAGATGTTGCAGTAAATTGAGGATGTAGACTAAATTTTCATCTAAATTTTTTAATATCTTATCAGTGTCAATCACAATGTAATTTTAATATTTTTGTATTTTTTTTTTTTTCATCATGGACATAAAATTGTAGAAAAATTAGGTACCAAATACAATTTCTAGTAGCCGAAGGTAATGAGGAGAAAATTTATGATTTTGTCTTTTAAAGTTTATAATTTTTGTATGCATCAATATTTTTCAATCTGTTAGAAAAAATTCGCTGTTTTGAGAGTCCGTACGCAAACCCTAGGTTACCGCCTCCGCCACCCCCTCACCCTCCTTCCCACCCTCCGCCTGCTCCGCCTCCCCTCTCCCACTCCGTCTGCTCCGCTCTGACTCACTCTAGCTTCTCGCCCCAGCCCCCACCCTCCGCCAGCTCTGCCTCCTGGCCCGCCCTCCCTCTCCAACTTCGCCTCCCGGCCCCGCCAGCACCGCCTGCTCCGCCTCCCCTCTCCAACTCTGTCTGCTCTGCTCCGACTCGCCTAGCTTCTCGCCCCCGCCCCCCCTCCCCAACTCCGCCTCAGCGCCGCCTCCCGGCTGCTTGGTTGCCTACACCGGCCCCCGGTCCCGCCTCTTCCTCTTTCCGCCTCTCAGATCCACCCCCTTGCCGCTGGCACCGTCACCACTGTGCTGCTTGTTCCGCCGCGTCGTTTGCCGCTTGGCCTCCAGACGCGATGGCGCTACTGTAGTACTTTTATCTACCTTCTGTAAATTAGGAAATAAATATTTTGTTTTTGTGATGATGATGTTGTGCGTTGTTTTGTGTTACTTTCTGCCTCTTCATCTGTCTTTCCGAACTCTTTCGAGGTGACTGTCCTAGATTGGTTTGATTTAGTTCACCGTCTAGTTTGATTCAGTGCCTTCTGGCTTTCAGAACTCTTTAGAGGTGACTGTCCTAGACTGGTTTGATTCAGTTCACAGTCTAGTTTGATTCAGTGCCTTCGCGGTTGATGGGTGACTGTCTTGGTCCGGTCGATTCAATTCCCGGTCTGATTGGATTCAGTGCTTTTTCAGCTGTGATATGCGTACGGAGGAAACCATCACTAGGCCTATCTCAACTCTACTCAAGCAAGGATGATCAATTAGCGTCTCATGGATGCTCATATCTCTGTGCGTTTATAGTTCTGTTTTTAGCTGTATACTTTTCACAGACACTAGTGGTCTCATCTTATGTAACAGCTTCTTTGTAACTTAATCTATCAATGCAATTGCCTACGGGCTTTCAACCAAAAAATAAAAAATAAAAATAAAAAAATAAAAAAATATATATATTTTGCAATCTCTTTTATAAAATAAAATTACACTATATTAAATTTTTATCTTTTCCATTCATCTTAATTTTAATTTTTAATCTCCTCGAGGGCATGTGTGTAATTTACTCTTTAGTAATATGATCCTGTAAAATGGAGAGCAGCTTGGGTCTGATGGGTTTCGGTACCGTCTGATCTGCTTTAAGATCATGCGCACAAAGTTTAAAGCAAACGCAAAAGTTTCGGGCACAAATTTTAAAGCAGATCGGACGCTCATCGAGCCCATCAAACTCACTTTGAGTCCGATAGCCATTATACCCAAATTGACCTCGTAAAATGTGAACTTGTGAAGTATAATTTTGTACGGAATGAACCGAGAGCACATAGATTTGTACCGATTTGGTATGAGGTCCCTCCCCGTATGGTACAAAAGACAAAAATGAGAGAAACAGTATGTTACTATGTTCTATTGTTCCAAATTATTGTCGGCAGAGATGAGATATCTCTATAATTTACCAAAACACCCCTGGAGTTAATGTAGTATTATTATTGAACCCTCCTCCTCCACAACTGTTTTAATTTTATAATATGTTAAATATTTTGTAAATAATCACAAAGATGATTTTTTTACATTATATAGATTAATTTAGTTCTTTATATTTTTTTAAAAAACAAATTATTGATTCGGTTCTTTAGAATTTGTATACACATGGGACAACTTTTGTGGCTAAGAATTGATATATGTGTATATACTATAAGGCCCTGTTCGGCCATGCCTTGGGAACGGGAACGGAAATGGGCTCGAGTTCAATTTGAACTGAAACAGTATTGTGCGTGTGGGGTTTTTTCACGAAGTCAGAGTGAATTTTTTTTCCCCACACGCACAATAAAGCGCCAAATAGGGCCTAAAGGGAGTAGATTGTGTTGTGCTCACTAAATGATTCAAATCTATCACATTGACTTTAAACGAGACAAATCCAAACAGTTGAAATGGTCTACTTTACGAGTGATGCGTGTACATGCAAAATTTTGAAATTTTGAAATTTATTTAGTATAAAATCAACTTTTTATCGTTTGACTTGGTACTAAATTATTTCGAAAATCTCAAATTTTTGTATGTACATCCATCACTCATGAAATATATCAGTTTCAACGGTTTGGATTTGTCTTGTTTGAAGTCAATATAATATATTTTAGAGTTATGCTCACCAAACTCTTTAGTGAGCACACACCGCAGCTTTACTCACTATAAGAAGCCTAATTAATAATTCGGTTCTTTAGAAAGTGTATAAAGAAACTGAATCATTGATTTGATTCCTTCTTATGCATTGAAAAAAGAATATCATCTTCCTCTTTAAAAATTTCATCTTTCGACAAAACATTTAATATATTTCTAAAAATTGAAAATTCTGGAGAGATTGCCTTAAATTTACCGAAACGCCCCTAGAGTTATGTAGTATTATGAGTGAGTCTATGGAACTATGCATAGCACGGATTAGTCCGTACTACAGAGCTATATTTTCATTTTGAAAATTCTAATGGTCGATCCGAACCGTTCAACGTGATCTCCACATGAATATGTACTTGCAGACTAAATTTTATATTTTTTTCAAATTTTTTTACTATATTTTAAGATAGATACAAAATCACTTGATCTGAAAATTCTGGACCATCGAAAAACAGTCATTTTCTACCTATCTAAAAAAATAGTAAAAAAATTCTAAAAAATAAGTCCACAAGTATATTGTTATATGGAAATCAATGTTAAACGGTTCGGATCGACCGTAGAATTTTGAAAATGAAAATATTAATCCGTAGTACAGACCAATCTGTGCTATGCATAGAACCATATACTCACTCTAGTATTGTTATTGAATCCATAACCCCTCTTTACCAGCAGAAATTTTATAATATTTTAGTATGTGTCTGCATTAAATGTTTAATGATTTGGATTCCACTGAGTCAACTGAAAGATGTTGATTTGAATTAATATATAATACTCATGATCATTTGAATTAATATATAATAACTAACATCTCATGATCATTTGAATATGACAAAATAGAATAGTTTCAGAGTGGACTAAGCAATTAGATAACATTTGTAGATAAGTGAGATTAATTTTCACATAGAAAAATAAATGCATCAGAGCATGGATGCACAAAGTTTGGCAAAAATAAGATGCCATGTATCAAAATTATGAAATATGTTTACTTGAAAGTGGAAACATTAAAAATTAATATTGCTCAATGTGATCTACTTGTTGAAATTTTAGAGTAACAATTGTTACTTAGTCAATAAATTTTCTTTTAATTAATAAATAGTAAAAAAAATAAGAGAGGCAATTTTTTTAATCCGTATACCTGCGTTCTTGTATGCATAGTGACAAACGAATAGTTTGGGTTCGGTTCGGCGGGGTCAAAAATTCGTGATTCGGGTATGATTCGGGTATAATTCGGAAATAATTTGGTACAACAAGGAAGCAAAAAAAAAAACCCGAAAAACCCCCCAAAAAAAATTAAATAAATAAAAAAATCGCTTTTTTTTCGAATAATTCGTGATTCGCGTTTTATTTGCAAATAAAACGTATTATACGTTTTTTTGCGTTTTATTTTGAGTTCGGTTCGAAAAGATAAAAAAATAAATAAAACGCAATTATTCGCAAATTAATCGTATATATTGTTACTATACTTTCATGAAGATCTTCATATTTCGGATATAGTAACAATTAATTGACTAGAAAAATGGGTCAGTATATAATATTCTTCTCCGTTGAATCTAATGCAATTTGTTTATAATTTAAGAATATATGTCAACTTGGTAACACGGAAACTTAAGAAAATTATAAATAATAATACCAAATTATTTTATACACCGGCCGGATTATCCGCATATTTTAATTACTTGACAATAATTTTAAGAATAATGTGTTTAGATATAAACAAATAGCTTAAACATATTTTTGATAAAGAGTAAATTATAATTAATTTAATAGAAACATCACCATTTTCAATTGGTACAAAATCAATTATAAACATAGGATATACACATATTAAGGAGTTGGCTACGGTGCTATGCATAGCATAGAGGGCCTCCGTGCTATGGCTCAATATTTGAGTTTTCAAAATTCTAACAGTCGATCCAAACTGTTCAACATGATCTCCATATGAATATGTACTTGCAAACTAAATTTTACATTTTTTAAAAAAAATTTACTATTTTTTTCAATAAGTAGAAAAACACTTGATCTGAATGGTACAGAATTTTCAGATCAAGTGATTTTCTACCTATCTAAAAAAATAGTAAAAAAATTCTAAAAAATGTAAAATTTGATTTGCAAGTACATATTCATATGGAGATCATGTTGAATGGTGGATCGATCGTTAGGATTTTGAAAACTCAAATATTGAGCTGTAGCACGGAGGCCCTCTGTACTATGCATAGCATATTAGCAATTTTCCACATATTAAGATATATATCCTTATCACCAATAAATGCAATAAACAAACCATTCGTCTCATAAAATTAAGCAAGACAAATATTGGTTTTCCATAAGTATGTTTTGTCATTAATTTTTATTATCTAAAATTATTAAATGATTAATTGCCCTTGCCAACATAGCATAATTAACAAGGAAATCTGTATTCTTTTAAAAGGCTGGTGGAAGGAATTTTTTTTTATAAACCATAATTAAAAAAAAACAATTTTAGGAAATTAATATGATTACTTTTGTTTTTATAAAAACTATAAGAACCGAAATGTTATTTCGGTCCGCTAATTTTTTTTTTTACCGGACTGAAATGGCATTTCGGTCTGTAATGATTTCACAAGTTTTCAGCAAGACGGCCACAGAAAATCCAAAAAAGACACCGGACTGAAATGGCATTTCAGTCCCGGTGCTTTAATTTTTTTTTTCCATCCGCGACAGAGGCTCTGGCCCTCCTCTTCCCTAAAAAAAAAAAAAGGGGGGCCGGACCGAAATGGCATATCAGTCCGTGGGTATTACACCAACGACTACACCTGTTATGCTGAAAACTTGTGAAACCAGTACGGATATCGATAAATAATAGTTAAACTCTATCAATATTCGTTTTTAATTTTTGGATACAGATATAGATACATGGTCTTTAATACGGATACATATTGAAAATTATAAATCCTAATAAAAAAAAATAAAACATGAGTATATATAGTTGAGTAATAGATCTCAAGTTAATTGAATTTGTTATAATCTTTTAAATTATACTTGAAAATTCCAATCAAAATGATATATAGACATATTACAAACATTCAATTTTCAAATAAAAGTAAAAAGAGATCAAGGACCACAATATATAGTTCAAATTATTAAAACCTATTAGATGGGATCCTAATCTAAACAAATTTATTAAATTTATTAAATTGATTAATGATAAACTAAAATATTTCGGTGTTCAAAACTTTTCTCTACAGGATCCGCTCCTTTCCATATGCATAGAATTTGTTGGATATTTTCAAACAGATCTGAGCTGCGCATTCCATAGAAGCAGTTCATATTTCATCTGAGTGCATATTTTAAATTAAATACCAACAACACTACATTTAGCCGTCCAATTAGCATCAAGATTCGTGCAAGCGGATTTAAGTATGTACTAATTTCCTCTGTCCCGTGAATCTAAACCGTTCGTAAAAATATCAACGCAGATCGAATGATTTAACCTCTACCGAATTGGAGAGGATCCTAAGCGGTGTTAAGCGGCACCCAAAAGTCACAGAGGGGCAACATGGTCATTGGAAAATATTCAGATAATTTGGGTCCGATGCCCATCGGACTCAAAGTGAGTTCGATGGGTTCGATGACCGTCCGATCTACTTTAAGATATGCGCCCGCAATTTCGCGTATGCTTAACATTCGTGCGCACGAACTTGAAACCAATCGGACGGTCCTGAAACCCATCGGACCCAAATTTGAGTCCGATGGGCATCGGACCCAAATTTGAGTCCGATGGGCATCGGACCCAACCTGCTCTCGATACACTGAGGCTGAGCCTATCTCCGTTTCTCGTTTTCTATTATAAAAATACATAAAAAATAAATAAATAAATTCTTACTCTTGTCTCTTTCCACTCTCATCTTCGCCTCTCGGTGAAGTGCTTGCTGTGCAATTAAACTGAGAGAGAGAGAGGTTTCTTTCGAGTTCTGACAGCGTTGATTCTCTTTGTTAAAGGTTGAATTTTTTTACAAAGAACCGACATTTCTTCTTCATCTCTTCGCTTTAGCATTCTCCAAAGGTATGGATCCCATGACTTGAAGGTATTAATTCCCGTTTGTTTGATTTTGTTCGTTTCAGTTTATTTTTTCCATTTTTTCTTTTCATAGGTCATGGTGGTGATATATATTAGTTGCTGTGTCAATTTCTTATCTTTTTTTTTTTTTTTTACTCAAATAAAATGTGTCTCTATAGATTTTGAGATATAAGCAATCAAGGAAACAAGCGTTTGTTTATTTTGCAAGTCAAACATTATCTCTTAGTTGGGATTTGGATTTGTAGTTTTATTATTATTATTTTTTTGCAAAATGTGGATTTTGGGTTTTACAAAATGTAGATTGCGTTAAAAATTTGGGATCTTTTTCTCTTGAAATTCTGACTGGGGTTCAAGTGACATTATTACAAAACTTGGGGAATCTTATAAAAAAAAATAAAAAAAATAAAAAAAAAACTTAAGGAATCTGTGTACCCTCTTATTTTAAGTTTGAAGTGCTTGAGGAGATTTATCCTATTGTGTTGGAAAGCTATACAAGTTAATTTAAAATCATTTTGTATTGTATAAATGACACGTTTGCTTTATTCTGAATAAATATAAATTTATCTTGAGAAGCCAAGTTATTTGTACAAATACAATTTCCATAGAGAAAGCTATGAAAATTCGGAAACTCGTAACTCAAATTCAATGAATTTCAAAATGCGTATGCTTTTGAGCTTATCCAATGCTGGTGCGTGAATATGGCATTTATTAATTTGAATTATGAGTAGCCGTTACGACCTAGTTGTCCGACCCGCTCTTTTTTCTTACTATAAATTAATTCATGAATGGATGAATAAATGCTTAGCTGTATAAATTTTAACAACACCAAATTTATCGGTTCTGTGCACCGACATCAAACTAAGTACAAACAGAATTGTCATGAATGCATGCTCGATTATATGCACCTGGTTAAAATACCAGTGGTACCAGGTACCAGAACAATACTTGGCATAGCCGTCATACAAATTTTAGTTTTAAACAGTAGCAATTACTTTGATTTTTGATTGATATCAGGTTGAATTGCCATCTTATCTCTTCCTTGTATCAAATCCAAAAACAATTTAAACCAAGTGTGGGACCCACAATGAGCAAAAGGGAACCGGGTTACTACTTAAGCAGCGGCCTCTATGTCTCAGGCCGCCCCGACATACCCAAAGAGAAAAATGCCGTTTCATCTTCAATTGCTGCTCCTTACACTGGAGGTGACGTGAAAAACTCTCAAGAGCTCGGGAAAATGTTTGACATCCCAGCAGCAGACCCAGCCAGGGCCAAAAAATCGGGCCCTATTTATGGTTCCGGTACCAGACAGAAATCTGGTCCCATGTCAGGGCCCAGGCAGAAGTCAGGTCCTGTTAGTGGGCCCCAGTCCGGTACCGGTACCGGCTTGGCTAAACAAAAATCTACCTCAGGTCCGATAAACAAGCACGGAGATCCGGTCAAGCGTTCTGGGCCTCTGTCTGGTGGGTCCACACCAATGACCACACCTCTCCTCCCAGCCACTGGATTGATTACCTCGGGCCCACTGAAATCATCCGGCCCATTGGTTGAGTCAGTTGTACCGGGTTCTAGTTCTAACTTCACCCGGCAGAGCAGTTCTTTTATAAATAACCCGGCTGTGACCAAATTCAGCAGGAAATCTAATAATGGGAGGGTGAAGCAGGGCCTACCTAAGGTACTGGTGGGTCTCATGGTGGTGTTGTTTCTTGTGGGGTTTGGGGCCGGGGCGTTTATATTTTATGCAGTGAGGAATGTGGTGCTTTTGGCGGTTGTGGGGGTTGTTTTCATGCTGGTTCTGGGGTTGTGGGGTTGGAACTGGTGGCGGGGCCCACGGACAGTGTTAGGGTTTATGAAAAGGTATGCTGATGCCGAGCTGAGGTCAGCCAAAGATGGACAGCTTGTGAAGGTTACCGGGGTATGTATGCATGGCTTTTTCTTTCATGTTATAACTTTTTGGCAATCTTTTATCTATTTGAGTTTTATATTTAAATTCTCATTAAATAGCCAAATTTAGATAATTTACTTCTGATAAGCAAGTACTGTTGACCTAGTATTACCAAGAGCAAGTATTGTTCAGTCTATTATAATTGGCTCCTCTATACTATGCATGGCATAGATAGATTTGTTTTATGTAAGGCCCGAAAATGACTGCAAAAACAAAACCATGACAGTGACCAAACTGTAGGTAAGTGAGAAAAAGTGTACTCTTATAAAGGGACATAACACTATGCATCAGAAAAGCTAATAATTGTAACGTAAAAAGGTATATAAGACTAATCTATATATGGTATTAAAAATAACAAAAAGGCTAACCTAGATGCGTTTGTTAATTTTTACCTTAACAATAAAAATCATTACCCAAAAAGTATTTACAATAGTATAATTATTTCTGATCATTGGAATTCTGAACCATATAATTTTAAAATTAAGAAACCAAAAGTTAGAAATTTGATTGAGTTTAATGTGAGCCCGGCGTGCGCATTAAATGACCAAGGCGGCATTCTCTCCCGTCTTGGCCTATATAAGAAGGTCAGTGCTATTGCTATAGACACATCCCTCTCAGAAAGAATCCGCTCGATTTCCATATATTTCTCCGCAAACAACCTTCCTAGTAATGCGGTCAAGTATTTACTGGTACTGTACTGAAATCTGAGACTCCCTAATGCAGATCGTCACATGTGGCAACGTGCCACTGGAGACGTCCTTTCAGAAGGTGCCTCGTTGTGTCTACACCTCCACAGGCTGCTGCTCCAAGAGTTGGAAAGTCTTCTCCTGGGAGAATCGCTTTGTCGAGGTACTTTTTAGACACTAGCGAATTTTTTTTTCCTTTTTCTTTGAGCATTTATGCACATGAACTTGAAAGTGGGATTTTTTAATATTTTCCTTCAGGGAGTATATGAAATTTTGAAATAATCTAGTTATTCTACTGATAGCATTCAAACTAAACAGATACCCAGGCACTCAACCTGCCTTGGTTCTTGAATTGGGGATGCAAGTTTTTTTTTTTTTTCTGAGAAAAGATTTCATTGAATAGGAGGGGGTGTAATAGATAATTTACAATTCTTTCATAGATTGAAGACAAAAGTTCTGATCTCAGCGAGGAAGGAATTTTGTATAATTTTAAGGATTTTTTCAGAATTTTACTAGCTATTGGCAGCCTTAAATTTGACAACATCTATTGATCATTTGGGGCAAAAGCATGTGATGGCTAAAGGGTATAAATAAAATATATATATCTACAGTGTCTTCTACAGATTAATGCTGGAGGGGTACAATCCATATGTCGCCATGTGAGAATGTTTATAGTAGGAAATTTCTCATTTATCAAGCCTATAAGAGTTTATTAACAATTTCTAATACATTTTTTTTTGTCTGTGGCAGAGGCACGTGGTGGATTTCTACGTGTCAGATTTCCAGTCGGGCCTGAGAACTCTCATCAAGGCTGGAAATGGTGCAAAAGTAATCCCTTTTGTGGATGAGTGCACTGTTTCTGACACGAATGCCGCAAAAAATAAGAATTTGCCTCCTGAGCTAGTACAGTGGCTCTCTCAGCGCAACCTCTCCTCTGACAAGCACAGCATGCGCATCAGAGAAGGGTAAGTGATATTTCTGGTATCTTTCCGGTACTGTACCAAAATTTTTGCCATTAGTAAATTTATCTATCTTTGTTTTTTCAAGGTTTATAAAAGAGGGAAGTACAGTAAGTGTAATGGGGGTGGTAAAACGACACGACAGTGTGTTAATGATTGTACCACCTTCAGAACCGGTATCGACTGGCTGCCAGTGGGCCCGGTGCCTCCTCCCCACAACACTGGATGGGATTGTGGTCCTTTGCAAGGAGGCCTCAGAGGTGGATGTCATACCCGTTTAGGGTATTGACCCGATAAATCAAGCTCGGAGAATCAGGGTGTTGATGTACCGATGTTACCCTTGATTTTCTTGGTTTTGCAGCTTAGGACCTAGTTAGCAATATTAAGTTGTAAAATGTGAGAAATTTGGGTAATGTGTGTACATTTTCATATGTGAGAATTATAAAGTAACAAGTTATTGTATAGTTTATTTATTTTTTCATAAATTTATTCTTAATGACTTAATTTTATTAGGCTCTTATTCATGGTAAAAAGAGTAGGGTTCCAATACCTCATGTTTTTCATACATCATATTTTATATCTTTGTTTTCAAAATTAAACTGTTGATTGGAGCCATTCAACATGATATCCATATTAAAATATATTTGGAATCAAATTCTACAATTTTTGGATTTTTTTACTATTTTTTAAGATGGGTAGAAAATCACTGTTTTTGAACGGTCCAGAAACAGTAATTTTGTACCTATCTTAAAAAATAGTAAAATTTTTTCAAATATTATAAAATTTCATTCCAAACATATTTTAGTATAGGTATCATATTGAGCAGTTCAGATCGACAGTTTGCACTTAAAAACATGAGATATAAAACATAAAACATGAGGTACGATGAGGTATGAAAAACAACATGAGGTATTAACTCTCATGGTAAAAAATCATATTTGCAAATCTGATATGCCATGTGGAATACTGAACATTACAAGAGATTACATGTGCCAGGGTCCAATTTAATGTGGGGCCATACTGTAGCGACTTGTTGCAAATCATTGCCAATTTGCTACATAGAATCCAGATTCTTATCTTTTCAACCAACAACAACAAAAAAAAAAAGAAACAAACAATGCAATTGCTCATATCAATTAATTTGACATTGAATGCATTGCCGCCATTTAATACATAACGGTTGGCCACTTCAAAACCGAATAACATTTACCTCCGTTTTCAAAGCCACTGGAGATGTTCAGTAATTGAACCTAAGCAATATTACAAAGGGAATTACATATGAATTCCTGGTTTTGTATAAAAGGAAAATTCATTCTCTATATTACAAGCTTGTAAAAAATTGTATTTGTCAGGGTTGTCTTATTGTAAGAAAACAAACTAGTTCTCTATATTCAAAAATTGATGAAGGAATAAATGGCCTTTCTAGTTTGTACAACATACAACAAGAAATTGCATATTTGTATCACTAAATTTATGACATATCTACATGTATGACATCTCCTATACTCAATGAAATGTATAAAAACAAAAAGAAGTTCCCGCCAAAATCAAGTCGGGATGTCGGCGAATACATGTCCTAGACCTGATATGATGTATATGTTGAGAAAAACTGTTTATTTATACGCAACTTCTTTGCCGTATAACCCCTGAAATTAACTGCCTCAGCTTCAGACCCATGGGCCCACTTGCTACACTGTTTATATCCCCGTGTTCAAGCCACTTCCCGTAAGTGAAGTTACCAGAAGCTCTCTTCAATATCTCCTTATCCAACCGATCTAGCACCGGTTCGTTTTCTACAAACCGCCTGGCAAAAGCAGCCCCACTTGATATCATCTTGTCAAAATTTGATCCTTTGAGAAATAACGGGTCTAAACCTGGTGGGTCGTCCCATAAGAAAAACCGCAAGTCGGCATTTATTGTTTTGTTCATGAAATCTGGTAAATTGCATGAAACGGTTTGGAAGTAGGCTTCCATGGAGTATACTACATTTGTGAAGTACATCAAGAGCCTTCTGGGGAGGTTGTCGGTGCCAAGAATGCAATCTTCCACAAAGGATCTGCTAAGGATCACCCATGGAGACCCTGGAATGTACCATATAAAGTTTTTTCTAAATGGTACAGAGTTCGTGCGGTTGTACTAATTTTTTTTTTTTTAATGTATACTTTTAGGATTTCCATCGATACAAACAAAGAATGTATAACATAAGCTCAATTAAGTTCGAGAGATACAAAAAGTTATACCTGTGAATAACTTGAAGGCATTTGGTGTCTTTCGAGTTTCAGTGGATATGAAATATTTTGTATTTTTCCTTGAATATATGCTTGGGTCTACTAAAATTTTATCAAACCTTGCATCCCTAACAATAAATAGAAAAGATTTTAGATATAAAATAAAATTGGACCAACATTGCTTTGAAAAGATCAATATAGTTTCTAAGAGGTGGGGCCCACTTACTCTTTCCAATCAAGCTTGCTTGTGTGATCAATGAAGTTTAAATCCCGAGGTACTGACATAAATGCATCCAGCAAATCTGCATAACCAACATAGAAAATAAACTTGTGATCAGATATTAATCCTTTGAGCAGCTCAAATTATGTATACGCCTCCGGAATTCGAAAGAAATTTATCTAAACAAAGTCCAAAATAAATGAAATTAAGGCTGTAACATGTATAAGTCGGTAGCTTGGTATAATAAACTCAACGCCAGTATATTCTGGTACATGCTCCAATTTCATCAGTAGTGTAACTGGTATGGTACAGATCATAGTAAGCAATACTTGATAGTGCTTCTTTAGAAAAAAGCACAAGTATTGGTACCAGTTGTAGATAGATTATGTACTACTGAGAATCTAAGATACTCAAATTACCAGAAAAATAATAAAATCAAACTAAAAATATTCCATATCATTTTGGGTCACCAGAGGATAATCTATACCATTCTAAGAAGAACTCTGATAACTAAAATAATATACAATTCAATTGATTACTATAATGCGTACCATCTTGGGTCACCAGAGGATAATCGAAAGAGCTCAAATTGATAAACCAATCCCAATTCTTACAAAGCTTCAACAAAACAGCCGCACCATGAAGCGTGGCGGCAACCATAGAAGATCCTGACCATTCAACCGCATTCGCCTTCCCCAAAACAAAAACATTCCCATAATTTCTGAAAATTTGCTCATTTTTCACATACTTTCCCAATTCAATTCTCTCTTCCTCTGTTGAACCAGTATCCAATTGCAAAAGGTAGTAATTTCTCGGGTGGTAAACCGATTGAAGTAATCGAATTATCCTTTTATTCTCTCCTCCAGTGCCCGAGATTATATATGCGAAAGCCGGGGGATATTCAGGCCCCGTTTTCAAAGTAGAGATGTTTTTATTAGTGCTGACACTGTAAAATTGGGGCCAAATGGTTATGTATGGATTCATCAAAGAATAAGAGAGGAATACAGCACCCGAGATTATCACTATGATTGTAAGAATTGGTGAATTCTTTCTAAACAACTGCAACATAGTCTCAATCTTTGGTGACAATTGGCTAAAAATTCAATTCGAATTGAGAAAAAAAAAAAAAAAGAGAAAGGGAAGAGCTTTATTCAGAACTGGAAACAACTCAAGCTTGAATTATAGAAATTGGATTAAAATTGGAGGAATAATTGCCAAAGCGCGTGAGGTGGTTTTGCGCCTAAAAAATCGCAATATTTTATAGCAAAAATCCAAAACCAAAACCAGTCAGGTCTAATTCCTGACACGAAAGCACGAATTAAGATTTAATAAGAGATTCAATTTGATACGGAAGGTGGTTCCCACCGAATGAGGAAAACAAATTGTTTAAGTTGAGAAAGATCAAACTTTGAACGGGATTTGAAGTTGTTGTAGAAGTAGAAAGAACGAGCTTTCTTGATATACTGTATTAATAATAGTAACTGTTTTCTAGAAGCATATGGAAGGAAATTTATGTAACTTTGGGATTTAGAGAGAAAAGGAGAATATGTTGTTTGGACATGGAGCATTAGTCCGTACTAATGCATGTTAAAAGGAGAAGAGGAGGGCTCCAGGCTAGGGATGGGACAGAAAAGTCTATCGGCCTGACACTGTAACAGGTCAGGTAAGGCCGGGCTAAGGACGGGCAGATCAGGTTTGGACTTAAGCCGAAGCCCAC